>LR750085.1:2718-273219 GCA_902729485.2 Mus minutoides | reverse complement strand
TTTTTTAATGAACTTTGAGTTCTAACCAAAGACAAGATGATCACTTGTCCTCTGGTGTCATGTCTATAGTGACAGAGCCACCTGACCCTCTCATACTCTGCTGCCAGCCTTGGCAGCCAAGACACCCAACATGCCTGGAAGTCAAGAGTGGCCTTCAGGCGTTTGCTGCACCCGGGCCAGCTACTGCCACTGTCACAGCTGCACGCCAGCCTCTACACTCTTCCAGGAGGAAGCATGTCGGGAAGTCCAGGGTGGCTTTCTGTAGCTGCTCCGGGACACTGCCTAGCCCCGCTGCAGCTGCAGGCTGTTGACACCGTAGGAAGCTCCAGGCTGGGAGAGGACCGAACCACTGCCAAGGTAAACCCGGGGACTACGCGGGCTCTCTTTGATTTAGCCTGCTATTTGTGGACCAGAGTACATATTTATTCTTTATTTCCCCTGCAGCGAGACACGGTGTGCCTTGGAAGACAGACCAGCGCTTGCTTATTTATCCGTGTTGTTTTTCATTGCGTTACCTGGCAGGGAAGCAACCTTTGAAGATAACTCGATAAGGCATTTGAGCCATGTTTCCACCTGAGGGAGAGTGGTAATGCCATAAAAGCAATAACTACCACATGAATGGTTTTCCCCCCTTCTTCCAAGCAAGCAAACAGTTAAAAAAAAATTCCCAAATGGCTGATGTAACAGAATACCTGTTGTCGACCAGAACAGAGGTGATGGAGCCCCAGGTAGTCCTGATCCAGCGTACAAAGGATGCCTCTGAGCCTGCCGTCCCTCTTGGCTTTCTGATGCTGAATGCTGTGTGCTGGCTCACCCCTGTGATGGTCACACACAGAGCAGGTGCACAAGCAGGAGGCAGCTCCCATTCCTCCATGAAATAAACACCGAGGGACCCTCAACCCCGGGTACTGTCCGTCTTCACACCATTGGAGTCTGAATCCCAGGGGGCTGATCACCAAAAACAACAGAAGCCAAAGGATCACAGAGTGCATTGGACACACTGGGCCGAGAGGTCAGAGGAAGACACTATAGGGATAAGGACCAGAGTGTGACAGAGGGTGAACGTTCTGTAACAGGCCATTGTCAGAGACCAAGGGAAGGGCGAGCTGCGGGGGCACCCAAGGGTGGAGAATCCCAGGAAAAGGTAAGAAAGTGGAGAGCCAGCCTGGTGGAGCAGGGTGAGGCAGTTGGAGGTGAGGATGCCAAGAGGGGTGATGTTTTTAGAGAAGTCACCGCTGAGGTCCCCAGCCACACCGGTGGCTAGTGTGGTGGAGTGAGGCTGTACACCCTGCTAAGGACACTACTCTCTCCATAGCGCCACCACCAGGTGGGGCATCCGGAGATGCAGTTGAGGCCCTGAGAGTTGAGCCTGGCAGCCATTTAAGGCATCTGACAGAGGGGTGTCTGGCAGCGGTGTGGCGGGACGCATATCTCACCTTTCAAGGCCTCTCACTTTATACGGAATCCCTTCCTGGAGGTCAAGGGATATAGAACCTGTGGCAATGTTCCTCAGGGACACCCACGTCTAAACCTTTGACCCCGTGGATGTGTGACCCGGCCTCGGGGACTCTGCAGTGGGGTCAAGGACATGGTGGAGAGCTGATCCTGGACTGTGCAAGGACACCAGGTAACCATGAGGGGTCTTTCTGAGGCCGTGGGCCAGACCACAGGAGGAGAAGTGACTATGGAAGTATGGAATGAGGGGAGAGAAAAGGCAGTTTGTGGCTGTGGAGCCAGCAGTATGGAGGGTGAGCCTTGACGCTGCCGAGTTCCAGGCCAGCCTGAGGCTGTACAGCGATTCTCTCCAGGGCCTCCAGAAGGAAGCAGCCTTGCTCACACCTTGACTACAGCCTGCCTGGGCTTTCCAAAGAATGAGCTTTCAGCCTCTCTAAGCCACCCAGCTCTCCATGGTGTGTTAAAGGGGTCCCCAATTTGACACTGATTAAAGGGATGTTGGTCCCACCCTCTGTGTTACTGAGGACACTGGGTGGCCCTAGCAGTGGGCCACAGACAACTTCCACTTCCAGAGCAGAAAGACCAGGAGCTGAGAGCCAGACAAATAGCCTGTGCGAGGAGCTTTGGTTTCTTATTTGCTCAGTTTCTGTTTTTGGATTTTTGTTTTTGTTGTGTTGGGACAGGGTCTCATTACATACCCCTGGCTGTCCTAGAACTCACTGTATAAACCAGGCTGACCTTGAACCCATAGAGATCCACCCATTCTGCCTCCCCAGTACTGGGATTAAAGGCATGAGCCACCACATCCCAGTTTGCTCAGTCTTGAAGGCCACCTTGTACCTATCTTGGGTCTTCTGCTCAGAGTTCTACTCTATAAACTTCAGTTTCTCTGTCTCTCTCTGTCTCTCTCACTGTGTCTATGATTTGAGCATTTTGGCGCACATGTATGTATAGATTCAAATATGCATTCTTTGTGTGTGGATGTCACAGGGCAATGTCACATGTCAGTCAGTCCTCAGACACCTCCCACATTTTGCCTGAGACAGGACCTCTCACCCGGTCTGGAATTTTACGACACAGCCCCCAGCGGCTGACCTGCAGGCTTCCACCTGTCTCTGCTTGTTCTGCTCGTTAGCTTTTCATACAGATACCGGGGATCCGAACTCAGGTCCCTGCGGCACAAGGCAAGCACTTTGTGGGCTGAGCTGTCCCTCCAGCTCTGCTTGGGTTTCTTAAAGAATATCTCTTACTTGCAACAAAAACAACAACAACAACAAAGCAGGTCGACTGGTACAGTGATCTCGTCTTCTTTCTTAATCCAGGCACCGTGCCACGTGGCACCCTGGAAACGCGCGCCCCCTTTCCAGTCTGTTCTGCCTATCCTTACAGATTTCATCCTGAGATTAAGACCTCATCCCGGTCCGATCAAGCCGGAAGGACGAGCGAACTTTGCGGTCCCTGAGGGGCTGGAGCGGGCGGTAGTTGTTCACCATCACCTCCTCTTCCTCACCTCGCCCGGAGAACAAGAGTGCGCGGAACGTGGACAGCTGGAACGGAGAGCAGCCGCTGTGAGCTGACGCAGGCACGGAGAGATCCACGTGCTGGGTGACCTCTCCCACACTGACCAGAACACAGTATAATGAACCTGTAACTCTGCGACGCCCAAGGGTTCACTAAAAGCACAGTGGCTGCAACTCTTGTGGGACTGGAGAGCCCATAGACAGGAGGGGAACCCAGTGGTCCCAAAGAAAGGTCCCAAGAAGTAACTAAGGCCCAGCCAACAGCCAGCACCGACTTGCCACTTAGTGAGTGAGCCACTTAGGTAGGGAAGAAGTCCCCTGGGTATGTTCCATGATGTACATCTTTCTGTTAATGTATACATTTAGACCCCACCCCCACTGAACTGTGATGAGATGGAGATGAACTCATCAAGGCTAATTAATCACTTTCTTTTTTCCTGAGAAAGAAAACAACCTTTCCCTGAGGGGAACAGAAAGGTCCCATCAAGACTTGTTCTTACACGGATGGGCTTTCTCAGGCACAGCCTGGCTGAGCTATTGAACTCAGGACAATGTTCACACCTGGACCTCAGGGAATATGACATATGCTGGCTTCATACACAATGTATGCTGGCTTCATATGTGACGTATGGTACCCCAAAATGTGACCATAGGGCCTTGCACTCGGTGACTCTCATGCAAACCCTTCTAGCAGTTCAGGAGTACCTCAAATACGCCAGCGGGGCTGGGGAGGCTTGGTTCAGTCAGTATCCTGCTTGAGTTTGAGCCTAGCAGGCATGATGGGATGCTCTTGCAATCCCAGCACTGGGGAGGCAGAGCCTGGTGCTTGGTAGTCAGCAAGCCTAGCCTTGTGGGTGAGTTTCAGGCCAATGCGACACCCTGTCACAAAGCACAAGACGAGTGGTACCCAGAGAGTAACAACCAGGGCTTGACTTGAGACCTCCATAACACACAAACACAGATGGACCAGAAAATGGAGTCCAGCAATGCCCTACCATGACACCTCGACGAAGAGGCAGATAAAAATGACCTCTCTGGGGGCTGTGACACAGCTGGAATGCTCACCTGGCTCGGGGACACTTCAATGGGCGTCTTCTGCACGATCCAGGTGACTGACTCAGCCAGTGGCGGGGTGGTGAGGGAGCCAGGGTAGGTCCAGTAATCCCGGCAGGCAGGCAGCAGACAAGAGGGGTCAAAGGGCCCCATGGCCACCTGTGTATCCTGACAACGAGAACCATAACCCCATCAATCAGGGGGTCTGGCAAATATGGGGGCTTCTCTGTCTTACCGCAGCTTTGATGGCCAAATGAGCATTCTGAACACTGGTTATCCTATGGCCACCATTGCCATATGTGGAAACATAAAGAAAATGTGACTCTTCTTTACAAAAAAGGGACCCTTACCAAATGGTTATATTTCCCCTGAAAGTTATGCCTTCCTATATACCTTTGCTGAGAAGATGTGTGTGTACATATATATATATATATGGGGATACCATATTTGACATTTTAAAAACATTATCTATTTAATGTATATGAGCACACTCTCATTGTCTTCAAAAACACCAGAAGAGGGCATCAGATCCCATTACAGGTGGTTGTGAGCCACCATGAGGTTGCCGGGAATTGAACTCAGGACCTCTGGGAGAGCAGTCAGTGCTCCTAACCTCTGAGCCATCTCTCCAGCCTCATTTTTGACATTTTCAAGTGTGCAATTCGGGGTTTTTGAGGACATTCACTTCATGTAGTCATCACCCAGAACCTTCTATGCCTCATTAAACACTCCCTCCCATTCTTTCTTGACCTCTGGAAGCCACAGTCCACTTCCTAGCTCTGACCCTGCGGACCCATGGAAGTCAATCAACATGCCCCCTTTGTGCAGCCCTGGCTGGACTCGAACTCACAGAGATCTTGGGTTAAAGACTGTGCTTCCATGGCTGGCTTTGCAGCTGGGTTTGCACCTGGCTTATTTTACTGAGCACTGTGATGTCATTGGGGTTTGTCATGCACAGTAGGTGTTAGAACAGCTAGCCTGCCTCCTTCCTTCCCTCCTTCCCTCCCCCCATTTTGGTTTGGTTTTATGTTTTTCAAGACAGGGTTTCTCTGTGTAGCCCCAGCTCTCCTCGAACTCTCTCTGTAGACCAGGCTGTCCTCAAACTTAGAGATCTACCGCCTCTGCCTCCCAAGTGCTGGGATTAAAGGCCTATGACACAATACCCAGCTGAGACAGGGTCTTGTGTAACCCAGGGTGTCCTCAAAATCTGTTAGACAGGGATAAATTTGAATTCCTGATCCTCCTGCCTCCTCCTCCTCCTGAATGCTGAAATTACTGACGTGAGCAAGGATGTTCTTTCTGTGTGTCCTGTGTTATGGCCTGCTGAGAAGCATCCACCATGTGACTAGGCTGTGTTTCATCTGCATCCATCCATGTTGGCCACTTGGCCTGCTTCTCCCTTCTGGCTATCTTCAAAGTACTTCCAGAATGGGAGAGGGTGGGTGCCGGTGGCTTCGGGCAACTTTGAGTTCTCAGGGTGAGCACACATACAGGAGATTGCTGGACCAGGTGGACTCTCTTTTTTTTTTTTTGTTTTTGTTTTTCTTCTTTTAGTTTTAAGGGCCCACAGTGTGTTTTCAACAGTTTTAAAGCAGCTGCCTGTCACTGGGTGCACTGGTGCTACTGCACACGTCCAATCCCAGCCCTTGGGAGGTAGAGGCAAGTGGATCTCTGAGTTCAAGGCCAGCTGGGTCCACAGAGAAACCCTGTCTCAAACAAACAAAAACAAACAAACAAACCCAGCTGCCTTGTCTCTTTGGAGTAGCCTAACATGTAAAGTGTACATGCTGTGGGCCCTCCCTGAAACCCTCATGTTCTTCCCTGTCACTGGGAGCAGGTGGGAGTGACAGTCCCCTACTCCCCCCCACCACCACCACCTTGCATCTGCTCCTGGGATATTGCTCAAGCTCTCTGCCCTCTTCTAAAGACAGCTGGAGTCAGCCTGGCCTCTGCCTCAGGCAAGGTCACAGCTTGCCTTTGCAACACTTCCGGGTTTCATAAACTCCCTCAGCTCCTTTGGGATGTCACTGTCCTTTTGCTCCTTCAAGCAAGTATCCCTTTATTTATTTATTTCTTCTTCTTCTTCTTCTTCTTTTTTTTTTTTTTTTTTTGGTTTTTCGAGACAGGGTTTCTCTGTGTAGCCCTGGCTGTCCTGGAACTCACTCTGTAGATCAGGCTGGCCTCGAACTCAGAAATCTGCTGCCTCTGCCTCCCAAGTGCTGGGATTAAAGGTGTGCGCCACCACCGCCCGGCCTGGAGACACTTTTCATTTCATCACAGATTCCTGTCTGAGCTGACCATGATCCTAACTTTGCCTCAGGTGCTGAGGACACAGACAGAAAAGTGGACAGAACCACTTCCTTCTGCTCGAACCACCACAGGACCAGTAAGCAAAACCCAAGCACTTCACACTGGGGACTCTTAGAGAAGCAACAAGGTGGGGACAGTGAGGGGCGTGGTCCCAGGGGCCTGATGGGGTGACATCTGAGAACAAACGCAGAAGATGTGAAGGAAGAGTCTGTGACATGCGTGCGCACATCTCTTTCAAAGGTCCTGGGGCAGAAGCAGCCTAAGGGACAACAGAAACATCAAGGACCTGGTGTGGCCAGCATTCGTGGATGAGGCATGAAAGCAGAGTGGCTGAGGTGGCTCCGTCAGGACAGGACCTGCACTGCAAGTCTGAGGCCCTGAGGTCAGTCCTCAGAAAGTATGTAGGAAAGCTGGGCGGGGTGGTGTACGCTCCAGAAACCCCAGCACCGGGGAAGCAGAGACAGGCAGATCCTGGGGCTCGCTGGCCAGCCAGCCTCACCTCCTCTGTGAGCTCCAGGACACCGAGAGACTCTGCCTTAAAGACTAAGGTGGGCACCTGAGGATCAACACATGAGGCCTGCACACACACATGCACACACACATGCACACACATAAAGTCAACATCAACATAAAGAAGAGACAGAAGAGGGACACTTACAGAGAGTGACACTCTGCCTCAGCCTGGGACTGGGGTCCCTACAAAAACTCCACCTCAGCAGCAGAAGTGCCACCTGCTCACCGCCTGGATATTGTTCATCGTATCAGGATGTCACTGCTCCAGGGTGCAGAGGCTGAGTTCCCTCTTTCCTACGAACCTCCTAGTGGCCTAGTGGTCCCTGGAGCCCTGAAACGAGTAGGCTATCCCGGGACAGCCAAATTGGTAGTGGTGGGGAGACAGCGAGATGGGGAAAATGAACCCAATCAGTACCCTTAAATGGTAATGATACTGAGTACTACACAGGGTGTCAGGAGTCCCACTGATTAAGTCCCTAGCTCGAGGGTCCAAAGAAACCCCAAATTCCAGCTAGGTCATTCAGCCTGAGCTATGACATTGTTTTTTTGTTTTATTTATTTATTTATTTATTTATATTTATTTATTTATTATTTTATTTATTTATTTATTTATTTATTTATTTATTTATTTATTTTGTTTTTTCAAGACAGGGTTTCTCTGTATAGCCCTGGCTGTCCTGGAACTCACTTTGTAGACCAGGCTGGCCACGAACTCTGAAATCCACCTGCCTCTGCCTCCCGAGTGCCTGGCTCATGACATTGTATTCTGGGCTGTGGAGACACAGGGGAGGAGCCCAGAGGGGCAGCAAACCATCCTCCAGAATGAGCTTTCCTAGCAGTCGAGCAGGGTTTTGACCCCAAGGCCACCTGCCCCTCACCTCCTCCCTCCATCTCCCCATCCTCCTCAGAGTCACCACAGTCAAGCATTTTAAAGTCTGACAGGTCCCTTACGTGCCCCTCAAGGTAGGAACACACTCAGAGTCCACTGCAGACAGCTGAGTCCCACGCTCGAGATACCCCAGTACATGCCACTGCCTCCCTGCCCCCCCCCAATCCCCATCACAACAGCAGGTGAGCCTTTGAGCATCATAGTTGGGGCCTGGACACAACCAGTCTACCAAAGACCAACCTGTGCACGTGCCGCTCTAATCTGGGTAACAAGGCCCTCATGGGCTCTCTCCTAAGATCCAAATTTCACAAACAGGGAAGTCGGGGCTCTGAGACGTTAAGTCACTTGAACAAACCACACAGTTCCCTGGCAGATCAAGGGCCTTGGACCCAAGAGTTCTTGACTGAGGGTCTCTACCACATACCAAACACCCCTAGAAATCCCAAGTTTGCAGATGAGAGCCACTGGACCAGGGGTCCACAGGCGTGGAGCTGACCACGGCTGGACCTTTCGTGTCCTAAAGTCCTTTTATCTCCTAGGGTCTGTGGGCTGTTTTCAAGGGGCCAGAACTGAGTCCCAGACCCAGTTCTGGGTTCTCCCCTGCAGTCAGCCTGGGAGGGAAAGTAGCTCCAGAACCTTCCAAGGAAGTCAAACAGACCCTGAGTAAACAAAGTTCTGCTCTTTTCTCTCCCAGCCCTGTGGGAGGCAGAGGCCAGCTGGGAAAACATCCCAGTCTCTAGTTCTGTTCTGGCTGTGGCCCAGCAAGGAAGAGGGTGAGGGGCTGTGCGGCCCAGGACCTTGGCCTTGAGGTGTTCCAGGGCACGGAACAGTGGGGGTAAGGGATCTGTCTCCATCCCAAGGGGCATCTGGACCTCAACATCAAGAGGAGGCAAGGGACAGATCAAACACTCCTGTGAGCTTTGAGGAAGGGGTGGCCACACTTTCCTGCAGGTCAGCTCTCACCATTGTTAAGACAGATGGAAGCCTCCTCTGTCCCCATGTCCCCACGTCTAAGGGCCACCTTGCTTCCTTTTTGCCTCAGAATTCTTTGTTGTGGTACTGAATAAATAAACCCATCTCTTTGGAATTTCCATCAAAGTCCCCTCTGGGTTGCTCTTAAAGAAAAGCAACACCGCGTTACTCTGCCGTCCCCTGGAGACAGGCTAACATACTGAGGTATACAAAGAGTGTCCAGCCACCTTCAGGGAGAACCGGGGGCCCTGCCACTGGCCTACGCACCACCCAGGCTGCCCACCCCCCCTCACCCCGCCGCCATCTGCTTTCTCCTTGGTCTCAGGCTCCTTTTCGGGTGTGCTGGTGCCGTGCAGGCTCCCACGTAGCAGGTAGATCTTTCCATCTGCTTTAACAGACTTATCACTCTCGGACATTGTGTCTGAGCAGAGCAAGAACCAGGTGGGTTCAAACTCTTCCACAGGCTCCTGGGATTTCCCTGGCTGCTGGATTTGGCCACCTCAAGGAGTCCAGCACCCTTGTCTCACGTGGGGAGTGGGGGTGGGGGGTTGGGGGAGGTCAACTTCTCACCCTCCAGCTTCCACGTCCCGAGACTGCAGCTGTCTCCCACCACACACAGTTTATGCCGGTGTTGGGGGTTGAACCCAAGGCCATGTGCACACACAGTGGGGTTTCCACTGACTGAGCTACACCCGAGTCCTCTTTCTTGTTTGTTTTTTAAAAGTCTCATTCTGTAATCCCAGGCTAGCCTGGAACTCATTATGTAGCCCAGACTGGCCTTGAACTTTTGGCAATCCTCCTGCCTCAGCCTTCTCAAGGGCTGGAATTACAGACATATACCACCAATCTCTATGCTCAGAGGGAAAGCTTCCAAATCCAGCTCCTGATAAGAGTCTTACTTAGGACCGACACTTAACGTCTCTTTCCGGAACCAGAGCCCACAGCCTCTGCCAAACTCTCTGAATTTTCCTGAGTCGTCGTTCTGGCAGCTCGGGGTGCTCAACTCTGCAGATTTCACGCTTCTCACCTTGTGTCTTACTTCCGGCAAGATGTCCACCAGCCTCTGTAGGGCCTCGTGATGGGCCCCGAGCTGTGTAGCACAGACACACGAGTGTTAGCCTGGGCAGCAGACAATGGAAACACACAGTGCTCGCAAGAGGGGCAGTGTGCAAAAGGCCATTCCTGATGACCAGACCCGCCATTCTCAGTGCAAGAGGCGTGGCCGGCCGCCCAGCAGACACTACCTTCAGAAACACGCCGATCACCGCCAGCCCGGTCTCCCCCACGGAGGCTTTCTTGTAATTTTCATATTTCGTGGAATTCCAGTGAACCAGATGGAGCTGAAACAGGGTAGAAAGAGAATTAACACAACGCAGTGCAGCAGAAACAGCAGTCGTGCCGCTCTCTTCTGGCACACCCATGGGTCACACCATTGTCACATGCATACACAAAGTGCTGGCGGCAGAGTCCTTAGAGCACCTCACACACATGAGCGGCAGGAGCTTCGCACGATCTAAGGAAGAGAGGGGGACGACTCTTGCTTTACTCTCCCTTCCTCCTGCTGTGACACTACACCCAGACAAAGGTGCCAGGAGGTTTCTTTTAGCTCACGATTCAAAGGTACCGTGGACTATGGTGGGCAACTCAAGGCAGCAGGAGCCCTAGGCCACTGGTCACATCACGTCCACAGTCAGAAAGGAGAGCAATGCGTACAAACTTCCTTTTACCTACTTTCTCCATTTACAGTCCGGGACCTACGCCAGGGCATGGTCATACAATCCGTAAGGGTGTGGTGGTTTGAATGAGAATGTCCAACGTGAGCTTATGTATTTGAACATTTGGTCTCCAGTAGGGATGGGGGAGGCACTGTTTAAGGAAGTTTAAGAGGGAGGGCTTGTTGGAGGAAGTGTGCAGTTAAGAATATTGGCCTGGGGGCTGGAGAGGTGGCTGAGTGGTTAAGAGCACAGCCTGCTCTTCCAGAGGTCCTGAGTGGCTCACAATCATCTGTAATGTGGTCTGATGCCCTCTTATGGCACACAGGTGTACATGCAGATAGAGCACTCATACATAAAATAAATCTTTTTTTTTTTTTTTTGGTTTTTCGAGACAGGGTTTCTCTGTATAGCCCTGGCTGTCCTGGAGCTCACTTTGTAGACCAGGCTGGCCTCGAACTCAGAAATCCGCCTGCCTCTGCCTCCCGAGTGCTGGGATTACAGGCGTGCGCCACCACGCCCAGCTAAAATAAATCTTTAATAATAACAACAACAACAATAAAACACTGGCCTGTGTTCAATCCTCAGCAAATTCAAGAGCATTTCTAATTTGCCGTCGGAGTTTCATGCTTGTGTTTAAAGCTGATCGTTCTCAGCTTTTGTTGCTGTGGCCATGTCTGCCGATTGCTGCTGTGAGGGACACATGCTTTTTAACCACTGCCCAAATAAACCCTTCCTTTTATAAACTGCCTTGGTCGTGATGGGTTTTTGTTATTGTTTTGTTTGGTTTTGGTTTTGAGATAGGGTTTCTCTGTGTAGCCTGAGAACTTGTTCTGTAGACCAGGCTGGTCTTGAATTCAGAGACCAATCAGCCTACCTCTCGGTCATGGTGTCTTCTCACAGCAACAGAAATGTAATGAAAACAGAAATCTTTCCACATCAATGAGCATAATTCAAAATGACCCAGTCAGTCTGTCAACTTAACAATGACCAGTAGCCGTCAAAAGTGTTTTGAGTTGCCAAGACAGAAGTGAGTAGTTTGTTCATCTGTACCAACATGTCACTTGGAACAAGGGTCACCAGATAAGGCACAGGACTGTCAGCACTGAACAGTTTCTCAGAGAGGTAAGTCCCCAACATCTCACCTGGTGTCTGACCCTGGACTCTGCCCTGTCTTTATTTTGTAATCCTTCTATTTCCTGGATGTGGGGTTGTGGATCTCACAAGACACTGGGAATTCGCAACGGGAAGAAAGAGAGCAGGGAGGCTGCCGTGTCCGCCAGGGGGCGCTCCTTGGCAGGGAATTGTAGCGCTCTGAGTGTGGGGAGTCTGGGTATGTGGGCAGTTGTACCTTCCCACCTATGGATTTTTTTCTTTTTCTTTAAAGATTTATTTATTTACTATATTATGTAAGTACACTTTAGCTGTCTTCAGACACCCCAGAAGAGGACATCAGATCTCATTATGGATGGTTGTGAGCCACCATGTGGTTGCTAAGATTTGAACTTGAGACCTTTGGAAGAGCAGTCAGTGCTCTTAATTGCTAAGCTACCTCTCCAGCCCCCAGTGTTTTTCTTGAAATGAAACGAATAGCAACAGGTATTTAAGTTGGACTCATAGTATGTTAGTGTCTCTCTGTCTCTCTTTCACTCTATCTCTCTCTCTTTTAAGATTTATTTTATGTATATCTGAGTCCTCTATGTTAGAGCTGAGGATGGCTATACAGAAGGATGCACGTGGGTTCCATGCAAATATGACAGCTTTGTCAGAAGGAGTTCCGGGGGCCCCTTGGATATGGCACTGGGCACATGTTTCCCCTAAGCACAAGAGCTGGGGTAGAGGCATTCTCAATTGTGTCTAACCATGAGTCATCAGGGACCAGGACCAGCAAGCCTTTGGCATCATGATCAGCTCTGCTTGTTGACATCCAGGGCTCTGCTCTGGGTCCTCACTCCCATGCTATGCCTGGCCATGGCCTCTGGGACCAGCTGGGTAGACACATCCTGTCTACCCGAGACTCCCTAGAAAGCAGCTCCCGGTCTCAGGGGCGGAGCCCTCATTTGCATAGGCCAGCCTCTTGGTTGACAGACTTATCTGTAGACCCCTGGCCTTCATTTGTATCCTCTTGCCGTCCCTCCTCCCTCCTCATCTCCACACGGTCACACGGAAATGTCTGGGCAAGAACCAGGGAGGGTGGGCAGAGCCCGAGAGCTCCGAAGTTGACCAGCTACCATAGATGCCTTCCTCAGTAGTCTGCTCACAAGAACTTTGATTGCAAGCCGGGCGTGGTGGCGCACGCCTTTAATCCCAGCACTCGGGAGGCAGAGGCAGGCGGATTTCTGAGTTCGAGGCCAGCCTGGTCTACAAAGTGAGTTCCAGGACAGCCGGGGCTATACAGAGAAACCCTGTCTCAAAAAACCAAAAAAAAAAAAAAAGAACTTTGATTGCCACTAGCTGAGGATAGACGCTGTGCGCCCTCTAGTGGCCACGCTTATCAGTTCAGAATGAGCAACAACCGCTGGGCTCCTTCTATGGCTTTAGCCAGAGGACGATGAGAGCCAAAATGTTGAAGAGGGCAGAGATGGGAGTGACAAAGTAATTATGGCACTTTGGCAATTCGAGACCTGAGGGCGCTCCATTTTTTTTCTCTTTCTTTTTCTTTTCCTTTTTTGGTTTTTCCACACAGGGTTTCTCTGTGTAGCCCTGGCTGTCTTGGAACTCACTCTGTAGACCAGACTGGCCTTGAACTCAGAAATCCACCTGCCTCTGCCTCCCGACTGCTGGGATTAAAGGCGTGCGCCACCACGTCCGGCTTCCATTTTTCTTTATGTTGGAAAATGTCTGTGATGTTGTGCCCGGAGGTCTCCAGGCATTGCCTGGTGCCTGTCCCGACTGCAGAGCCTTTATTTTAGGTGGTGACCTGTGTTAGCATTCCTTCTAGGCTCTGTCCCACAGTTGCCTGGCAACAACCAGGTATGCCTGACTCACTATAAAAGGGCCTGTTTTGGGCTGGAGAGATGGTTCAGTGATTAAGAGCACTGACTGCTCTTCCAGAGGTCCTGAGTTCAGTTCCCAATAACCACATGGTAACTCACAACCATCTGTAATAGAATCCGATGCCCTCTTCTGGTGTGTCTGAAGACAGCTACAATGTATTCACATACATAAATTAAATAAATAATTCTTCAAAAAAAGGGGGGAATTATTTGCCCCTCCCCTCTCTTGCTCTCTTACCCTCTTAATCTCCTACTCTCTTTTCTCCCCAATCCCCTTCCCCTCTCTCTTCCTTTCTCTGTCTCTACCCCCTCAATTCCCCTCCCTATGCCCTAAATAAACTCTATTTGTACTATATCTGATGTACTATATCCGTCGTGTGGCTGGTACCTTGGGGGAGGGGATATTTCAGCATGGGCCCGCAGAGGCACACCTTCCACTTCACCATAGAAAGCAGCAATAATTAAGTGGGTTCAACAGCTCCTATTGTTCTCTCTGGGCACTGTGTGTGTGTGTGTATGTGTGTGTGTAAGTGTGTGTGTGTGTGTGTGTGTAAGTGTGTGTGTGTGTGGAAAGGGACAGTGAGGTCTGGTCACCCTGTAGTCAGACTGGGATTGAAAGCACTCAACTGTGTGTTGTCTCACAGAGTTTACAAACCTCAGCCGGGTAGGTATGGCCGTCCACCGTGTGCTCTGAGCCCCATTCATCTGTTGCTCCCCAGTGGAAATGAAACTGCTTCAGCCTGTAGTGGTTTCCCAGAGGCCCACCACTGATCCCTGCAAACAAGAGAAGAGATACATGTACCTGGACTGAGTGGGCCCAGCACTGTCTCGAGGTGTGTGTGTGTGTGTGTGTGTGTGTGTGTGTGTGTGTGTCTGTGTTGATCTGTGTGGGATGGGGGCAACCTACTACCCCCCCACACACACACACAGGATCGCTGTGCTGCAAAAACCAGGGAGGTCCGTGAAAGGTGAGCCTGGCCAGTGTTTGGCCACCACAGTCCTAGAGCAGAGCCTGCCACACAGCAGGTTCACAATAAGGTCTAGGATAGAGGGAGGCCAAGTCCGAGCACAGCCACTAGATGGCGGTAAGAACCTCGAGTCTCTACATGTGACTGCACAGAGACACAGGATGATTTCTGAGATGTGTGCTAATCCTACAAGGGGTTCCAAAGAGTTTCTTTTCTTCTGAGACAGCGTCTCATGTGGCTCAGGTTGGCACTGAATTCTGTTTGTAGCCAAGGATGGCTTTGAACTTCTAATCCCCTTGCCCTGTGATGGTTTGTGTATGCTTGCCCCAGGGAGTGGCACTATTAGAAGGTGTGGCCTTGTTGGAGTGGATGTGGACTCTCATCCTAGCCGGGCAGTGGTGGCGCACACCTTTAATACCAGCACTGGGGAGGCAGGGGCAGGCGGATTTCTGAGGCCAGCCTGGTCTACAGAGTGAGTTCCAGGACAGCCAAGGCTACACAGAGAAACCCTGTCTCAAAAAACAAAACAAAACAAAACAAACAAACAAACAAAAAAATCCTCTCATCCTAACTGCCTGGAAGTCAGTCTTCCACGAGCAGCCTTCAGATGAAGACGTAGAACTCTCAGCTCTGCCTGCACCATGTCTGCCTTGATGATTATGGACTGAACCTCTGAACCTGTAAGTCAGTCCCAATTAAAGATTGTCCTTAGAACAGTTGTTTTAGTTATGGTGTCTGTTCACAACAGGTAGCCAAATAGATGGGATTCTCTCTTTTTTTTTTTTAATTTTTTTTTTGAGACAGGGTTTCTTTGTATAGCCCTAGCTGTCCTGGAATTCACTTTGTAGACCAGGCTGGCCTCGAACTCAGAAATTCGCTTGCCTCTGCCTCCCAGGTGCTGGGATTAAAGGTGTGCGCCACCACGCCCGTGATGGGATTCTTATGTAGCTATACTGCTTTGGATCTCAGAGGATTGCATATGCGCACCTGCCCAGGATCTGTCTTTGGATCCTCGAATGAAACACACACACACACACACACACACACACACACACACACACACGCACGCACGCACGCACGCACGCACTCACGCACGCACTCACGCACGCACTCACACACGCACGCACGCACACATTAGCTTATTTTTTAAATGCATGGCTACCTTAAAGGCTGGGCACTCCTAAACCTTCCCCTGCTACCCCAGGCCCAATTGGGGAAGTGGCCAGCGGCCTTCTTCTTTCTACCCCAAGTCATGGCGAATCTCCTATTCCTCTCTATGTCCTACCTGCACAATTCTAAGTCCCCATCCTCGTGCCCAGCCATTGGCTGTTGGCATCTTTATTGCTCTATCAAAAACCAACTGGGGACAAGGACCTTCAGTGTCTGGACACATAGATTTCCAATTGAATCAAAGCATTAGAACCAATCTCCAACATGCACAGACACAGCCTTCTCCCCAGTGAAGATCATCTGATCAATGGGTTCCACTCACTGGGAATTAAGGTCCTGGTCTTCAAATGAGAGGGTCCAGGCTGAGGCAAATTTGAGTTTGCATCCCAGGATTCTGTATGGTTTTCTTGGGCTTCAAATATACAAGGGGCAGCTCCAATCATGATCCTTTGACCAACGAAAGTCAAAAGACCACAGTAGTAAAACTGGGGACAGGCAGTGGCTCTGTGCTCTTTCTGACAGCATCAGGAGACCCTCTGCAGAAAAGCCCCTCTGAGTTGGAGTCCCTGTCTGCCTCAGTGAGACACATCAGCCCCTCAGAGGTGGACAGTCTCATGAAGGGCAGCCCTGCAGGGTGCTGGGGACCCATCTGGGACAGAAAGGGATGACTCCTCTCACCCACCAACCAGGAGGCATCGCTTACATCTAGCTGAACAAGGAGCTTGCTAGTTCTATGTGGATGACCCTGTTCTGGGATCATGTAAGCTCACAAAACCAAACCAAACCAAACCAAACCAAAGAACAAAAACAACTTCAAAGGCTGCAGTACACCTAAAAAAATAAGGGAAGGCCAGGCATGGTCATGCACACATTTAATCCCAACACTCTGGAGGCAAAGGCAGTCTAGTCTACATGTGGAATGCCAGGCTAGCTGGGGCTATATAGTGAGATCCTGTCTGGAAACACACACACACACACACACACACACACACACACACACACACACACACGGTATTTGAGGGGAGAGTACCTGCTGGCTTGCTCAGGAAGCTCAGTGGAAAGGCAGGTGGAGTCTTAATGTCTCCCAGCAAAGTAAGGTAACCACATGACTTGCACTGGGTAGGGGAGACTCTAGAGAAGTGAAATTGGGAAGAGAGGCCAGGAACTGGGGGGTCCTGGGGGACTCAGGGCTCTGTGCACATAGTATAACCTCACTATCCAAGAATTCGCACATATAGAGGAGTGGTCCTGATCCCTTTCAAGCTGGAACAGAAAATTTTCACCGAGGCAGTGTTTCCAAGATGAGCCTTGACGGCAGAGGCAGCCATGTCAAAGCAGCAGGTGCGTGCTTATTTAAAGATTGGAAAAGCATCCTTCATGGCTCCTTCTGCTGCCAGGTCTGAGTTTGCCAGCACAGGGGTGGGGGCTGGGGGGTAGGGGTGGATCTGCAGGCACACTGGAGCCCTTCTACAGGCACGATCCTGGCCTAGCGCTGCATTTCTTCCAGCCTTTTTTCCTTATTCAAGCGAGCCCCAGTAAGGATTGTGCCCGTGGGAGACATACCATCCAGCGTGTAGGAAGCCTTCCAAGGAAACAGAGCAAGAGTTGTTCGAATGTGTGTTGGAGGTGAGACAGCTGAGAGCAAGTGTCACAGGCTAAATCTCCATGTCCCTGCATGTTGTTGTCTGGTCCCCAGCTTGTGCAGCTGTCAGCGTGAGGTGTAGACTCAGTGTACACCACGGGGTAACTGGCCAGCAAGCTATGTGCTGGACACAACAGAAGGAGCCATGATGGACGCCTTTCCAATCCTTAAATAAACACGTACTTACTGCTTTATCATGCCATCCTCTTGTGCTCCCCAAGGGATGATGACCTTACAGAACAGGTGCTAGAAGCCCAGCTCTGAGAGGAGGACACAGTGTCTTACTTAGGGTCTCTGTTGCTGTGATGAACACCATGATCATACACAACTCGGGGAGGAAAGGGCTCATTTTACTTCCACATCCCAGTTCATCACTGAGGGAAGTCAGGGCAGGAACCGGACTGGGACATGGTGCAGAGGCCCTGGAGGGTGCTGCTGACTGGCTTGCTCCGCGTGGTTCATTCATCCTGCTTTCTTATAGAACCAAGACCACTGGCCCGGGTTTGGCCACACCCACAGTGGGCGTGGTCTTCTCACATCGTCAGTCAAGACCAATCTGATCCCAGACCAATATGGTGAAGGCATCTTCTCAACTGAGACTCTCTCTTCTAAAAGGACTCTGGGCTATGTCAGGTTGGCATAAAACTAACCAGCACACAGGAAGTGAGAAGTACCTGTGCCAGGTGACCTGTTGACCCCCGCTCCTGCTAAACACTTAGGTCTTTGACTTTGGTCGCGGAGTTCAAAGCCACGCCCTGTTACTTTCCTTGGAGAAAGGAACCGGAGATAAAGGCTACAGAATCAGATAAAATAATAAATAACTGACCTTTTCGTAATGATAATACAATCACTAATTTATAAGGCAGCAGGCCTAGTCTTGGGAAAGAGAGACTTTTGTTTGCCAGCCCCCCCACCGCCCCTGCCCCCGCCCCCGCCAAGACTTTCAACAGCCAGATTCATCCACTGAGGCCTGACGGTTCACCACTCTGCGTTCTTTGAGAGTAGCTACATCTGAGATAATGGGGATTAAAATAAGGTGGTTACATCAGCCAGAGTCAGAATCTCCAAGTAAATTAACTATTAACATTCGAGGCCAAGAGCTCGCTGAGATGACTGGTCTCCTCTGTTACAGCAGTCCCTCTGAATAGCCACCTATTTGTAATTCTTGGCTTTCCCCAGGACAGAGCAAGTCTTTGGCAGGAACAGCGTCTGCTTTGGGGCTTAAAATCAGCCTAAGAGAAGCTTGGGGAGCCCTTGTGCGTCGGAACCACAAACATCGGGATCTTGCAGAGGCTGGCATGTTCAGGTGTCACCCCAGAATTTAACCAGTTGCCAACCCATGAAGTCCAAGGCCAAAGGGCTTCCCTGTGCCCAGTCCTCTCTAGGAGAGGACAAGTCACACCTGATCAACAGCTCTTGGCAGTGCTCAAAGGACAGGACAAGCCCCCATAGAATGTAGACTTGAACACCAGGCCATGCTGAGATTAGCCCTGGCCGCCGCGGAGTGTGGCTTTGCACTTTTCTCTGTAGCTCACAGACGACATTTGTAGAAGGAAAATGATATCTGTTTCACAGGAACAAAGAGCAAACATGAGATCCTGGATGCCTCAAAGGGCTCAGCAAAACACAGCCACTTACTGTACCTTACTGTACCTTGGTCACTGTCATTGGGGCTACTGAGACTGTCAGGGTCAAGGAATGGCTGAAGAAGCAGCCTGCCTTCATTTTAGGGTAAAGACAAACTCAGTTTGTGACTGATTATAATTAAACCTGTTTTTCAAGGATTGGACCGAGCCCCTCCTGTAGCCTTAACTACAAATGGTCCTGGGATGCTCATTCCAGGCATGGCAATCATGTCTTTGTTTTAAAAAGTTGTTTATGGGACTGGAGAGATGGCTCAGTGGGTAAGAGCGCTGATTGTACTTCCAGAGGTCCTGAGTTCAATTCCCAGCAACCACATGGTGACTCACAATCACCCATAATGAGATCTGATGCCCTCTTCTGGTGGGTCTGAAGTCAGCTACAGTGTACTTATATATAATAATAAAATCTTTGGGTCAAAGCAAGCAGGCCGACCAGAGTGAGCAGAGGTCCTAAAAATTCAATTCCTAACAACCACATGAAGGCTCACAACCATCTGTACAGCCACAGTGTTGCATTGCTATGGCTACCTGATGTAATGGCCTTGTTTTGATCATCTCTTTCTGTAACCCTGTAGCCCCCTAATCCTGAGTTATAAAAGCCTTATCGTCCTCTCATCCAGTGCTGACCTCTCAAACCCTGCTTTTAGGGGAAGGCAGCCTGTGTACAGGGATTTTTTAAAGCTTGCTTTGATTAATAGCATGCTTTAGTTAATTTGGCCATGATGATTTGGGTCCCGAATCTTTCCCATCCATCTTTGGGACCAACACAGCACCTGAAACAGACACTGCTTCTCCCGGGGCAGGACCTTTCTTTAAGGACATTGGCAGACACGTCTTCAGAAAATCATGCATCAGGAGCCAAGCCTGGTGGCACACACCTGCCATCCCAGTTCTCAGGAGACTGAGGCAGAGGACATTTTGAGTTTTGTGTCTCATAGTGACTCCCGGTTGGTTTCAGCGAGTCCCAGTCAAAAGACCAAGAAAGGAGACAAAGAGAAAAAGATGGAAGGAAGAAAGGAAGGAGCCAGCATCCCCTAGAAGAGGCTCTTCCGAGCACTTCTCTCTCCTTGGCTTTATGAAACATCTTGAACTCACCAACCTACACCTTCCTGGTCAGGCTCAGGGATCCCTGGAGCCTTCTCTCTAATGGAAATGCCCTGGCAGGCACCCCACTTAGCTAGGACCGTGGAGGGCTATCTTGGAGCTTGGGGTCTGTTGAGAGACATGGTAGAGACCAGCGAAATGAGGAAGGAGGCCTGGCTGCTTCTCTCCTTGCCTCATTTCCAGGTCATCTGTCCAGGCAGGAGCCTCCATTTGTCTGGATGCTTCCTCTTGGTTTATTCTGTCAGGCCGGGCCTTTCTCTGACCTGCAACTGGCGACCCCTGGTGGACAGAAGTAAAATCTGAGAGCTCTAAATTCACAAGCCGGCTCTGGGAGCCAGGCCTGTGGTGGTCAGCAGCAGCAGTTTTGGACTTGGGCTCCTCTGGGATCTCTTGGCTTTGGTGACAACTGTCAGTTGTCACCTAGAGGAGCAGAGGCCATGGTGGACTGTGGAAATATTCCTGCAAGTTTTACAGGCAAAGCCTGGGGGCTCTGGCAGCCCCCAGCAAGCTAGGCTCATCCCCTCCTCCCTACATTTTCACAGATCATACAGAGAAAGGAACTGTTTTCAATGTTGCCAACAACCACCCTCAAGTCCATCCTCTGTGTCCTGACAGGAGGCTTGGGTTTAAATATGCAAAGAGTATAAATATGCAGATCTAGTCAATCTGTGACCTACCCAGCAGTGACCTTCTACTGTCTCAGCTCATCTCTCTGGGGCTGGGGGTGCATGGGGAGAGGCTGACACCAGGATTCAGTCTTTCCCTTCCTGTGGGAATTCCTGGGGAAAACATAATTCTCTGCTGCCCTTAGTTTCCATAGTCTGATGGCTGAAGCATCCCCTTCAGATTGTCTTCTTTCTTTCCAGGACTGTTACAGAGTAACTCTGGCGACAGCGGCTCTGTCCGGCATCACTGTTACATAGTTGCTTGTCCTGATTGAATAGGTCTTAGTGACCACATCCTCTGTGGCCAGAGAAAGCCCACCCTGAGCTCTGGGCTAATGTCTGCTTCCTGCTTCTTGGCGGTCCCTCTAGTGGACAGTGTCACAAAGGGCATGCAGCCAGCACTTGGCTGCGACCACAGCAGGCGAAGAAGAGGTCCTATGCTGAATGCTTAATCCTTTGGCAGGGTTCCAGGTACCCTCGTTTTCAATGCCTCCTTTCAGTTCCGTGGAGCCAGCCTGCGACTTCAGTAACAAAGGAGACCGACGCCAACCGACGCCAACCGATGAGTAGAGCAATAATACTCTCTTGGATACACACTCTCTCTGCTGCCCATGGCCCAGTTTGCCCCAGTTTGGAGCATCATCATTTCATGCTACCCCCAACCTCATCCCTATCCCCAGGAAAGAAGATGAGCCACCTGCAAGTGTGAAACTTACACGGTGAGCTGGCAGTGCTGCGCCTCAGGGCGTGCTGCTATGTCCCGTGTGGCTCCCCTTCATCCCTCAGCCCTCTGCTTCCATCCGTTTCTCTCCACCATCTCTCTGCTGCCCCACCCCAGCAAGGGCTTTGGATAGGTGGTCTTCAGCCATTTGAATGTAGTTCCTGCCTCTGCAGTTCATCCCCCTAACAGTCTATAAGAGACACATCCCTTACCTCCTGGAAGGGTTCCTCTGCCTTCTCTGACTTCCTGGGCAACTGTCTGATGCCTCCTGCTGGTATGTGACTACAGTGGTTGGCACTTGGCAAAAATGAGACCCAAACAATCACACTTTCCATAAAACTGCCTCCACACCCCGTGCCTCCCGCTCACTTGGGTACCTCAGGAGACGGACACCTCTGTTCTTTCTTTTCCATCCAGTTTTTCTTTTCTTTATTTGTTTTTTGTTTTTTGTGGGGTTTTTTTGGTTTTTTGAGGCAGGGTTTCTTTATTTGTTTGTTTTTGTTTTGTTTTTTGTTTGTTTTTTTCGAGACAGGGTTTCTCTGTATAGCCCTGGCTGTCCTGGAACTCACTTTGTAGACCAGGCTGGCCTCGAACTCAGAAATCCATCTGCCTCCCAAGTGCTGGGATTAAAGGCATGAGCCACCACGCCCGGCTTCTTTATTTGTTTTGAGTGGAAGTTTCATTTCCTCATTCTGGCTGGAAACTTTTCTGTGGTGTCTTGCCCTCCACCCCCTCCCTGGCATTTTCCATCCTCTGCTCCTGATTTCCGATGGACCCAAATGGAAGGGATAGAAAAATGTGGAAAGCAAGCCAGGCGAGGAGGGAAGGCGCAGGATGGATACAGTAAAAGCAGACTGGCCTGGGCCGATGTGAGCCAAGGATACGCTGCTAGTTTATGTGATGGAAGACGCCCAGATGGTTCCTTCTGTCTGCGCAGGGTGGGAGCATCCTTTTCATCCAGATGGGGAAGGTGGTGACACCAGGGGCGGGTCAGGCTGAGGTCAAACTGGAAGGCTGCTGTCCGCCACAGTGCAAGGCCCTGGGCCTTGGAGGAATCAAGTTATGGATGAGCCGAGGTCAGCGGGGTTAAGAGAGTGAGGATCCCTAACAGCTGGCTTTCACTTCTGGGAGCCAGGCTCTGAGGTCCCGTGGGAGGATACTTTCCCCTCTCTTGTGCACATTTTGCTTCGAGTCAGGGTCACCCTTAGGTTGGCTGCACACTGGTGGGAACCGCTGTGCTTGGCCATCAGCCGTGCAACATGGAGCCGTCACCGGAGCCAGGACTGTTGACAGACCTCTCTTCTCCCAGGGTTCTTTTGGGAGGTGGTGCCAACCCGAGGCCACTCATTTTGTTACCTCTAGGAAATCCACCCAGGGAGTCATTTGTCACCCTGGACCCTGCTGTGCCAGACTTTTCTGGATTGACACCAACTAAGTTCCCTCTTCTTTGTTTAAGATGGCTGTAGTTTCTGCTGTGCACAACCAAAAGAAGTCTGAGCTGACAGGACAAGCAGCTCCCGGGGAAAGAGCCTGAGATTAAAGCCCTAGAATGGGCTGGAGAGATGGCTCAGCGGTTAAGGGCACTGACTGCTCTTCCAGATGTCCTAAGTTTAATTCCCAGCAACCACATGGTGGCTTACAACCATCTGTAATGGGATCTGATGCCCTCTTCTGGTGTTTAAAGGCCTAGAATGTCCTGTAACTTTAGCTCTGGGGAGGTGGAGGCAGGAGGACCAAGAGGTCAAGGTCAAGAGGTGAGGCTAGTCTTGGCTACTGCAGACTTTTGTGTCTTAGGAGTGGGAGGGGGGTAAGAGTTGGAGTAGGTGGTGGTGGGTTAGGGGTTGGGGGCTAGGAGGTGGGGGGAGAGTGAAGCAGAGGTGTGAGACAGAGAAAGGGGCAGTAGAGGGCAGTAGATGCGACCAGCCATCCTGACCTCCAGAGTGGCTGAGAATCATCTCCCAACGCCATCACCAGAGATTCTGCCCTGGAACTTGAAGGTGCAGTTTGCAACAACCACACCAAGGTGAGCAACAAGTCTGTAGGATGTGGCTGTTATGCCCTTGCCCAGCCCCAGAACCCCCCTGCCAACCCTCATCTGCCTGTACTGGTCTGTTTTTTCCCTCTATCCTGGGATGGGAAAGGTCCTACTCTATTCCTGGTTTCATCTTCACAACTCAGGTGACTGCCGGTCACGGTCACACACTTCCCCCCCCCTCCAGTGAGCACCGCCTCCCGGTTCCACTCAGAGTCCCCTTCTTTGTCAAGTCTGTGACTTCATGGACAAGAAGAGCAGCCCCTGTGTTCGTTGCTTGTAGATTCCTGAGACCGAGTACCTCACAGAGGCAACGTAAGATTTGCTCTGGGTGTACTTTGGCTGGCAGTGGTGGGTCACAGGCCAATGAGAGATCCTGTGTCTTAAAACTCCAGCCTCCAGGAACATTTCAGATTCAAAGGTTGACCACCTTGATCCTAGCCCCTAGCCCCAGCCCAGGCTCACCCGAATCCTCACGGGAATCGTCGAACTCCACCTGGAAGAAGTAGCCAGTGTTCCAGAGGTATCTGCAGGATGCAGCATCATAGGAGACCCTGAGAGGTGCCAGCTGCGGGTCATAGACACTGTCCCTCCACTGGATGTTGATGGGAGACTGCCGGGTGCCTTCTGCTGAGGACACTGGGCCAGTCCAGAGGGGGTGTCCTGGAGACAGAGAGGAGTCAGTAGGGCAGGTATGAAGCCATAGGGACCCTGAGGACGCAGCTTTGAGCAGCAAACCCAGTAGGGAGCCCTGGAACCTTCTGTCACTCCGCTATGGGCTGTGTGTAGGCTCTTGGCTCATTCACCTAGTCTGTGCCTGTGTGATGTTGACTTCTGTGTGGTCACTGTCTAGCACAGTGGTTCTCAGCCTTTCTAATGCTGCGACCCTTTAATACATTCCCTCCTGCTGTGGTGACCCCCAGCCATAAAATTATTTCCATTGCTACGTCATAACTGTAATTTTGCTAGTGTTATGAATCATAAGGTAAATATCTGATACAAGACCTGTATCAAAGGGTTGTTTCACCCTCCCCCAAGGGGGTGTGACTTATAGGCTGAGAACCACTAGTTTATAATGTAGGGCAGGGAGAAGGAAGAAGAACGGCTGCTGTTGGGACAAGCAGGGACCTGAAAAATTCCAGAGAGCAGCTAGAGGCGGGAGCAGTGGGAAGCTGGCTTAGTGGAACAGAGATGAGGACTGTAAGCCCCAGTTGTTCAAAGAGTTCCAGGAAGGTGCCATGTCTCAGGAATCAATGGTTCAGACTCCTGAGCCCCGGAACTGTAATGCTGGACGCTATAAGAAAAGGTGGGGCTGGAGAGGTGGCTCAGCGGTTAAGAGCACTGATTGTTCTTCCGAAGGTCCTGAGCTCAAATCCCAGCAACCACGTGGTGGCTCACAACCATTCATAATGAGATCTGACGCCCTCTTCTGGGGTGTCTGAAGACAGCTACAGTGTACTTGCATGTAATAATAAATAAATTTTTGGGCTGGAGTGAGTGGGGCTGGAGCGAGAGAAGAAAAAAATATCTGAAGATAGCTGCAGTGTACTTACGTATAATAAAAAAATATATCTTTAAAAAAAAATAGAAGAAACAAAGGCCCCAGGTCCTCAAGACCCAGCCAGGAGCTGTATATGCTGGAGTTCTGTCTGCTGCTGCTCTCTGCTGAAGGATTAGACCAGCTGCCAGAGCCCAGGTTGCTGGTGATGAAGCCCCAGAGCAATTAGCCCCAACTTGAGTACCCACAGCCATCTGGGACCATCAGCCCAGTGTCTAGTCCCTGGCACTCAAGGACCTGGGGCTGCCAGCCTCCTCATGCCTGCTCACGATATCTATTTGAGTGGAGTGGAGGTATTCTGACAAGCTGATTGGTGACAGCCCCATGTGTTACAGACATGGAATGTGCCCTGTCTGGCTCTTGTTCCTGTCTTACAGCCCAGCAAAGATGTGACCCCCACCGTGGGGTGATGCTTAAATCTGCCTCCCAAGCTTCCCCCCAAGAGCTCTTCAGACTGCTCCTGCTTCTGCCATTGTGCACCCCTTCTTATGATGTGGAACAAGACTCACGAGCCGCCACAACCAGCCTGGAATGTCACAGCCACCAGGGCCTCCTTCATCAGTGCGTCCCTTTCCTGGTGGCCACTCTGATGCAAAGTGACACCTAGAATCTTCACTGGCCTGCGCTCTATTTGATTTGATTTGATTTGATTTTCTGAGACAAGATCTCTCTATGTAGCTCTGGCTGTCCTAGAGCTCCCTATGTGACCAGACTGGCCTCGAACTCACAGGTATCCCCTTGCTTCTGCCTCCTGAGTGCTGAGATAAAAGCTATGAGCTGCTAAGCCTGGATTATCTTTGCTCCATTAAGAGGGTCTTGGAGGCAGCACAGACCTTGACCACATCTGATTATCTTTGCTTCATTAAGAGAGTCTTGGAGGCAGCACAGACCTTGACCACATCTGATTATCTTTGCTCCATTAAGAGGGTTTTGGAGGCAGCACAGACCTTGACCACATCTGGGGTAAGAGAGTCTCCAGAGTGTGACAGGCTACAAACCACGCATTTGATCTTCCCGCTGGGCAGTGGGTGGTTAACACAACTGCAGAGGCTGCATTTAAACCAAATGCAGGAGTGTCAAAAGGCCCTACCAGAGGCTCTCCTTCAGCCTGGCATCTCAGACTTCCCTGACTCCGAAATCCAAGGTGTGAGTGGAAAGTGTCAATACCGTGTGAATACAAAATGAGTCTCAACTGATGCCTCCTTCTGACCTTTTGTGACCTCCTTGCATAGCAAGGTAAGAAGGCTCAAGCTAGGTAAAGCTGGCCTTGTGGCCCTGCATGCTGGAGCTTGCTTTTAATTCCAACACTGGGAGGCAGAGGCAGGTAGATCTCTATGAGTTTGAGGCCAACCTGGTCAACAGAGTGAGACCCTGTTTCAAAAAACATCCATCATCATTGTCGTCATTATTATCATCATCATCACCATCCTCATCACCATCCTCCTCCTCCTCCTCCTTCTCCTCCCCCTCCCTCTCCCCCTCTCCCTCCTCCCTCCTCATGGCCATCATAGTAACCTGGTTTAGTTTCAGGTCAGGGATAATGTCAATAAGACAGACTTTCTTTAATCATTTAACGAAGCTGTCAGAGATCCAGTGGACCAACTGTGGCCCCAGGCACAGATGGCATGACAGTAGAATCAGAGCCACTGCCCCAGAACTAACATGGTGACAAGAGTAAAGACCTAAAAGGACCCCTTGCTTCATAAGCTTCCGTTCTCTGGGCCTGGTGACACATCAGCAGACACCTGCTCCTTCCCCTCAACCCTCTGAGGGAGGGTAGTTCCCAACCCTTCTGTCATGGGGTGTAGGCCCTGGGAACTTGCTTCTGTTTGGGATATCAGTGGATGTGATATAAACAGGAGCTTTATTTTTACATTTTATTTATTTATATTTTGTTTTATTTGGAGACAGGCCTTTCTACATAGCCCAAACTGTCCTGGAACTCACTATGTAGACCAGGCTGGCCTGGAACTCACAGAAATCCACCTGCCTCTGCCTCTTCTGGTTAAGAAAGGGTTTCAAATATGTTTCCACGGCTGGGTTTTTGATGAGAAAACTACATCCCAGTGGGGATGGGGAGTGGGGTGGGATAGCCTCCCCCCAGCCTTGAAGCAGGTTGATTCAGAACTTGCTGCCACTGAGAATGAGACCATCTGGGGTGGAGCCTTCTCACCTAGATGGTTCTAATGTTCTGTCACTTGCCACTGCTCTTCTCCAAGATACTGCTACCTGCTGAGAGGCCCTTGAGATATTCCGGAATCAGCAAGCAATCCAGTAATTTACACCTACTTGCCAAACCAGTTCTGTCTGGCAGATCGCCTACAGACTGGCAACAGGCATCAAGAATGGATTGGTGGGGGATGGGCCTCCCCCCTCCCCCCTCTTTATAAGGACAAACTCTTAGTAAACTTTGGGCCATGATCAGAAACCTGTCTTGGTCTCCGTTACTTCTCTCGTCGTTCTCTCCCATACAGCTCCGGCCTCCCACTCAGGAACCCAGTTAGTGTGGCTGCAGGTGGCTACAGGGTGGGATGAGGGCGTTGGGGCATATGGGAAATTCACTGTACATATGTGGACCACAAACCTCCAGCTGGGATCTGACGCACTGACTCGTGAGCCTGCACAACTATTAAAAGGTTCATGCCCAGCCGGGCGTGGTGGCGCACGCCTTTAATCCCAGCACTCGGGAGGCAGAGGCAGGCGGATTTCTGAGTTAGAGGCCAGCCTGGTCTACAAAGTGAGTTCCAGGATAGCCAGGGCTATACAGAGAAACCCTGTCTCGAAAAACCAAAAACAAACAAACAAACAAACAAAAAAAGGTTCATGCCCAAGTGTCTTTACCCCAGCACGCTGGAGTCAGACAGGTGCAGCTTGGGATTTAAGGCCAGCCGGGTGTGGGTCTACACAGAGTCTCAGGCAAACCCGAGAGTTCCGTGATACATAGCGAGACCATATCTCAACCAAACCAACCCAAAAGACTTCCAGGGAAGTGATGCCAGGAGCTGACAATGGTTGGTAGTTGGTTCTCCTTGAGAGTTCAACCTTTGTGTGGAGGGGTCCACCTGACTGGATGTTTGCAGAGGGAGGAGTGCAATCTTGGGGGTCATTTCTCAGGTGGCAACCATCTTTTCTTTGCCCTTCCTTCCTTCCTTCCTTCCTTCCTTCCTTCCTTCCTTCCTTCCTTCCTTCCTTCTGTAAGATCAAACCAGAAAGACCCCTATTCCAAACACGGGCTGTTCATGCACCCCAAGAATCACGAGAGACCTGTCTTGATGCAAACTGCAAGAGGAATTTTAATCGGAGCTCCGGGACGACCCCATATCCCAGGCAGGGGACAGGGGAGTCGACCACGAGGCTCGAAAATTAGAAGTTTTTATAGCAATGGGGTAGGGGGTTGGGAAAATTGGTGCGGTTTCACATGATTGGCTAGTTCAAACATCAGCAAGATACCCAGGTAGCAGCTTGAGGTAATAGCTAACTCTAAGAGACAAGGGAGGGGGGCAAGGGGGAGGTAATCTACCTAACAGTTAAGTCGTGTGCTACCTTAGGCAACCTCCTGGGGCATTGAGACATTCCACAGAGGTTGCTGTGACATTCAGAGGGCCTTGGGCTATTCTGTGATTGTTCCAGGAAAGGCTTGCCCCGTAGCTAGGGCCATCCGTTCAGTTCCTTATATTAGTTTAAAGGTTCACTTTCCCTCCTGACACAAGGGACTCCATTTTGTCTTTGGTTACGTACTACTCTTTCACTTCCTTTCTTCCTTCCTCCCTCCCTCCTTCCTTCCTTCCTTCTTCCTCTTCTTCCTCCTCCTTCTTTCTCCTCTCTCTCTTCCTCTCTCTCTCTTTCTGAGACAGGCTCTCTCATTGGCTTGGAACTCACTGATTATTCAAGGTTTGCGGGCCACTGAGCCCCTAGTATCTGCTTGTCTCTGCCTCTCCAGCACAGCAGATTACAAGACCAGCCTTGGTGAATTCCAGTCACCCCCTGGAACTGTGTAGGTCCAGGCCGGGGGTGGGGGGGGGCGGATACCCAGCAAAATGGCCTGTGATGGTATGAGCCCTCTCCTTCCTTTGCACACAGGGCTGTGCTATAATTGGTCCAGAACCTGTCACACCCATCCCTGGCTGGACAACTATTACTTTCCTTTTGGAGTCAGCTGGTGGACACTGACCCCTCCTTGTTCTGTCCTCTCATTTTGCAACGTCAGATCAAAAACAAAATCAAAAACAAAAAAAAGGGCTCCTCGTGTAGGGCCTGGAGGCCTTTAATCCCAGCACTTTCCAGGTAAGGCCAGCTTGGCCTACAGAGCAAGACCTAGGACAGCCAGGGCTACACAGAGACACCATCTTGGGGTAGGGTGGGGTGTGGAAGGCTTCTCTCAGGTGTCCTTGTCTTTGGGCTGAGCAGGTAAGTTGTGTGTGAGTGTGTGTGAGTGTGTGTGTGGCAGGGGGAGGGGAGGAGGCAGCATTATTGATAGGCGTGTCCCTAGCAGCCTTAGGAGGACAGCTAAAGACTTCCAGAGTGTCTGTCTGGGTTGGGACACCGGGCTTTATGAAGATGGAAGGTAAGAGGCTGCCAGCCTCGAACTGCCAAACCTTAAGGATCAAATTTCAGACACTGTAGGCAGCTACAGCTGACATGCTCCTGTCATGGGCTGAAGATCCCTAACCCTAGGCACATTCTGGAACAGTAATACTAGCAAGTGCTGTCTGTGGCTGCTCAATGCTGATCAGAGCCAAGGACTACAGCAGTTGCCAAGTGCCGGGGTTAAAGCTCAGAGCCATGAGCCTCCAAGCTGAGAGCCGTGAGCCGGAAACCCCAGGGTGGTGGGCCTCAGCTCTCGGGCCTTGGAGCTGTGAGCCTCTCCCTCTGTCAGTCTAGTCTCTGGGCTTGGGGCACTCAGGGACCAGGCTGCCAGGGTTGCAAGAGCTGCTTGCCCCCCCCCCCCCCCCCGGCCTGGCTCCTGACGGGAGCAGGTTTGGAGGTCTGGCAGCTTCTTGGGCAGTCCTGGGGTTTGTGTGAGGCTGGGCACCCTGCGATGAACATAGGAGCCTGTGTGCACCGGGCTTTCCGCTGCCTTCCCACCCAGACAGGCTCCACCTCGCCTGCCCTGTGGATGTGGAAACCGAGGCTTAAGGAGGCAGGGCATTTGCTCAAGCTCTCAAAAGTCACCTGTTGTCTACAGGAAGGCCTCAGGGCCTGGCCCTTTCAAATGCTGAAGCCCCAAATCTGCAGTTTGGCTGGGCAGTGGTGGCACACGCCTTTAATCCCAGCACTTGGAGGCAGAGGCAGGCAGGCGGATTTCTGAGTTCAAGGCCAGCCTGGTCTTCAGAGTGAGTTCTAGGACAGCCAGGGTTACATAGAGAAACCCTGTCTCGAAAAAGAAAACAAAACAAAACAAAACTCTGCAGTTCAAATGTCTGGAAGTGTCTCATGCCCAGCTGGAAGCTTGGAGCGTATCCTAGTTATCCGTACCTCTTCCTCCCTTTAACCGCAGACTCACACAGAGTTAAATGACTCACTTGGGATCACCAGATGCCAGAGACACTGTACAAATCAGAATGGAAGCCAGCCAGCTCTGAACCATGTTGCCTCTTAAAGCCACCCTAAGACTGTGCCACCATTAAATCCCACCTGGGACGGTCTGAGAATCTACTTACGGGCACAGTTGCTGTGTTTCTCTGCACAGGAATGCTGGGAACGCCAGCGCTGTGGCCCTGTGTCACAGAGAAGTCCCACGTGCCTGAGGATGGCTAAGGGCTTGCGGGGGCCTCTCCTCAGCATTATGGCTCTGAGCACCACAGGGTAGTGGCCCACCGACTGCCCTGGCTTTGGTCGGGGCCACCTCAGAGTTGGGTGTATCTCTGTCCTTTTGAGGAACTCATTAAAACCTCTGAACCTAGTGGTTAAATTTCAACTCTTGCCTGTCCCAGCTCAGGAGTGGGTGAATGGGGACCCAGTGGCCTTGGCTGGGAACAGGCCACTCTGGTCACTGCTTTGGCCTGAAAACAGCTGGGCAAGCCTGCCAGAGAGTGAAACTTGACATGAGTTCCCCAAGAGCAGCAGGAAAGGATGTGAAGGATGGGTGAGGGCAAAGTACCTGTCTCCTGTGGTATTGACCCTGTGTTGGGGACATGTAGGGCAGGCACAGAGCTGTCACACGAGAGAGGACAGAAGAGGGCAGGTTCAAAAGCCTAAGGAGGGGTGGAGCCACAGAGCCCTGGTTGATTGGGGCTGTGACCGGGTGTCCCGGTTGGTGAGGGCCTGTGTTGGGAGTGTCCCTTAGCTGGCAAGTGACCAGGTCCCAAGTGTCTTGAGCCCATCCCACAAAAACAATATGGAGATGGAACTGGGAAGCAAGTGCAGCTAAATGTGTGGGCCAGCAGGAGGTATTCAGGTATATGCCGTTACCATGCTTTTCATGTTCTGGGACACACATAAGGATGCCCGGGCAACACAGAAAGCCAGTCAGTCACCCAAACTCTCAGTCAGTGCAGTGGGGAAAAGAAGCTGCCATGGGAGTTTGTGCCTAAGGAAATATGCCGAAGGTCGGGGGGGGGTGGGGGGGTGGCAAGGGGAAGCAACCATGGCTGACAGGGTCACGAGTGTGCACTCCGTTTCCAGATAGGCTCCATGGTCCATGCTCATCTCTGTTACTTGCAGTGCTGGTCGTGCTGATTCGTGGTGTGGTACCCTCACTTCCAAGATGGCACCTTCCTGCTGCCTGGAAGGTGCTAGCTGGAGGTTCTCTCTGCAGGGCAGCTTGGTGCTAAGTGGGTTAAGGGCAAGGCTCCCGGGGCTCAGGAATTGGACGCTACTAATTTCTAAAGACCCAGGCCTGAGGAGTAGTCTCAGATATTGTAGAATTCTTCTGGTCTGGTAGCTCAGAGGTGAGTGGGAAGGTCAAGGCCCCACCTCAGAGAGCTAACTTTAGAGCCACGAGTGAGCTTGTCATCAGCCTACCCTGCTGTTGCCGCTGTCCCCACCTGGAGAAGGCCACCCACTGTGACTCAGAATGTGACCCTGAACTGTCATCTTGGTTCTTAGGGGGACAGTCTCCAGGAACAGCATCCCGTGTGAAGTAGAGGAGGGGAAGGGGACTACTAAAGGCCTTGGTGTACCAGTTGCAAAGTTGAAGGACTGTCGCCACAACCGAAGTGGAGACCAGCAGTCATTCACTACAGAGAACTCATGGTCTTTACCATGCCTCTCTCTCTCCTCGGCCTTAGTGTCAGGTCCTTTCCCATCTGTCTGCTTCTCTGCACTAGCTTCCACTCCAGGCCTCCATCACCATCCCCGCTGGCTGGCCTTCTCAGAGTCTCTACAGTCATCTTCCCCCAGGGTAAGCGGCCCCCCACTGGTTCCCGACCGCCCCAGGCAGAGTGGCATTTCAACAGACAAATCCACTCACTTCGCTAAACCCTGAGAAGGCTTCCCACTGCTTCTTGGTCAAGACATCCAACCTTGCACTTAGTGTACCAAGAGCATGTGATCTAGGGGCACTGCCAAAACATAGACACGTTTCCCCCAAAGAAAAGGGATCCTAGGAAAACCAGGCTGGTTGGTAGCCAATCAGCACGCGGGGGCGGGGTTGGGCTGCTCACTTCCCGCTCAGGAGCTCTGCCAAGTCTTCTAAGTCCTCTCCTTGTGTCAAGGCGCTATGAGAAGCCACAGCTACTCCTAGGAGGAGAGGGCGGAGATCGGAGAGCAGCAGCAACTCCCAGAAGGAAAACTGAGGAACACGCCTGCTTGTTCAAGCGAGTCATCCTAGTTACTGAGGAAATCGGAGGCAGGAAGACTACAAGTTCAAAGTCAGCCTGGGCTCCGGGACAAAAAAACGTAGTCTCAAAAAAGAAAGCCTGCCAGACTACCTGGGTGTGATGGTTTGTATATATTTGTCCTAGGGAGTGGCGCTATTAGGAGGTGTGGCCCTATTAGGAGGTGTTGGAGTAGATTTGTCACTGTGGGTATGGGCTTTAAGACCCTCATCCTGGCAGCCTGGAAGTCAGTCTTCAGCTAGCAGCTTTCAGATGAAGATGTAGAACTCTCAGCTCTGCCTCAGTGGGTTTGATCCCTGGGTGGTGGAAGGCGAGAATTGACTCACGAATTGTTCTCTGAATTGTTTTCCACGGGGTTCCAAGGTACTCCAACAACCCCTACAGCATGCACACAGAGTCAATGAACATAGCTTTAACAATCCAGGGCATCAAAACAAAGAGGATTTAGGAAATGGCAGGCTTGGGAAAGTGCATGTCCTATAGGCATGTGGAACTAAAGTTCAGTCCCAGAAGGCACAAATCTACGATGCCACCGGTGGTGGAGTGGGCGTGTGATCCCAGAGCTGGGGAAGCGGAGACAAGTGGATCACTGGAGCTCACTGGACTGTCAGCCTCACCTACCCTGCAAGATGCAGGTCCCTCTGAGAGACCTTGGCTTGAGGTGCAAGGTGGGCGGCTGCTGAGGAACATGCATGTCGCACGCATGCGCACACATCAGCATCCCCGGTTCTGAACTCCGGCTCTGATTAGTGTAATCTCTGGTTGAGATCTAACTGTATTAGCACTCGGACCCTCATTCAGCCCTTCACTGCTGCCTACTGGTGCCTCTCCACCCTGTCCCCACCACCCACTCATCTGCTTGATGGTTGAACTAAATATATTTGAAGTCCTGGGATGGAGGAGATGGCAACGCCAGGGGTGAAAGGGAGGTTAAGGTGGATGCTAGGGTGACACGCTGGGGATAATGTCACCATGCTGGGGATGACGTCACCATCACTCTATCTGCTTTTCCGTGCGGTCAGGTATTCATGTTCCAAAGTCTCACAACTACAGAGTTTTAAAGTCTGGGCCCAATTGAGGTGCAGTGGGAGGAGATAGTGCACCTCTCTAAGAGTTTCTACCCAAGTTCATCTTAGTTCCTCTGGGCTTAGTTTTCTTTCCTTTTTTTCTTCCCTTTCTTCTTTTTTTTTTGTTTTGTTTTTGTTTTTCGAGACAGGGTTTCTCTGCTTAGTCCTGGCTGTCCTGGAACTCACTTTGTAGACCAGGCTGGCCTCGAACTCAGAAATCCACCTGCCTCTGCCTCCCAAGTGCTAGGATTAAAGGCGTGTGCCACCACGCCCGGCTCCTTCCCTTTCTTTTTATTTTAAAGATTATTTATTTATTTCATGTATGTTGGTACACTGTCACTGTCTTCAGACAACCAGAAGAGGGCATTGGATCCCATTACAGATGGTTGTGAGCCACCATGTGGTTCCTGGGATTTGAACTCAGGACCTCTGGAAGAGAAGTCAGTGGTTTTTTTTTTTTGTTTGTTTGTTTGTTTGTTTTTTCCTAGACAGGGCTTCTCTGTATAACCCTGGGCTGTCCTGGAACTCACTCTGTAGACCAGGCTGGCCTCGAACTCAGAAATATGCTTGTCTCTGCCTCCCAAGTGCTGGGATTAAAGACGTGTGCCACCACTTCCTGGCAGGTCTCATTTTAACAGCACAGTTCTAGGTTGAAATTTTCAAGACACTCCTGAGGTAAAGTGGCACAGGATCAAACCCCAGACAGAGCACAGTGGTTTAGAAGGGCTGTCCCAAGGTCGCCCAGCTGGTAGTTGCACTGAGTCATGGCTTTATTATCGGCACAGGGAAAGGGGCAGGAAACAGGTGTTTTGTTTTGTTTTGTTTTGTTTTCTAAGTGAAAATAACTCCTGTATCCCGGTTTGTAGGATTGCTCACTGCGAACTGCAGAAGGGGCCAGCCTGGAAAGGAACCCTGACGATAGACCAGGAGCAGAGATCCACTAGTGGCATTTCTGGTAACAAATGCACATCGATGCTGCATAGCTCCTACTGCATGATACGTAAGCATGTCACATATAATCTCTATCACAGTGACAGTGTCCCCGCGACCTGCTTGCCAGGTGGCAACATTCCAGACAATGCCACCGAACGAGTCCGGAACGCCTCAGACCGATCCCAGGTAAAGTAGGTAGGACGGGTTTGGGAGCGTACAGCTCATTTGAGCCGCTAACACTACAAGTCCCAGCAGTCCTCAGGACAGGGAAGGCACGGGGCTGCCAGAATCCGGATAGACTACAAATCCCAGCAGGCAAATCAGGGCCGCGGAGACTACCAGTCCCAGGATGCATCGTGCCATACACAGCGTACACTGGGATTTGTAGTTATCAGGGCAGCGTTAGCATCTGTTTACACCCTTCAAAGAGGACGTACATTCCTCAGATTGACCACTGGAGGATTTACTGATCTAGCAAGTAACATGGACGTGAGCTGGGAAAGTAAGGACCCAGCGAGCCAACTCTCGGAGCAGGAGAGGACAACTACGCATGCTCGTCGGAGTCCGTCGGCGAAAGCGCGCGCCAGAGGCGCCCAGAGCAGGCTCCGCCCCCTGTCCGACCGGCCCCGCCCTCGATCCGGGAGCCCAGGGAGCCTGCGCTGAGGGCGGGGCGCAGGCCTTGGGGAGGCGCTCGCGGCGCCTGCGCAGAGCGGCTGCTTCTCTCGCGAGGACGGACGCCATTATCGCAGCTCCCCGACAAACACCACGAGAATTCCGCAGCCCACACGGTAATTGCAGCTCCCGCAGCCGGTCGCGCCTCCACTCCCCCTTCCCGCGGGGCGAGAGCGAGAGCGAGAGCGAGAACGAGAGCGAGATCTCCGGCCGCCCCCGCCCCGCCCCGCCGCCAACCGTCGCCAACGGCCACGGGGCCGCACGCCGGGCTGGGCGGGGGCCGGCGGGCCGAGGGCCGCCCGCGCGTCGCCTCAGCGCCTCCACTTGCCGGGGCTGCGGGCTCCGGGCCGGGCGTGCGGGGCCCGGGGAGCGAGCGGGCGGCCGAGGCCCGGCGGCCGTGCTCGCGTGCGTTCGGCTCCGGGGCCTCGGCGCCTCACGGGCCCGCGCCCGGCGCCCCTGTCACGGGCTCGGCGCGCGGGCGCCGTGGCCCTTGGCTCGGCCGCCCGGTCTCCCAGGGCTGAGCCTCGCGCGCCGCCCCGCCGCTTAGGTGGCCCTGTCTCCCGGCCGTTTTTGGCTCTCTGCCCCGGTGACCGGGTGGCTTCGCCCCGGCTGGCGTGTCCGCCCGCCTCTGCTCTGCTCCCTGTTGACATCGGGGCCGAGACTGGTGCTCGCTTCCCCACCTAGCGTCACATCCCGGTCCCGCACAGCCTGCTCTTTTTTTTCTCTTGTTGCTTATGGTGGCCTTTGTTTCTCTCCTCCTAGTGACATTGTAACTTCTCGGAGATAGTTGGAACCTCCGGCTTCCCTCCACCTCCTCTCGGCCTTTCTTCTAGTCTGGGTTAGGGGTGCTTTAGGCTGGCGCAGGTTGGTCCCGAGGTCCTTTGCTGCACGCCTGGTCAGCTCAGGACACAGTGTTTCAGTCAGCTTTCTTCTTCAGTCCCCGGGGAGCCTCTGCCAAGGACTTCCTTTCTGGTAACTGTTTCCTCCCTGGACGGGCTTAAGGTCTTCTTGGCATTGGAACAGGTTTGCACTTCGCAGGTATGATTGGTAGGCGTGTCCTTGAGCTCTGGGAGATTGTCCCAAGGCATTTCTTAAAGTCATTAGAAAATTTGTTCCCCCGATTTTATTCTTTGAGGGATTCCTGCCATGTGTGACACACATTTGGTCACACTACTTGAATTTCTTCATCTTTCTTTCTATTCCTTTTTAAATTTTCATCCCAGGAAAGAGCTTCAGTTTATCTATATATATCTATATAGATTTTTTTTTTTTTTAAATTTTGCTCTATGCAGCGCAGTGGCGCAGGACTTTAATTCCAAGCACTTAGGAGACAGAGGCAGGTGGGTCTTTGCGAGTTTGAGGCAACCTCGTTTACATAGTGAGACCCTATCTGGGGTGTGTGTGGGGGGATCCACAATCAAAATTGTAGTTTCTGAGGAGGGCATAGAGGTACACACCTTTTTTTTTTTTTTTTTTTTTTTAAGATTTATTTTATTTATTATATGTAAGTACACTGTAGCTGTCTTCAGACATTACAGAAGAGGGCGCCAGATCTCGTTACGGATGGTTGTGAGCCACCATGTGGATGCTGGGATTTGAACTTATCACCTTCGGAAGAGCAGTCGGGTGCTCTTACCTGCTGAGCCATCTCACCAGCCCCGATACACACCTTTAATCCCACACTCGGGAGGCAGAGGCAGGTGGATCTCTAAGTCTGAGACCAGCCTGGTCTACAGAGTGAGTTCTAGGACAGCCCGAGCTACACAGAGAAACCCTGTCTTGAAAAACAAAACAAAAAATTTTCTGAATGTATTTGTTCTTTTCCTTTTGTTCAGTAGTTTCATGAATAGTTTTCTCTTTCAGGCTGAGAAAGCTATGAGGGTTTTTTTCAGTTATCTGATTTCTTGTTTATCACTTTTGCGGGGGTGGGTGGTAGATGTTAGCTTCTTGCTTTGGATGACAGGTCCTCCAATAGTGCTAATTATTGCTTAAACCTTAGACTTTAAGGTAAGAGGAAACTGGCAGGGGGCCCTGGGTCTGTGGAGAGAGGTTTAAAAATGGTTTCCCCCACTAGTGTCTGGGAGAGCTTGTTACTTGACTTGGAGGACCACATAGCAGACTCCTTATATCTGGGCTGTTTATGCATCTTCCAGGGTCTCCCTCTGCTTGGAAGCTGTTTTACTTGTTTCTGAGGTGGCTGTGGAGACTGGTGGGGCCTGGAGCCCCACTCCTGTGTTCTCCAAGCTATCTAGATCCTCTGTCAGAAGTCTAAGTCTTGCTGTGCTCTATTTTCTTGCGAGCTGATTGTACTCTAGTATTTTAATGGGGTAAGTGGAGATTGTTTACAAGGCCACTCATCTTGAACAGGAATTTTTTTTTTTTAATGGTTTTTCGAGACATGGGTTCTCTGTATAGCCCTGGCTGTCCTGGAACTCACTCTGTAGACCAGGCTGGGCCTTGAACTCAGAAATCCGCCTGCCTCTGCCTCCCGAGTGCTGGGATTACAGGCGCGTGCCACCACCGCCTGGCTTGAACAGGAATTTCAAAGCCTGTTTGTCTCCTTCCATTTTTTGGTCTTTGTGATGGATGTGTGCTAGAACTTGGTCTCTGTGGTTGCCTCCAGTTGATTGTCTGTTTCTTCTGCTCTGCTCTCTTGGTAGGGCATGGGGATGCAGGAGACCGGTCAGACCCTGAGTTGAGGCGTTTTTATCTGACTGTCCTGTGGTGAGTGAGGAGCTTAACCTCTTCAATTTGTTGCTGGGCTAGTGCAAGTAGCCAGCATAGCATCGTTCACTGATCCAGAGGTGTGCAGTGCAGTGTTTGCCGCACCCATAGCACTGGATAGCAAGGCGATGCATTGGGCTGGCACACTTGCCAGGGCCTTGCAGCAGAGTCCACAGTAAACCACACACTGAGCATTCTGAGGTCCTCAGAATTAGTCTGTGATTAAGAATTTCAGAGAAACTATGAGTGACCTTCATCTTCCCCTTCCTTTTCTCTCTTGGCATTGATATCTAACAGAAAGGTTACCTAGACTATATAGACCATCCACAAGTGTCAGTGTCCCACTGACATCTTTTGTTTGTTTGTTTGTTTTTCGAGACAGGGTTTCTCTGTATAGCCCTGGCTGTCCTGGAACGAACTCTGTAGACCAGGCTGGCCTCAAACTCAGAAATCCACCTGCCTCTGCCTCCCGAGTGCTGGGATTAAAGGCGTGCACCACCATGCCCGGCTCCACTGACATCTTTTGTTTGTTTTGTTTCAGGATCTAATTCAGGACTCCACATACTCTAGTTGTCCTATCTCCTCCAGTCTGCTATTTTCTTTATCCCAAAGTATCCAGTGTTTATAAGTCTTGGTAGGAAAAACGTGCAATCTGGAAAAAGCCCAGCAGATATTGTAGTGTTTGTTGGATTGAGGCTATGTGGTCAATAGAGACACTGATATTAAATACCCCAAGAGATAGACTAAGAACATCAGCTTTCTGCTGGAAATGCAGTGTATTCACGAGAACACGTCAGATGGAGGTGGGCGGGGGTTGGAGTGTGTGTTGGGGGTGATGACCTGACCAGTGCTGTGCCAGGTAGGGGGCTCAGAACCTCCGTGTGGTCAGGGCATGGGAGGGAAACTGAGGGCCCAAGCACAGGTTCTAGATGAATTCACACTGGTGGTTTCACTAATGCTGCCTCATCCATGTGGCTTAGTCTGCTTTCTCAGAACCAGCTGTGCTATGGAAACTTAAGGTCTATGGTTGAATGAATTCCAGGATGCAAGGCCGACTGTAAAGCCCCATATTCTTAAAGGGCCATTTCATTATTTAAATCCAGAAAAACAGTTTCCCTGAGAGGGGGAGGACCAGACAGTTGGATGCAATGAGGGCCCCACCCAACAAGAATATGACACTGAAGCCGGGCGTGGTGGCGCACGCCTTTAATCCCAGCGCTCGGGAGGCAGAGGCAGGCGGATTTCTGAGTTCTCGAGGCCAGCCTGGTCTACAAAGTGAGTTCCAGGACAGCCAGGGCTATACAGAGAAGCCCTGTCTCGAAAAACCAAAAAAAAAAAAAAAAAAAAAAAAAAAAAAAAAAAAAAAACCAAAAAAAAAAAAAAGAATATGACACTGAACTTAGGGCTGTGGTGGCCGTTTTTTACTGTTTCTCTCATAAAACCCCTCCCAGGGAACCGGTCAGTGGAAGAGCTTCTAACCATCCTCCTGCACTGTTAGTTGGAAGGAGGAGAGTCTGAGGAACCGGGAAAGCCGGTGTGGGTGGAATCATGGCAGTGCACCAGGGTAGCAGGCAGAAGCTTGCAGTGAGAACCACCTGCTTTGACATGGTGGGAGGTGCTGCTCTCCTGTCCTTAGTTCTCAAGGGCAGTTCTAGAAGCTCACACTGACACTGGCCTGCTTGCATGGAGTAAGTTTTAGAGCTGTCTTGGAACTGACACTGGAACATGGTGGAGGAGCTGGTACCCCCAGAGCATGGAGCCACCACCAAGGGTGATGAAACATTCCCAAGATAGGGTGGATTTGATTCCTGTCTTGAATTAACTTTGTAGTTTTCATGTCTACACACTTAAGAACTGTCCAGTAAGATTATATATATAGACATATTAGCCCATGGTGGAGAACTGTCCAGTAAGATTATATATATATACATATTAGCCCATGGTGGAGCAGACAGATTTACTTCCCCAAAAGGAGCCTCATGTCGATGATGGACAATTCAGAGGTGCTCTAGAGGGAGCACCTACATGGTTGATTGCATTCAGGAGTGAGCTTTTTGGAAGAATGAAGTCTGGCAAGAGAGGCTGGGGAGGGGGAAAAGATGGGGACAGGTTTCAGCATGTCACTGAAAAAGTTGAAAGGTGAAATGGAATGTGCATGTGATGGTGACCGTCTCCTCTCTGGTGAACAATAACACTTGTTAAGTATCTGTGGGGTGTGGCGATCCTGGTACTCATGAGGCAGAGGCGGGTATGTCTCTAAGTTGGAGGCCAGCCTGGTCTGCATAGTGAGTTCCAGGACAGCCAGAGCTATGTAGTAAGACCCTGTTTCAAGAAAACCAACCAAAACAAAACAAAGCCAAAACAAAAGAAAACACGTTGAGGCCAAACAGTGCACAGGAAGTGAGCGTGGAGGAGGAGCTGGGAAGGTGAGCAGGAAGACCAAGGGCAGGTCAAGTTGGACAGGTGGTGTGCTGATAGACCTGCCAGTCACAAACAACATGTGTGGGAGTAGCTGTGGCCTGTTTTCCTTTGCATGGGATCAGATGGAAGGAAAGTTAGTTTAGCCTTTTGGAAGCTGGAAATGTGTTTGGATAGACCTAGAAGTAAAACCTTGGGGTGTGTACACCTTGCTGCTATAAACTGAGTTTACTTTGAGGCCAAAACCTGAAGCATCTCCACCTTGCCAACAGACCTAGGGAAGGAATCGGGATGCCTTGCAGTTTCAGTGGGCTGTAGGTTTCCCGGATGGCAACAGCCTCAAGATGAGCGAATGCCCTGGCTGGAGCAGGGACGGTGCGGAGCAGGGATGGCGTGGAGTGGAGATGATCGCTGCAGACCGCCTTTTGTGCTTTGGATGCATCTCTGAAGAGATCAACTCAGTGATTTCAAGGCTGTGTGGCCTGTTTACCAGCTGACCATTGTTGCAGCTGTTGGTCATGGTTCTGTTTCAGCCAATGACAAGGCAGTGCTTGACTCAGAACTTCTTGGTTCTGTAAACATAGTAGTCACTTCACTCCTTGTGATTGCCCTTCCAAGTTTAAAATTTCATGGATTTTAAAGATTTGTAGGATTTAGGTTATTCACACTTTTGCAAAGTAAGGGTTTAATAATTACATATATTATTTCAGAATTCCATAATTCAGATTTTTAAAAATTCAGATCAGCCATGTAAAAGAGGAAGCAGGAAGAAGGTGGTGTTCAAGGATGGAAGCTCCTGCTGCTGTGCCCACAGGTTGATGTCAGTAACCAATTCAGCTCCACCACCTGCTGCATTATCCCCAAATCACAGGAGAGCCATTACTTGGCTCCTTCACCTTGTGGGGATACATCATTCTCATCTCCATCAGAAATCCCTTCACTAAGAAGTAGAAGACAAGCCAGGCGTCGTGGCGCATGCCTTTAACCCCAGCACTTGGGAGGCAGAGGCAGAGTTCAAGGTCAGCCTGGTCTACAAAGTGAGTTCCAGGACAGCCAGGGCTACACAGAGAAACCCTGTCTTGGAAAAAAAAAAAAAAAAAACAAAACAAGCTGGAGGAGCCCTGCCTCTTCAGAGGTTCACTCCTTCAGACTGCCAGTACCCTTCCTTCTCAGGCTTCTAGTGGTTTCAAATGTCATTAAATGCTGGTGGAGGCCCTGACTCTGAGCTTGGGATCTTTGTGTTATAGGCAGATAAGAAACTGACTGGCTCTGTGGTCTGTCTTCATTGGTCCTCTTTCCTTGCACAGCAGAAGTTGGATGTATCAGGAAGCTATATCTGCACTGCAGAGGCAGACAATAGCTGCCTTTGGTCTGTGGTTTGTGGGCTCTGTTCTCTCTTACTAAATAATGATACAAGTTGGACACAGGCTAGGCTAGGGTGGGGGTGGACTGGCAGGTGGGGGCATTTGACAGGTGCCCTCCAGTATGCTGCTGAGCCTCACACTCAGGCCCCTGGCTGTCTGCTTCTGGTTACAGAGGCTCTCCTGGCTTGGGCAGCAGGTATCAGGAGGAAGCTGCTGCCTCTGGTATCCTTGTATACTTCAGGGATTACAGTCTGTTTTGGGAAGATGAATATGGCAGTGACTGCCTTCCAGAATGTTGCTCACAGTCATCTTCAGACCTGGGGACTGCCCTTTCCTATCACTTCTGACCTGAGGCCATCATTTTCCATCACAGCCTTTGGATTTAAATAGCCCAAGGTCTTTTGAACAGGAATGGGGTTTATTTGCTTTAAATAATCCCAGGAAAGGGTTATGTAGTTTCCACCTGTGTTTTCAAGTGTCATTTCTCTCAGGACAGGCTTACTTACGCTATTATGTCTTTAAGCTTTTTATACTTACATAGGAATTTCTGAAGACATGGGCATTCTTTTCTGCAAACAAGCTCAGTGTAGTTACCACACCAAGGGTTTTAATATCTGCTGCTTAAACACTAGGTCTTATTCACATTGACTGATTATCCCAATAGTGTTCTTAGTTGTGTGGATGTGGATGCTCCTGTGTATGGGTATGGATTCTCTTGGGTTTTTGCTACACCTTGTATAAATAAATCTTTCATTAGGGTCAATATTCTACAGAATATAAGCTCAGAAGCATCTATTGTTGACCAAACCACTTGGAATAGCTGTTTCCATTTGAGGCCTGGTAAGACTGGGAGGCTGAGGCAGAGGCCACAGCTGGCTCTGTCTACACTGGCTGTTGGATACAAGTGTATGGTGATGGGTATGAATGGAGAGCCTTTCCATGTCCTCTGCTAACATCATTTGGAAAGTGGGAGAGCCTGGACTCTAGCACCTACATTCCTGTTGGGCTGGGTAGAGTGCTTTTTGGGGAGTCCCTGTAGCTCAGGGCTGGGATGCTCATCGGATAGTCTAAAATGTTTTGGTTTGTGCAGCTTTTTCATCCTGATGATTATGTGAGAACAACAAACCTGTTCCCCAAGGCAGAAAGATGGACAGATCTGGTGTTTTAAGGCAGAAAGATGGACAGATCTGGTGTTTTAAGGCAGAAAGATGGACAGATCTGGTGTTTTAAGGCAGAAAGATGGACAGATCTGGTGTTTTAAGGCAGAAAGATGGACAGATCTGGTGTTTTAAGGCAGAAAGATGGACAGATCTGGTGTTTTAAGCTTTGCTTTCTTAGAAGAAAGTCTTGCTGTATAGATCAAGTTGGCCTCCAACCTGCACCAACTCTGCAGCTTAGCTCTAGTGCTGGGGTTAGTCACATACATGACTTATTTTTCAAGTTTTAACTCTATTGTGTGTGCATGTATGTGTGTGGAGGTCAGAGAACAACTTTCAGTGATGTGTTCTTCATGAACTTTGATTATGGAACTTGATTATGGAAGGTCAGGTTTGTGTCAACCTGCTGAGCTATTGTGCTAACCCTAAGTGATTGCTTTTAATACAACCAACAGGTTTTCTTCAAAAAGTTATTCTTGGCAATTGCTTTAAAGTGAAGCAAATAGTTTCTTGGTCTTTTGTTGCTAGCACAGCTGACATTGTTGACAAATGTTCTAGTCATCTTCTACTTAGTCACTGGAGTACCACATCCAGATACTTGGTAGCTTTTGAGATGGAGTTGGGACCTGTGAGAGCCTTGTAGGGTGTATGTACTCCAGGATACCCTGCTCTATTGTAAAGCAGGGAGGGTGTGTCCTGGTCCACTATCTGTGGCATTGCATGTGTTTGCAATGTTGGACGTTTTATGCACAGGTCCTGACATGGGATATGTTCTGGTTCAGTGAACTGCTATTGTGCTGGGTCCTCCAAGCTAGGGTGTCTTGTTCTTACACATGTGCTGTGTGCACACAGAGCTCATAGGAGCTTTTCAGATCCAGTTCTTTGGGCTTAAAGGATTAGTTGTGACGTTTTGTGATATTTTAATGTGAAAGTAAATTGAAAACTAAAACGACCGAAAACTTGAAGAAGAAAAAAAAAAAGACTGTTTTCATTATGTAGACCAGGCTGGTTTCAAAATTCCAGAGATCTGCCTGCCTCTGCCTCCAGAGTGCTGGGACTAAAGGCTTGACCCACCATATCTGGTCAGGTCTATGAGTCTTTGCTTTGATGCTGGTGGGGCAGCATTACAGAGCACACAGAAGAGCATGGCTGGTGTGGCTCAGGTCAGGATTGATGTCTGGAATGTTGACTTAGTAGTGGAGAGGAAGCTGTAGGTTGGGCCTTGTAGATGACAGTTAAAAGTGTATGGAGTGGCTCTGCTCTTAAGGAGGTACAAATATAAGCCATCAAGCAAGTCCATGTCACTGTTTAGAGTCCTAAAGGCCATGGTTCATGGTAAGTGTGTGCTTGTGCTCTCCATCTCTAATCCAGGTTGTTGATGATCTCTGCACATGTGACTAATAACCTTTTAATAGGCCCTCCTGCTGATGAGCCCAGTGTGTAGATACACCTGTCTGTTGCAGGTTAGGTACTGGAACAACACCTAGTCTAGTGCAGCCCAACAGCTTTTGGTGTGCTGTGTGGTAGAAACAAATAGTGTTAGAGACAGGGTGCTCTGCTCCAGTGAGACCTCTATGGGAGCTGAGATGTCCTCTCTCTCTCTCTCTCTCTCTCTCTCTCTCTCTCTTTCTGGTTTTTCGAGACAGGTTTTCTCTGTATAGCCCTGGCTGTCCTGGAACTCACTCTGTAGACCAGGCTGGCCTCAAACTCAGAAATCCGCCTGCCTCTGCTTCCCAAGTGCTGTGTTTAAAAGTGTGTGCCACCACTGCCCAGCTTAATCTCATTATTATTTTTTTTTTTAAGATTTATTATATGTAAGTACACTGTTGCTGTCTTCAGACACTTTTTCTTCTTGCTCGGCCCAAAGATAGATAGATAGATAGGTACTATCTATCTATCTATTATATAAGTACACTGTCACTGTCTTCAGACACACCAGAAGAGGGCGTCAGATCCCATTGCAGATGGTTGTGAGCCACCATGTGGTTGCTGGGATTTGAGCTCAGGACCTTCAGAAGAGCAGTTGGGTGCTCTTAACCGCTGAGCCATCTCTCTAGCCTTCATCTCATTTTTTTTTTTTGGTTTTTTTTTTTTTTTTGGTTTTTTTCGAGACAGGGTTTCTCTGTATAGCCCTGGCTGTCCTGGAACTCACTTTGTAGACCAGGCTGGCCTCGAACTCAGAAATCCGCCTGCCTCTGCCTCCCGAGTGCTGGGATTAAAGGCATGCGCCACCACGCCCGGCTCATCTCAGTTTTATATCATAAAGTACAGTAGTTCTTTAAAAATTTCCTCCTATTATTTTAAAATGTAACATAAGCTTTTGGCTCATGAACTGCACGGAAAGAGGTGGGAGGTAGACCTGGTCTGTGGGCACCGGGTTGTCACTGTGTTGCCCCTATGGGGTGGGTTTATGAGTGAGGAACAGGCTGAGGTCATAGGTTGGAAAGGGCTGGAGCCACTGAGAGTCTTGGAAGGCTAATGCTCTGAGTAGATGGAGCCTTTGAAGTGGGGCATGGGCTCTGTGGGACAAACAGTGCCCAGGAGCAGCCGACAGGGCCCCTTCTACTCATTTCTACATAGGGTGGGAGGCACACCAAATCTGCCTTCAGGGTGTGCCATGGAGATAGGACGCGTTTGGAACTGGGGTCCTTGGCAATTGATGCACATAGGTGACAGGTGTGAACAGAGTTGGGATGCTGAGAGGACCCAGCAGTAAGAGGGTACCCTGGCACTGTTGAAGGGAGCAGGCCCAGAATGACCAGGTCCGGTAGGCTTCTTTCTCCAGGAGTTGTAGAATGGTGGCTCCTTTTGAACAGCTGGGAAGAGATAGTGGTGATTCAGGAAAGCCTGGCTTTCAGTTTTGGATGGATAGCTGCATACTGCAGCCTGGACAAGGTGAAATGCTGGATAAAGAAAGCACAGGAGAAGCAGGGCAGTGGGGGCACACCTTTAATCCCAGCACTTGGAGGCAGAGGCAGGCGGATTTCTGATTTCAAGGCCAGCCTGGTCAACAGAGTGAGTTCCAGGACAGTCAGGACTACACAGAGAAAACCTGTCTCAAAAAAAAAAAAAAAAAAAAAGCAAAAAACCAAATACCAACAACAACAAAAAGCACAGGAGAAGAGAGAGGCAGAGATGGAGGTTGACTTCATTCCTGTGCCTGCCAGCCCTCAATCAGAGGATGGCTCACATCCTTTGGGACATCTGGAACACCTTTCCAGGGGCATGTGAGGCCAAAAGAATGGAGAGAAATTGTTTATCTGTCAACATTTGGACTCATGGTACATAATTTGTGGTGGCTATGATTTCTGGTGTTTGAACACACATCAGCTCTGGGGAACCATGCTGTGTTCTTGTGCTTTCTGCAAGGCAGTAGAACATACAGTGCCATATTTTTACCCAAGAATGTCCTTGATGGGCTGGAGAGATGGCTTAGTGATTAAGAGTACTTGCTGCTCTTCCAGAGAGTCAGATCAGTTCTAATCATCTGTATCTGGTGGCTGAAAGCTGTCTGTAGATCCAGTTCCAGAAGATCTGATGCCTCTGGTCTTTGAGGGTACCTGTATATAGTCCCACATGCACAGATCTACACAAACATAATTAAAAGAATAAAAATAAATATATCTTTTAAAAAGATTGTCCTAATGTCACACAGTAAAGCCATTGCTTTTCTAAGTCCCCACCTTAGAGCTGACTTCATCTTCCCGCTCCTGAGATGTGGACAGATGAGAACATGTAACTGAGATTGTCCAGGACAGCCCTCTGCAGTAATAGAAGCTGCAAGCTGAACTACGAAAGAAAGCCTGACCAACGTGGTTTATAATGTACAAAGCCTATCATTCCAGAGGAGTCTGTTGTCAGTGATATGAATCCAGTTGTCAAGTGGGATTAGAATTTTAGGAAGCTGTGTTTACTATTGTGAGCTCAACAGCTCTTTCAAAGAAGAGTCAGTGCTGATGTTTGTTTGGAGATAGGGTTTCACTACATAGCCCAAGCTAACCTTGAGATCTTCCTACTTAGTCTCCTGAGTGCTGGGATTATGAGTCTGCTTGCCCATGCCTGGCACAATGCTGTAGTATCATACATCATGTATGGCATCTGTAGCTGCATATAACTAGTGAGCAGGATTTTCTGAATGATAGACGAAAGCTTACACTTCTGTTAGAACTACCCACTGGACAGATAGATCAGTGGGCTTTGAGGAATTCAAGAGCAAAGTTCCCAGTGTGGTTTCAGGCTCTGCTGCAGCCAGACTTCAGTAAGTAAGGCAAGTGCTGAGTTTTAGGGTCACCACAAATGAGTGTATCCATAGCTGTGTGCAGAGGCTGTGTCTCCCCATGAGGCTAGCTGAAGTCAGGCTGCATCCAGTGCCAAGCATTCTGCCAGCCTACGGACATAGCTGTAGCTTGACAGGGAACCTGTGAAAGGGCCAAACTGTCACTTTGCATGATGCCTTTATTATTTTGAAAAGTGTAGCTCTTTTCCATTAAAAAGTATTTTGTATGTTAATATATTTAAAAAGTAAAATTTCGGCTGCGTGGTTGTGGTTCACACCTTTAATCTTAGTACTCAGGTGGCAGAGACAGTGGCAGGCAGATCCCAGAGTTCAAGGCCAGGTCTACAGAATGAGTTCCAGGACAGCCAGGAGTTCCAGGACAACCAGGACTACACAGAGGAACTGTCTTGAAAAAAGGGGAGGTGGGGGACAGAAAGAAAAAATTTCCGTAACTATTATTTAAAAAGAATATGAAATACCCAAACACCTTCTGGTATGATAGCAGATGTGTTTTAATTATGTACATCTCTTTGGGCCCCACTGATTTTAAGGTGTTGCAGGAGATCCTAATCCCAAAAGTCAGAAGTGCTGCTTCCCAGCAAACCAGCCTTTTCACCCTTCACTCGGGTTATACCTGTGAGTGTTGTGGGACAAGCTTAAGCTGAACCTCTTATTTCCTAGATATTTGGATTTCTTTCTCTCTCTTTTACTCGTTTACATTGCAACAAAGTCTCATTATGTGGCTTTGGTTGGCCTGGAATTTGGCTATGTAGGCCACCCTGACCTCAGACTCACAGAGTTCCTCCTGCCTCTGCCACTTGATTGCTATCATTAAAGGCAGAACTACCTTGTCTGCCCTGGAATTTGGCTGTCTGTCTTTCTTTCTTTCCTTCTTTCTTTCTTTCTTTCTTTCTTTCTTTCTTTCTTTCTTTCTTTCTTTCTCTCTCTCTCTCTCTCTTTCTCTCTCTCTCTCTCTTTCCTTTATTTTTTCTTTTTTTTTTGGTTTTTCGAGACAGGGTTTCTCTGTATAGCCCTGGCTGTCCTGGAACTCACTCTGTACACCAGGCTGGCCTTGAACTCAGAAATCCACCTGCCTCTGCCTCCAAGTGCTGGGATTAAAGGCATGTGCCACCACAGCCCAGCAGTATTTGGCTTTCTTAAGGTAATCTTTAGCTGTAGTTGTGTCTAGAAGGCTGTCTGGCACCATCACACCTTTGGCCTGTTGTCTACTGCCTGGGAGAAAAGCATTTATACAGAACCAGCGGTGGAGGCTCCTTGACCTGCTCCTGATGTAGCTGAAGCAGGTCTGTGGGGGCCTGCGCCTGGTACTTACTGGAGGAGGCCTTTGTGTGGGGAGGTGTGAGAGTGACAGGTTTAATCAGCATGATCAACCTCGAAGGGGAGTAGCCCGAACCTGGTTCGCTCTTTCCTAGTCTTAACTTGAAACATTTTTAGAGGTTCTATCTTAAAGAAAAACAGTGTCGCCTGTGTTTTACAAAGGGTAGGTAGGGTAGGAGCCCTGGGAGAAGGGTCTCTTGCCTCCTGTGAAGATCACTTAGAGTCTGATTGCCATTTTCTAACTTGTTTCTTTCATTCATTCATTCATTCATTCATTCATTCAGTGTGCGCCCACACAAATGCATATAAGTGACAGGGATAAATACTGGGTGCCGTCTGTCACTCTTCCTTGTGTTCCCAGCCAGTGTCTCTCACTGAACCTGGAGCTTATCCCTGCGCTTAGTCTGGTAATCCATCAAGTACTCTCTGAAGAGCTGCCTGCCTCTGCCTCTGCCTCACCAGCCCTAGGACCTTCTGTGGGTGCTGGGGAGCTGAACTCAGGTCCTCACATGGTTACAGCAAGCACTTCACCCATGAGCCATCTCCTCAGCCCCCATAGCGCTTTACACCTAGCTGTCTCTTCAGCTCCCATCTTTTTTTTTTTTTTTTTTTTTTTTGTACTTTGTCCCAGGTGTGTTTTGGGGGGAAAAGCAAGCCAAACTTTCCCATGTGCCCTAGTTAATAAAACAATGGATCTTGTTGCTGACCTCCTGGCTTTTGGATTTTATTTCTTAGTGCTCCTATGTTCTGAAAAGACTTGGGTAATCTTTGGTGTTCCAGTAGCTTCCATGTTCCTGGAGACTTGGCTGCCTAAGTACCACTTTGCTACTTCTTTTTTTTTTTTTTAAAGATTTATTTATTATATGTAAGTACACTGTAGCTGTCTTCAGACACTCCAGAAGAGGGCACCAGATCTCGTTACGGATGGTTGTGAGCCACCATGTGGATGCTGGGATTTGAACTTATCACCTTCGGAAGAGCAGTCGGATGCTCTTACCCGCTGAGCCATCTCACCAGCCCCCACTTTGCTACTTCTTAAAGTGGACAGGAAGTAACAGTTGCTATCCTGATATATTTAATGTAATTTATTTTTGAGACACTATGTAGCCTAAGCAATCTGGAATTTGCTATGTATGTTGAGCAGTCTGACCTTGAACTCACAGAGATCCACCTGTCTCTGAATCCCAAGTGTTGGAGTCTAAAGTGTCCACCAGTGGGTTTGTCCGTATCCTTATGTTTTTGAAACTGTGGTCTTGGCATCCCACTCTGGTGGATCTTTAAGTCTCCAGAGCAGAGCAGTGTACTGGGGAAGCTGTGGGACTTTTGGGACGAGAATACATTCTTTCCACTCCTGCAGTGGTTCTGAGAGTACCTTTTGCATATACACTGTGTCCTGACTAAATCTGTTCCTCACTTGTTTCACTAAGGGCTGCTCCTGGCCTTTTAGCTTTTGCCAACAGTGAAGCATATTTTTATCTTCTATAAAGTGAGGCCGGACAAGCCATGGATGCTTTCCACAGCCCTTTCCAGACATGTCAGGAACACACTAGGCTCTCACTGGGGGCATGTGCAGTGGGCTTATTAGACTCACTGCTGGACAGGCATCTGGTGACTGGCATGTCATTCCAGCCCAGGGCTGTGTGTCTGGCTGCCTTGTCTTGCTTCCTGTGGAAATAACCCCACCAAGCCAGATGTGGCATGAAGGCTCCTGGAGAGGCTTGATGTAAGAAACAGCTCTGAGATGCCTGTCCTCGAGGCTGATGGGAAAGAAGCCATTTGTCTCAACATCCTGTATGATGTGGTTCATGCCGTGACCGAGACAATCCCGGTGGGGAATGTGCTGGAACACAGTGAGCCTTTGTTCAGTCATTTTCTCTCCTGCCTTCATTGCTTTTCATGTCATGAGAGCTTGTGCTTTGCAGTGTTTCCTTTTTTAATCTTCACCCCTAAAATGAAGCTTTATGCTCTAAATAGTGTTGTGTGTCCCACCCGTCCCATTGTATATGAGTGCCCTATCTGCATGTATATTTTCTTACCAGAAGAGGGCATCAGGTCATATTATGGGAATTTGACTCAGGACCTCTGGAAGAACAACCAGTATAAACTCTGAGCCCTCTCTCCAGCCCCATGTTTTGTTTTTTAAATTAATTTTTTTTGAGACAGAGTTTCTCTGTAGTTCTGGATGTTCTGGGACTAGAACTCACTCTATAGACCAGACTGGCCCCAAACTCAGAGATCTGCCTGCCTCTGCCTCTTGATTAATGGGATCAAAGGTGTGCATCACCACTGCCCAGCGGGACACCACTGCCTAGCCGGCGGGACAGGCTTTATTAAGTGGCCCTGCCTAGGCTCAACTGAATCGATTGTGTAGCCCAGCAGGCCTTGAGCTCACTCTTCCATCTCAGCCTCCCCAGTACAGCTTTAAAAGTTCCCGTATTAATACTTTCATTTTTTTCTCATGGATGCTGCAAATATTTGAAAACACATTTGTAGTTAAATATTTAGTTACCGTGGCACATTGCTGACTGACAGGCAGTGAGCAGTCAGTATTGACAGCCAGTTTGTCACTCACAAGCTGAGCAGCTGAGTTTATGCAGTTATTCAGTGCAAACAATGGAGACCAGAGCACACGTGCAAGCGCTTTGAAGACTTAGTCTATGGTTTTTAATTAATTTAATGTGTGTGTTTGAGATAGAATCTCATAATGTAGCCCTATCTTGCCTAGGACTTGCCATGTAGACCAGAGTGGCCTTGAATTCACAGAGATCTGCCTGCCTCTGCTTCCCAAGTGCTGGGATTGTAGATAATGTGCCACCATACCTGGTTTTGATTTTTATTGAAATGTAATAATGTTAATTTTTGTGAGGCTGGCATAATTGTATGTACTAATGAGGCACGGTGTGACTTTTCCACACAGTGTACTGTCAGCACTGGCCAGCCCAGGGTAAACGGGGTTCACCTTACCAGTGGGTTCTCAGTGGCAATGCTGACGTCATACTGGTGTCTGTGTCTGGGATGAACATTGGCCCCATATCAGCTGTAGGACGCTTGCACGAGCCAGGCTGTGCAGGCTGTTCAGTTGCTCACAGGCTCTCAGCTTTCAGCAGTGCCTGCGGGGCAGATGCTTAGCAAAGCAGAGCCAGAGGAAAGTGCTTGTCTATAAAGCAGGACCCAGGACCAGGGAGGTGGGTGCTGGTGTCCTTCAGTCATGATTTAGTGTCACTGAAGAACCTGTGTGGGAACAGAGAACATGTGGGAAAGGGGGAAGGGGCCATCTGACTGGAAGAGACAAGGCTGGGGCAGAGGTGGGATGACTGGACAGGTCCAGTGAGTGAGCAAGGAAGAGCCCAAGACGGATGCTGCTGGGCCTCCTGCTGAGGACAGAGACCTTCAAGCCACTGCAGCATGAGCCCAAGAAATCTTGTCTGTCTATGATGTGGCCCTTGAACTGCTGTTGAGAGCTCTGGAGCAGAAGGTGGAGAACCCTGGGAAACTGCACATGAATCCAGATGTTAGGTGATGCCTGGGTGCAGTCAGAGCCTGAGGCAGAATCTGTAGGAGAGAATAAACCTCCCAGGCCGAAACTTTGGCCCAAGCATCTGGGGAACATGGGCCACTGCCAACGGGTGAGATGATGGGAAGGGCTGTGATCTGTACCTGGGGTTAATATCCAAGGAGGGATGTCTCGGGACCTGTGCTGAGTGTGCTGGCATGTGTGGTAGGGGTGTGTGACATGAAGCTGAGCAGTGGGCCTTACCCTGGCACCCTGCAGGGAGTTCATTGGGAGCAGGCTAGAGACCTAAGAACAACGGCCTAGGGAATAGCCCTGCAGGAAGCCTAGGCACAGTGTGTGTGGTAGGCCAGCCCTGCTGGAGAGAAGTCATGGCCCTGGAGCTGGGCAGCCTGGTAGGAAAGACTGACACTCAAGGGAGCTCAGGAACAGCGAGGAGGGAGCACTGAGCGCCCTGGAACACTTGGCACCCTGGAGGGAGGCCTGGGGGGGAAGGCCTGGGGACAAGCCTGGGGGGAGGCCTGGGGGCTGGGTGGGAAAGCAAGGCCATCTGTGGGGCCCTGGCAAGGGTGAGTGGGAGAAGTGTGACCGACACACTAGTCCAGGAGTCCTGAGGAGTTCAGTCAAGGAGCAGGAAGGGGTGGGGGGTGGGGCGGGGGCTGTGGTGAGATGGGTTAAAGAGGGCCTCACTAGATAATTAGACAGGGGCTTAAGCCTCTAGGTTTGAGACCTAGCGCTGGGGGGGAATGTTTGAGGTGCTGTTGGGATTTGATGCCCGGGCTAACTCTGCATGGAACTGCTCTGACCTAGAGACACTAAGCAACCAGTCACTAATAAGTAAGTCATGTGGAAGTATGCCACTCAGATCCTGGGATCTCTGCCTCCCTGAGGGAGGCAGCTTAGGTTTGAGGTGTTCTACCCCAACCCCCCGGGTACTGCTGTGCCAGCTGTGGTGTATTGGGGTAGCATGATTAAATCATTCTTCCATGTTAACACGTGGTGGGGCTACCCCTCACCTTGCTGTACCCCTGCTGAGTGCTTGGGTTCTGACTTTGGTGGACTGCCCTTTTTCCACGTGCACCCTGGAAGCTTCAGCACTCTAAATGGTAATTGCAGTCGGAGTCTTTATTGAACATTAGTCTTAGTCCAGCTGTTTTATTTCATTAGGACTGGATTCTCCCCAGGCCTTCTGAGAAATGGCAAAGCTAATTTGCCAAAATGGCAACTGTGTGCATGTCTCTCTGTTCCAGTTTTCTTGGGCTGCTTGCCCTAGTTTTTTTTTTTTCCTATTGAAACTTTCACTGTTAGCAGAATTGTAAATGTTTTTATCCTGGCAACAGGAGCATTTGGAGAAACAGCAAGGAGGGCAGTGGTGTCCTTGTTTGGAGGAGGTCAGAGTTCAGGGTTTTATAGCCAGTTCAGAGTTTTCCTAAGCCATTTGCAGAGCTTTCAGGAAGCAGGAAGGTGCCGGAGTTGGGCATTTAAAAGCCTCTTCCACTGGCCCCTTAGGAGAGGCAGGCACAGCTCATGGAATCTCTGGGTTCCGGCCATTTGTGAGTAGGCCACAGAGCCAGAGTAAGTGGGTGTAGTCCACAGTTGTTAATGTTCTTTTTGACAAGGCTGTCTGTAGCAGGTGGTCTGGATACAGGGTATATGCACACGCATGAGGAACTGGATACAGGGTAGATGCACACGTGTGAGGAACTGGATACAGGGTATATGTGCACGTGTGAGGAACTGGATGCAGGGTAGATGCACACGTGTGAGGAGCTGGATACAGGGTAGATGCACACATGTGAGGAACTGGATACAGGGTAGATGCACACGTGTGAGGAACTGGGTACAAGGTAGATGCACATGTGTGAGGAACTGGATACAGGGTAGATGCACACGTGTGAGGAACTGTGTACAGGGTAGATGCACACGTGTGAGGAACTGTGTACAGGGTAGATGCACACGTGTGAGGAACTGTGTACAGGGTAGATGCACATGTGTGAGGAACTGGTCTCTTCTACATCTTCGCTTTTCACGGGTTTCCATGTTTGGGCCTGGAGAAGGCCCAGGCTGCAGGCAGGTTCTCTCTGAAGGAGGGTCCCCAGAGGCTTCTGCACTTGTGTAGACTTGTAGGAGTGTCCAGGCTTTGGACATTGTGACAGACATAGACTGTTATCTATGAGGTTCATGTATAAAAGCCATGCAATCAAAGCAAAGCTTGCTGTTTGAAATGAGCACTTATTACTCCCCTGGGGTGTATGTGGCTTGTGGGCTGTGGGTCGGATAGGTCTTGGAGCTGCACCTGCTGCAGGTGAAGCTGGGATGGTGAGTCTCTGTCTGGTGGCATTTGTCCTGAGGTACTGAGGCAGGCATGCTGGTGATTGTAGTATCTTTGCAGCCTTGAAAAGGGCAAAGACTTGTCTGTCTGCATTTTCCTGGAAAAGGGTCTGTAGTGTATTTTCTGTTCTTTGGATTTGCTAGAGCCTGGGCTGCTTTTAGTCTAGTCCTGAATCTAGCTAGGTGGCTTTAGGAAGGTGAAGGCTGTTGCCTCGGCTCAGAGCTTCTTTATTTGGAAGCAAGAAGATTGAGTTTGGGGCTGGAGACATGGCTCAGTGGTTGAGTATCAACTGCTCTTCCGAAGGTCCTGAGTTCAAATCCCAGCAACCACATAGTGGCTCACAACCATCCGTAATGAGATCTGACACCCTCTTCTGGTGCATCTGAAGACAGCTACAGTGTAGTTAGATATAATAATAAATAAATCTTAAAAAAAAAGATTCTTTAAAAAAAAAGAAGACTGAGTTTCTGGTACTAGGTATGTTATCTTTCAGCTGTGGCTGCTCTGTCTTTCAAGTTCCTCCTCAGAGACCTTGGAAAGGGATGGGCACAGAGGCCTGGGGGTGCCTAGGGGTGCTGCGCCTGTGTGACAGCCCACTGCCCAGCTTTCCACTTGGGGTCTGTTACGCTGCTCTTTTGAGTGAATCTTTGTACAATAAGTGCATATGCTGGCAGGTTCCTGTGTCCAGGGAGGACTCCCAGAGTCATCCCGGGGCCCCTGCAAGGCCCTTGGGCCCCATGCCTTGTCAGGCTGTGTTGCCAGTTATTCAGCAGATGGAGCACCTGCTCATGCTTTGGCCTTTCCTTGTGACTGGTTTTTTTAGGCTCAGTGTCACAGGTTTACTGATCTCTCCTACTGCTGTGAAAAGAAAAAAAAGAATTGGCTTAGGTCCAGTTTGATTTTTTTTCTTAAAGAACCCCTTTGATTAAATAAAATGCAAACCAAAGGTGTGTAAGGTGTGGTGACTTACACTCATGGGCTGCCCTTCTGCCGCTCATTCACACACATATTTCCATCACAGGACTCAGACTTGAATTTCTAATTGTTGTTTGGTTTTGCCCTTTCCTTGGCTTTGTCAATTTTAAAATCTACTTTAATTTCTACAGCCCTCCCACTATTCCATCCCTCCTGTTACTGTGTTAATAAGATGTATCATCTGGCGTGCAGCATTCATTCATTCATTCATTCATGGCCTGTTTGATTTCTTGCAAGGTGAGAGACCCTGGCACCCTCCTTCCCCACAGAGCTGGTAAGGAGAAAAGTCTCCAATGCAGCCGTTAGACTTGCTGATGTCAGCATTTTCATGTTTGCCCAAAGTAGGGCCTTCACATGGGTATGTGTGTCCTGAGCCTAGCCGTGTTTGTGGGACCCTTGAAGTGTGATGGCTGCCTCCTTCAGATGGGAGCTCAGTGATTTTTTCATAGTGTCCTCATATGTGGTCCAACAAGTCTGGGCTCAGTCTGTGTTTCTTGTTTGGCATATGTAATTACCCTTCTTCAAGGAATCTGGCTTTTTCTTTTTACCTCGTTCCGTCAACCCTGCTCGTTATGGTCTTGCCCCGCTCACTCCGGCCGCCCAGTTCGGCCCTGCGAGTGGGTGTCAGATCTCATTACGGGTGGTTGTAAGCCACCATGTGGATGCTGGGATTTGAACTCATCACCTTCGGAAGAGCAGTCGGGTGCTCTTACCCGCTGAGCCATCTCACCAGTCCAGCAATCTGGCTCTTGAGCACCACAGCCAGGCTCCAAGGACATAGCCTGCCACAGGGCCACTGCTGTTCTTCCCTCAGTGGATGGGGCAGAGTAGGTCAGCACATGCCCACACTTGCCTTTGCCCTTCCTGTCAGATTGTGGTGCCCAGATATATACTTGGTCACTCTCAGACCATGATATCAGCTTCTGCACCTCTCAGGAGTATTCAGCAGGATTGGGGTGCCAGGTGTCGTGAGAGCAGAACAGGACATATGCAGCTACTTAGCAGGGACTCCCAGTGGCCCTTGCAGCAGTTACTGAAGATGGTTAGAATTTTTTTTTTTTTTTTTTTTTTTTTTTTTTTTTTGGTTTTTCGAGACAGGGTTTCTCTGTATAGCCCTGGCTGTCCTGGAACTCACTTTGTAGACCAGGCTGGCCTCGAACTCAGAAATCCGCCTGCCTCTGCCTCCCGAGTGCTGGGATTAAAGGCGTGCGCCACCACGCCCGGCTGGTTAGAATTTTTTTTATAGGCGAGTTTTCCCCATTTGAAAAAGTTACATTGTATCTGTTGGCAAAGCAGAGAGGGGGGGCTCCTTCCTCTGCCGCTCTCCTCAATGTCCAGTACCCTCAGTTGACTCGGTCTCTTCTACTGATTCTCATTTTCTGAAGTTGTTTTATTTTTGCAGGTTCTTTACCACACATTTGTGTATGAGGGTGCTATTCCTAGACACTATATATGGATCATAGTGCTGCCTTTTGACGTGATAGTGATCTTTGTTTAGATATAAAATTGCTAGCTCTTACTTCTTTCTCATAGTCTCATTTTATTTTATTGTGTGTATGAGTGTTTTGTCTGCATGTAAACCTGTCCATTCTGTATAATGTAGTGCTGCAAGAGGTCAGAAGTGGGCATCAGCTCCCCTGGAACTGAAGTTAAAGATGGTTGTGAGCTGCCATGTGGGTGCAGGATGTCTCTGCAGTCCTTCATCCCTCCAGCCCTCCCATAGCATCTTAGATATTTTAATTCACTCTTTCTTTGTCTGGTTTGATTGAATTCTCTTTGTTGTAAGCCATCTAAGGGAGAACCCTTTCCCTCTGCATATCTGCGTACCCTTCAATAAATGGTTTCAGCACACCTGTTATATTTGTTTACTCGAGGTTTTCTGACTTGGTATTCCTGTAACTGTTTGTTTTTAACCATTTATTTAGATCTGAGTTGATGGGCTGGGCCTCACTTTCATGTTGGAGCATAATGGTGGCTTAATCAGAATGTCACAGGAGCTGGAGGGAAGTCAGAGACCAATCTGACAGGGGTGGTTTTTGAGGGCAGTGTCCGGAGGGCCACGCAGCTATGATGGTTCTCTGGGAAGTGCTCATCACTGAGAGGCCTTGGCACTTTGAGGAGAAGGTGATGCTTAGCAGAGTGTTTCTATAGGCAGCCGGGTCCTGGAGAAGGTGATGCTTAGCAGAGTGTTTCTATAGGCAGCTGGGGTCCTGGAGATGCTAGACTTAGCCTGAAGGTCCCAGACCTGCTTCTAGAAGATGTTTTGGAGGTGGCTCGAGGAATCGGGAGGGAAGTGAGGCTTTCATTATACTATTTAGGAAAAAAAAAAGCCACTAGTTATCTCTGAGTGCTTGAAAACCAAGAAGAGCCCTACCGTAAAGTGCCCGCAGACCTTTAAGACCCCTTTGGTGCACAGAGCTACGAGCTCTTCCACACTGGGACATTAATCATCCCTTCTGATTCTTTTTTTTTTTCCTCGTTCCTCTCAACCCTGCTCGCTCCACTCGACCCGGCTTGCTCCCGCCGGCTCTGCTCGCTCCAGCCAGCCCCACTCGCTCCCGGCCGCCCCCCGTTCGGCCCCCGCTTGTTCCAGCCAGCCCCGCTCGCTCCAGTCGGCCCCGCTAGCTCCGATCGGCTCCGCTTGCTCCGGTTGGCCCCGCTCGTTCCGGCCGTCCCCATTCGGCCCCACTCTCTCCGGCCCCACTCGCTCCGGCCCCACTAGTTTTGGCCGTCCTGGCTTGCTCCGGCCGTCCCCGTTCGGCTCCGCTTGCTCCGGACAGCCTGGCTTGCTCCGGTTGGTCTCTCCGGTCCAAGGATTCATTTCTTATTATTCTTCATAAGTACGCTGTAGCTGACTTCAGACGCACCAGAGGAGGGTGTCAGATCTTGTTACGGGTGGTTGTAAGCCACCATGTGGTTGCTGGGATTTGAACTCATCACCTTCGGAAGAGCAGTTGGGTGCTCTAACNACACACACACACACACATTTATTTCTGCAAAAAAGAGTTGTGGCCATTGCTCTAGATGGCTGCTGTGTGTTGCCAAGGGAGGAAGCAAGGCTGACACACGCTGTAGGTAGTAGTCTTTTCTATTGTGAATGAGCGCACAGAGGCTGGAGAAATGCACAGGCAGTCAGTGTGAGGAAACTGAACTAGTAAACATGAAAGTACTCACGGCATAAAGGTCAGTAAACATGAAAATACTCACGGCATAAAGGTAGGTAAACATGAAAATATTCACAGCATAAAGGTTAGTAAACATGCTGAGCACAGAATTCTGGATAGGCGGCCTGTGTCAGGCTGGAGCAGCGGCTCAGTGGTTAGGAGTACTTCCTCTCCTCCAGAGGACCTGGGCTTCTTCCCACCACCAGTAACTCCAGCCCCAGGGGAGCTGATGCCTTCTTCTCTTCTGGCTTTTGAGGGCTTCCCACACGAATCACATACATTTTACACACACACACACACACACACACACACACACACAAATATATAAATAAAAGTAAGCTTTACGGAAATGATTGCTCCTGTGTGAGAAAAGGACTAGTCTGTGCAGGTCGATAGAGGTGCAGTGTGCAGAGATAAGGTGTAACTGCACTTTGGCTTGGTGATCATCACTTTAATACGTTGGGATGGTACTGCAGAGGTTGGAGTTGGGGTTATGTGAAAGTAGGCCTTAAAGGTCAGCAGGAACTGTTTGTGGATGGCTCTTGAGCAGTTCAGCTTCTGTGTAAGTCAGCGTGATGGCTGTGCTAGATTGGGGCATATGACAAGCAGAGAGGGTTGTGGCTGTCAGTATGTACATGCTCTCAGCACATGTGGGGAGTGGGCCCAGGACCCTCAGGCCAGGCCAGGTGAGGGTGCTTTTGATTTTACAGCAAAGTAGCCGCAGACACACTAAACAAAGCGAGGAAGAAGTCACAGGTGAGGGCTCGGTGTGGTTTGCCCGCCTGGCTCTGGAGAATATTGACTGGGTGGTCTGATTTTGGTGGGGATGGATGAGGGAGGGCCCGATTTCTGCCTGGCTGAGGATTTTAACAAAGAAATGGGCTGTGCCATTTTCGTCAGCTTCAAGGTGCCGGCACTGAGTTCGGCTGTAGAGGCACAGAGCCCCGAGGAACTCCGCATACTCACTCCAGCTTCTGTCTCTGTGGTTGCTTTTCAGTTGTTTTGGAGAATCATGTCGTGACAGATGATGATGAACCTGCCTTGAAGCGCCAGCGACTAGAGATCAATTGCCAGGATCCCTCTATAAAGGTACCGTGTGGCTCCTGTGTGCACTGTGTAACTTTCTACCATCAACCTGGGCTTAGAATAGCAGAGCCGACCCTCTTGCAGCTCCGCCGTGGCAGGGCCATGCCTTCTGGGATTCTAGGGAGGCTCTCCCTGCCTCCTATGCTGTGACCTATAGGTCCCAGCCTTGTCACTCGAGTCCATGCCTGAGGCCCACCCTCACTCAGGCCCAGATGGGTCATTTATTTAAATACATGTGCAAAAAGCCTCTTTCTAGATGAGGCCACAGGAAAGGCCTGGCCCTGTAGAATGGAGATGCCACTGAAATGCATAGGCCAGGTCTTTCCGGCAAAAGACTGGAGGAAACCCTAGATTTGGGACAAGTGAAGAGTCTGAGTCTTCTGTGCATGCACAAGCCGCCTCAGGTGGGGGAGCTGAGGTCACTAGGGCCACCCCCAAGTCCTGAGGTTTGCTGGCTGGGGTTGGAAGCTCCTTAGTTGGTGAATTGCTTCTGGATTTGCTTATTTGGGATCCAGTGTCTGCAGAACACGAAGTAAATATTATTACAGGAGAGAAGTATATAAGAGTGACTCAGATGACACCAGTCCTCGTCACAGGCTTCTCTGTGTCAACTGTGACTTCTTAAGATGCTCAGTTCACTCTGGTGACAAGAAGGTAGTGCCAGCTGAAGCTGGGAATTCAGAATCTACTCAGGCCAGAAGGGGCACCACGCACCTTTAACCCTGGCACTTGAGAGGCAGAGGCAGGCACATCTCTGAGTTTGTGGCCAGCCTGGTGTACAGAGTGAATTCTGGAACAGCCAGGGCTACACAGAAGCTATCTCAAAAAAATATTGAGTGAAATCCACCTTGACCGTATCAGATCTCAAAGTAACCCAAGACCTTAACTGTAGCCTAGAGCACACGGAGAAACAGACCAGAGAGGAAAGCGGCTGCCTGGGGTCTGCTGGAGACACTGTGCACGTGTGCTGTCGCCTGCAGCCGTGTGCTGTCTCGGGATTGGAAGACATTCACATACCAAGTTGCCAGAGTAATTGTCAGCAGACAGGTCAGGGCTGTTTCTGCCCCTGACCTGTGGAGCAGTGTCGGGAAGAGTGCTGCCTCTCTTCTCCCTTTGTGGCGTTGCTTGAGATGTTAGTTAGTCTGTAACAGGGATTTTCCTCTCTCAGTTGGCCACCACGTAGTTGTCATGGTGTTTGCCTGCACTGCCGCCGCTGCTCTGTTGACAGCCGAGTGGACACTTGGGACGAGCCGAGTGCGCTGCTCGTTCCCTCGCATGCACAGCCTTGCCCCTAGAAAGCATGGTTAGCGGGGAGCGTTAGGTCTTTTCCTTAACCTTTTTCTTACTAGTGTCTTTCTGTGAAAAGAGGCCTTTAAGCCAGGGTTCAGGATGCTGGGTAATGACAGGAAATGTAGGAGTAAGGCCCACAGCACTGAAGAAAAAGAATGTTCTCTAACTCGTGCTGGGTCTGGCAGAGGGCTTTGGGTATGCGGCACTTTCCCATGGCTGCTCCTAACTGCTGTGCAGAGCAGAGGAATAGAGCAAGCTCAGGCTTCTTCAGGACCGAGTCTGCCTGCTCAGAATGCTCTGACCCATGCATTCATGCTTTGCTGCATCTGGTTGTTGGTGGTGTGATATCTGCCTCTGTGGCTGTTATGATTGTGATTCTGCTCTGTGATTCCCTTTCAAGCTAGAGCAGAGATGGCTCCCACTAACTTAGACTGGGTGCAGAGGGACATGCTGTTCTGCCAGCCTGACCCTCTGCTTGCATAGGCTAGCACCTTCTTTCTGAGGTGCCCTGAGGCTGCATTTCTCTTCCAGCGGAATCCTCATTGTGCTTTCGTCAGCGGCTGCTGCCTTACACAGCTGAATGATTTCCTATTCCCACCAGCACCCAGAATGCTGGCTGAGAGGTCTCTCTTCACAGTAGAGTTCCTGTGTGCGCCATGTACATGGTAGCTTGTGACAGGACTGGCCCTTGGGGGAGTGAAGCCATACTGTCTTCTCTGTGTCCTTGAGCTTACCTTGCAACATGGTCTGCTGCTGACTTGCCCTTGAGTTGGAAACTGCTCCTCTTGTGGGCCACTAGGTGGCACACTTGATATTTAGAAGGTTCCTGGAAGGGGTCATTGACAGATTTCAGTGAGGTATACCCGTGTCCAGCCATCTTTTTTGGTTTTCAGGGTTTGGATAGCAGTCTTGTCTGTCAGAATTAGAAAGATTTTGTAGCTTTAATGTGTAAATATTTGGATGAGCATAGTGACAAGCTTATTATGCCATGGCCTTAATAGAGGTGAGATTGCTCTACTAGACACAGAGGGCTGCGCTCCTCACTGAGTCCCTGGGCACGGCCCAGGGCTCCTCACTGAATCTGTTGGCTCAGCTCAGGGCTCATTTGGCTGAAATACACTGGCTGGACTTAGGAGCCAGCTAGGGTCCTAAGGTCTTGCTGCTCACAGTGGAAGACACCCTCTCTGAAGCTTTTCTGTTTTCATTTCCAGTCTTTCCTGTACTCTATTAACCAGACGATATGTTTGCGGTTGGATAGCATTGAGGCCAAGCTGCAAGCTCTCGAGGCCACTTGCAAATCTCTGGAAGAGAAGCTAGACCTGGTCACCAATAAACAGCACAGTCCCATCCAGGTCCCCATGGTGGCAGGTTCCCCACTTGGCGCCACCCAGACCTGCAACAAAGTACGATGGTAAGTCCAGGAGACCGAGACACTGCAGGCCACCCGGGAGAGTGCTCCGTGCCAGCCCAGGCGCCGCTGTTAGCTGCTACTGATCTGCCCTCACCCCGGATATCTGCCCTGGTGCTTCCATGGGGCTGGTTTCACTTAGACTGTAACCAAACACAGGCTCTGTTGGAACGGCCTGAGTCGCTCCAACTTTGTTTCTTGGCTTAAGCAGCCGGACTCATCTTTCCTTGCACCTGGCCATGAACTTGGCCCATGTATGTTGCTTCTCTTCTCTTTCTGTCTCTGACTGTTCATTGCCTACGTTTTCTTCAGGGGTAGTATTTATAATTTTTACTTGATAATAGCAAACTTTCCACTTAGTCTGAGACTTGCCTTGTGCCTAATTTTTAAATAGATTTGTGGCCTCCAAGAGAGCTTTGCGTGGTTTGCACTCTGCTGGCATGGAAGGTTCCATGCTTGGCTCAGTGGGATGGAAAGATGTCTCAGAAGAGGCCCTTCTCACACTGGCTCCGTAGGCAGTATGGCATGAGATCTTGTGGGTGGCAGCACCCACCCAGTGTTCCTGATGTTCTTATTCTTTCCTAAGGTGTCTAGGAGGAAGTCCGCTCACAGTAGTGGCCTTAGCGTCATCTCTGTGCTCCAAGGCCTCCTATTGCCTATTAGGTTTGGGAAGAGCAGAATAGTAGGGTAGTGACGCCAGCCTCAGCAGCCTAAAGGGACACCAATGGCTTTGCTGTGGCATGGGTTGTTGGTGGATGCCACCTTGCCCGTGTGTGCTGGTAACTAGAGCAACAGTTGGTGCTTTTGTGGATTTAAAGGGGTGGGGTGTATGGGAAGGGAAAGGAGGGGTTACTTTGGATAGTTTTGGGGTGGTCAAGAGTACCAAGTAGGGGCTGGTGAGATGGCTCAGCGGGTAAGTGCACCCGACTACTCTTCCGAAGGTGATGAGTTCAAATCCCAGCAACCACATGGTGGCTTACAACCACCCGTAATGAGTTCTGACTGACACCCTCCTCTGGTGCATCTGAAGTCAGCTACAGCATACTTATGAAGAATAATAAGAAATGAATCCTTGGACCGGAGAGACCAACTGGAGCAAGCGGGGCTGTCCGGAGTGAGCGGAGCTGAACGGGGACGGCTGGAGCGGGCGGGGGACGGAGAGAGCGGGGCCGAATGGGGATGGCCAGAGCGAGCGGGGCTGAACGGGGTGGGGGGGTGGCCAGAGCGAGCGGGGTTGGCTGGAGCGAGCAGAGCCGCCTGGAGTGAGCGGGGTCAAGCGGAGCGAGCGGGGTTGAACGGGACAAGGGAAAAAAATAAAGTAAATAAATAAATCTTAAAAAAAAAAAAAAAAGAGTACCAAGTAACTCTTGAGATAGCTCCTGATGACCCCAGATTCACTCTGCTCTCCCTTGGTATCCTAGGCTTTCAGCAGAGGCAGGGTTTTTTTTATGATTGGAGTGGGCTGTGCAGCTCATCCCCCAGCCCCCCTACACACTTGTGCACATAGTGTCTGTGCAGGCTCTCTTTTGAAATGCCCCTTTGTCTCCAAACATAATGTTTGGAAATACAGCTTTAAGTTAATGGGGAGACGTGAAAGGACTGCAGTGTATGGAAGAGCATGTGCTTGAGCGGACAGTTAGGAACAGAGATGCAGCCTGGAGACAGTGGTTGTAGGCATCACCGACTGGCAGTGGAATATTCCAGAATGCTGAGTTCTTTGTGCCGTTTCCCATGAATCAAAGTGTAGTTCTTTCTAGACTGACACAGTAGTCTAGAAAGTTCTAGAAAGTTCAAGTTCCATAACAACTTCAAGGAGGTCTTATGTCTGAATTTCACCTAGGCCAAGGCTCAGGGTCAGACATGACTTCTCATGTGTTCAGGACCTGGGGTGTTCGTGTGTTAGTTGTCTCAGGCATTGAAGGACACCTTAGTCTCCTTGGTCACACCTACACTCTAGTGGCATTTTACATTGGTAGCCATGTTTGTCATACTGACTCCAGAGCTTTTGGGCCTGCAGCAAACAGCAGTATTGTCCCTAGGTGAAATAAAAGAGCGGTGATCTTTGCTTCTTATAAGATACTGCCTATTCTGGGGACAGCACCTCGGACTTTGTCATTCGTGGAACATGGTGTCTTCAGGAGCTGGGGAAGTGTTGACAGCATCTTTTTTCTCTGTTCTAGTTCTACCAGGTTATGGGAGCAGCAGGGGTGGAAGAGGGTGGGTTTTTTGTGACCTGACCTCAAGGGCACTGAGTGCCAATGTCACCTAGTTGGACATTCCCAGGGCCCAGACATTTCCAAGTTCTGCTTTCCTCATTAGAAAGATAAGCGCTGGGACACTACCTGGGTATGGTGGTGACAGAGCCACACTCTCCAGAAGGCTGTTAACAGGAAACTTGAGAGCAGAATCCCAGGATTCCATCAATGGATGGATGAAGTCATTGATACAGATTCAGGAAGAAATGAGAATTGTTACATAGAACCTGGGCAGTGGGGCATAGACTGGCTTTTAGAACTATCTAAAAGGTGGCACCATACTGAATGATGAGGTGCTGTGTTTTGCTTACCTACTGCCTCTGAGGAGGAGGAGTGCTTACATAGCTGAATGATCTCTGTCCAGATCATGCACTCTGACAAAGAACTTCAAGCCTTGGGCCTCTGCTTGCTGGCTTTGAGTGTGACTCACAGAACTAACATGGGAGCCATCACGAGTCTTTCAGCTCTAAGGAGGCCTCAAGAGAGTGCCTAGAGATGTACTTGAAGGTCACTGCCCCCATTTGGAGATGCTGCAGAGGTCTAGGTCTAGCAGAAGGTGGTACCCAAGGCCTTCTCTCTGCTCTGGAAATCTATGTGCCCTGCTGGTCATCTGACACCCGGCTGGACACGATCAAGGCTGCTGGGCTCCAAGGGTGCTCTTCTAATTGTTTGCCCTCCTTGGCAGACAGAAGGCCATGGGAACACTGCCCACCTCAGCTGGCATGGGGTCCAGAGTTTCAGGTTCTGCACCTGAATGAGCAAATTCAAGAAAAAAAAGAAAAGAAGGCCTGTTTTCTTTGATGCCAAAGCTTAATCATGATAAAAATGTTTGTGAGGTTACAGGGATGGGGTTTCATTCAGCAGTGACATTCGGCTTCCAGAGATGTAAATGGACTTAATTCTGTTGTGCCTGGCTTGCCTCTCCTGCAGGTATGCTGTGAGTTTGATTTCACATAGTTGTACTTGTAGGGATGGCAATGAGGTCTTTTAGTGCTGAAGACATTTGGAGAAGCAGTAGTTGCTGAAGCATCTGCATCTGCATCATTGTAGAAGCTAGTGGTTTGGTGAGCCAACCTTTATTCTCCTGGGCTTCAAGCATTCTAATAAGGCCAGTACTGTGTTGCCTAACCAGAAGGCCTCAAGGGCCAGCGCAGGCATTTTTATACAAACGGTGAATAAGTTACCTTCCTGCTCTTTGTGGCTAGACACAGTCTGATGATGGAGCAGGAGTGTTGGCACAGTGCAGATGCACCCAGGAGCCATGCAGGCAGGGCGTTGCCTCCAGGGTTGCCACCTAGCACTGCTTGACAACTCAGCAGCTGTTCGAACCAAGCCAGCCTGCCTTCTTTTCTTTTCTTTTCTTTTCTTTTCTTTTCTTTCTTTCTTTCTTTCTTTCTTTCTTTCTTTCTTTCTTTCTTTCTTTCTTTCTTTCTTTCTTTCTTTCTTGTTTTTTTTGAGACAGGGTTTCTCTGTGTAGCCCTGGCTGTCCTGGAACTCACTCTGTAGACCAGGCTGGCCTCAAACTCAGAAATCCGCCTGTCTCTGCCTCCCAAGTGCTGGGATTAAAGGCGTGCGCCACGACTGCCCAGCCGAACCAAGCCTTTCTGATTGTAGTTAACTAAGACTATTACTGAGGACAGACATCTTTTTATTTTTTAAAGCAGTAGATTTTTTTCTTTAAAAGGTTTAAAATTAGGACTGGAGAGATGGTCAGAGTGCAGAACCAGTAGGTTCCATCATTGCCAGTACTGTGTAAAACCCAACATGGTTGCAAAAGACTGTCATCCCCGCAGTCAGGAGGTAGAAACTGGAGGGTAAGAAGTTTCAGTTATCCTTGACTACAGTGAGCTTGGGACCAGCCTGGGCAACATGAGACTATCTCAAAAGCAAAACTAGACAAAGTAAAACAAAACGCACACACAAAAGGATTTTGTATAGCAAAGGTTTCCAAATTTTTTTTAAAAAGTGATTTAAAACTTCCCTCAGGAAGTGGTGCAAAACTTTGTCAGGAGAATTTTTGTTCTTTTCTTTTCCTTTCTCTGAACTGACAGTTACTGAGTCAAGAGACTTGAAATGTTAGTGAAGACTTAACTCCCTGTAGCAATCTGGCTGCCAACACTTAGTTCCTGGGGATCTTTTGTTTTCCTGTTAAAGGAAGCTGATCTGGTTTCTAGCTTACCTGCTTCTTGGAGAGCTGGTCTCTCACCTAACTTTGCTTCTCCTGTGAGTGCTGTGGGAATGTCTCAGGCTTCAGCAATCTCAGTCAGTCAGAAGCCTCCGCTCTGTAGGCTGAGAGTGGCAGGCCCACGGAAGGGCTGTCCGCTCTGTAGGCTGAGAGTGGCAGGCCCAAGGAAGGGCTGTCTGCTCTGTAGGCTGAGAGTGGCAGGCCCACGGAAGGGCTGTCTGCTCTGTAGGCTGAGAGTGTGGCAGGCCCACGGAAGGGCTGTCTGCCTATGGAGTGCCTGGTCTCTCGCATGGTGGGCTTGCTTCCTTCTTCTCTGATGCTGAGTTCTGGATATTTCTGTTTGATGCCGGGCTTGATTTTCCTGCCACGCCTGTGCTGCCTTGCTCAGCTGCACGCTCCTCTGTATGCACCGGGCTGTTGACTAAAGGAGGCAGCGCACGGTTCACACGCGAGGCTGGGGAGTCCTCAGCAAACCCTGCTGACCCAGATGTGTTCCAGCCCTCAAAGCCAACATAGTAAAGTGAACTGTCCTGCTAGATTGTGGTCTGACAGCTCAGAGGCCTTCTCCAGCACCCACAGAACTCATGCTCTTTGAAGGGAATTGTGTTGGCTCCAGGTTACTCTGGGAAGTGTTGCCATGTTCACCCAAGGTAGTTTCACAGACACAGTGAATCTTTCATCTATGTGTCAGGTCTTTAGTTTCTCCTTGTTGTACATAACTTCTAAGTACTTTGTACTCATGGTCTTCTGTATACCAGCCTGGCCTCTTGACTGCCACCTGCCTCCACTTCCTGAGAGCTGTGAGCACAGGCCTGACCATGCCTTCTTTTTTTTTTTTTTTTTTTTTTTTTTTTTTTTTTTTTTTTTTTTTTTTTTTTTTTTTTTTTTTTTTTTTTAAGTTTTTCAAGACAGGGTTTCTCTGTGTAGCCCTGGCTGTCCTGGAACTCACTTTGTAGACCAGGCTAGTCTCGAACTCAGAAATCCACCTGCCTCTGCCTCCCGAGTGCTGGGATTAAAGCGTGCGCCACCAAGCCTTCTTGTGTGTGAGGTGCTGGGGCTCAAACCCAGGACTGTGTGTGGAAGGCAAGCTCTCTCCTGACTGACTGATTCTCAGTTCTCATAAACATTTAAAGCAATCACTTACACGTATGTGGTTTAGCATAAGTGTGTGTGCCGGAAGAGGCTGTTGGCTCCCTTTGGAGCTAGAGTTACAAATGTTTGGGAGCCCTTGATGTGGGTGCTGGGAACTAATCCTGTGTCCTGAAAGAGCCATGGCCCCACCCCCTCCCATGAATCTTTACATTTCAGTTTCCAGTTGTTTGCTCATTTCTGAATTCACCATCCAACAGTGGCATGAAATCTGCCACATACTAGGTAGCCGTTATAGCTTTGTGGCCTATCTCCAGTTCCTAAATTCATTTATTTTAGTGGCTTTTCTTTAGGATTTGAAAAGAAAGGAGCCTGGCATGTGGTGTGCATTAATCCCAACGTTTAGGAGGCTGAGGCTAGAGCATGCTGTGGCCTGGAGGCCAGCTTGGCTTATGTAACACGACTCTGCTGACTGGAGTTCTCCCTTCTCTCACAAGGATTTCTGTGCCTTTACTGCATCTGCTGTGAGCTCATTTCCATGCATTCTGTCCTGTTTGCCTTGATACAGTTCTGTTTTCTGAAGGTACTCCATAGGGTGAGTTCTGGTTCATCTTCAGGAAGAACTTTCCCCTACCCTTTCCAACAAACTCTCAGTTCTCACGTGACCCAGTACTGTGCTTCATTAGTATTCAAAAAAATGTCTGGGTCAATGTTTCTCATTCAGTAGGCCTTGAATTCACAGAAGTCCTCCTGCCTTAGTCTCTCCAGCCTGGGATTTATGACATGAGCCACTATAACTGGCTTAGGGGGAGACTTTTCTGACATCCGTGTATCCCATCAGAAGATGGGATAAAGTGAAGGCTACCATGACTAGGGCAACTCATGAACATCCTGTGAGCCTCAGTGGCTCTGGGCTGTAAATAGTCATAAGTTCCTGGGATGCTGGCCACACCCCAGGAAACTCACTGGATTTGAAATCTTTAATTTTCGGTGCTTAATATCAACTTCTGCTTGGTGGGTAAGGTGCTCTAGACATCCTCTGCGTGTGTGCGTGTGTGCTTTCTGCTGCCTGCTGCCTGCTGCCTGCTGCTCTGGTGCTCTGGTGCTCCATCTTTCTGTCTTCTTTGGGATGTTGGCCAGCTGCATGAAGACCCCAGAACCCCAAGATGCTTAGCTCAGGATGAGCCCAGTCTTAAATTTATGTGGGCCTGAAGCAGCAGACTTCATTTGTGGCTGGTGGTCTTGGGATGCTGGCAATGAATTTTTAAACAAAGTAGACAGAAGGCCACCACCAGAAGCCAGAGGTGCTAAGTGGACACTGTAGCAGGGTGAGCAGGTGTGAAGGGAGCTGGCTCAGCAGAGCTGTGGCTGGGGTGTGTGTGTGTGTGTGTGTGTGTGTGTAACTGGGAAGTTGTTGTATAGATTTGTTTGTTTGTTTTGTTGCTTTTAAAGCCAAAGGTCTCATGAGAATTGCCCAGGGCAATTTATAAAGTAAAAAGAGGTCTTAGGTTCTCGAAAGGGGGCTCTGGCTTCTCCCAGAAAGTTCTGATTTGTGAGAAGTAGTGTAAACTCAGCTTTTTGTTTTGTTTGAGAAAGTTGCTGTTATAAGAGAACATTGGGTTCACATCTAACTTATGCTTGGCCAGCTCTATGATCTCAGGCTGGTGAGATGTCTTTCTGAGCTGCTGTCTGTGGCAGAGACACTGAGATGCCCTTGTCTGCATTTTGGCTATAACCTCTTTGGAAGATACTGCATTGTCCCATCTCCTCCCCACCCCCTCGTATGTGTGTGTGTAAGAGAGAGAGAGAGAGAGAGAGAGAGAGAGAGAGAGAAAGAGAGAGCGCTGTACTCATGTGTTTCATCTCATACTGCTTTGTGGAAGGCACCCTGTGTTCTGTCTCACAGTACTTGGAATGAGTAACGCACTTCTCTCGAAGCCTTTGTGGTCAGTGCTTGTCATCCTATGTGCTGCCAGGCTGATTGTTGACACTCCTCTGACCATAGTAGGTGAAAGGGCCTTGTTCATACCTGTACCGTGGCTGCTGCTTTGCCACAGTATAGAGCATGTTTTATTGCTGAATTCAGCGTGTGTAGCTTCAGCCACAAATCAGAATCACTGAAGAATTGAACTTGCTTGTAATTCTAGCACTTGGGAGGTGGAGGCCTTGGATACATAGCTGCTCTCTCAAAGACCCCATCTCCCTCCAAAAGCCCCAACAGTCTATGGGTCATATCATTTACTTTTTTCAAAATTTTCATTAAGTTTTATGAAAAGATTGTTGTCTTGTCTGTGAGTGTTTTGTCCATGTTTGTAAGTGTGCCATGTGTGTATAGCACCCATTGAGGCCAAAAGAGGGCATTAGACCCCCAGGAGTTAAGAGTTATAGATGATTATCACCCACCAGTGGGTGCTGGAAACTGAACCTGGTTCCTCTGCAAGAGCAGCCAGTGCTCTTAACTGCTGAGCTGTCTCTTCAGCCTTTATCTCATTATTTTCTTTTTAAAGATTTATTAAGTTATATGAGTGCTCTCTTTGCATCCAGAAGAGGGCATCAAATCCCTTTACAGATGGTTGTGAGCCACCATGTGGTTGCTGGGAATTGAACTCAGGACCTCTGGAAGAGCAGTCAGTGTTCTTAACCACTGAGCCATTTCCCCAGCTCCTTATCTCGTTTTTATTTAATAGAAAAATAAACAACTGGGAGGGAGGGTAGGAAGGGGAGTGGGAGAGGGGCTGGGAGCAGGAAATGCAAACAAATAAATAAGTATAAATTAAAAAAAAGGAAAATAGACAGCTATGGGTAGAAGTATGAGTAGTTAATTTAGGATTGTAAAGGAGTGGGTAGAGATCATATAAAGAATTTCAACAGTATCAAAATAGAGAGTCATATTGTGTGGCAGCCCAGGTGGGGGCAAGGATGGAAGCCACTCTGCCTAGTTTACGCTTTTTACAGTCGGCACTGGAGCAGAGGAGGTCCTGGACAGGCACTTCTTATAAAGGCAGAGAACAGATCAACTTCAAGGTTGCAGGAGGCCTTTGGGGCCTAGAACCAGGCAAAGAGCATCCTACAGTCTGACTCGGGGAAGCAGGCAGGCAGGACTGTGGTCCGTTGATCTGAGAGAGCATAGATAGAAAGAGTAACATAGATAAGTGAAGATGTCCTAAAGCCAAAATGTTGTAAAAACTCAGCAGTAAATGAAGTTACTGTGAGACCAGCCTGCAAGTCTTCAGTTTCTTGGCCATAAGAATATGCCAGTCAGAGCTGTGGTGGGGTGGGGTGGTTGTGGGGGATGGGATGGAGTGGTAGTGGTGGGATGGTGGGAAGTGGGATGGGGTGGTAGTAGTTGGGTGGTGGGGGTGACAGCGGTGCTAGAGGGGCTTGTACAGTGTTCTGATGAATCAAGACGATAGGTAGCCCTTGATGCCAGAAGGAATGTGGAAGACAGGAGCTCTCCCATGCAGCAGCATGGCCAGGCCTTAGAAGCTGGGTGTCCTTCCTGCATGGCCAGACAGTGGTGCTCGGGACCCTGTGTGCTCTTGATCAAGGTGCAGTCATGAAGAAACCTACAGACACTCTTACCCTTTTCAGTGGGCAAGGCTCACTACAACGTCCATGCCATGCATGCATGGAACAGTCCCCAGCCACTGAAGCAAAAATCATGAGCTGCTCCTGTGGCTGGCCTGCAAGTTCCTCTACATAACATTCTCCAAGGACAAACAGATGGTTCTCTAGAGAGATCCCAGGAGGTGGCAGAGCAGGGCTTTTTCTGGGAAAGGGACATTGTTTGGACCTGTGCAGGGGACTACACTGCCCAGAGCCACACAGGTGCCCATGTGGGATACGATGGCATCTGAAGGAGGCTTGCCTCTCACTCATGCGTGGGTTCAGGGTTGCTTGCTGATATTGCTTCTGGTTCAGGCTACATGGATTTCATAGCTGGGGGCAGTGTTTACAAGCCTCTGTGTGCTCCCAAGAAACTTGTAATTACTTCACAACGTTGAATGTATGGGGCTTGTGTGTGCACACGGCTGTTGGTGTGCGCGTATGTGTGTGTGTGTTCCTACATGGTTTACTCTAGGAACTGCTTCAGGAGCTGCTGAGCAAGTGTGCAATCTGGGGAGGGGTGTGGCAGGAAGGGGCTGCCTCAAGCCACAGCAGCTTAAGCTTCCTTCTGGGGGGCTCCTGAGAGGCCACCCCTCCTTTCCTGTCAGCTCTCCCTGACAGACCACAGAGAGCTAATGAGGAGCTGGAGTCCCATCTGTGAGATCCCCCTCCAACAGCTCCCGGGTTTGGGTTTAACTAAGTCACTAGGAGGATATCTCAGCCCAGGTACCCCAGAAGTCACAAAGGAGAATGAGGAAGCATGTGATCTGTAGTAATACACCTGTGACAGAAAGGGAGATAATCCTGTGTTCAGAACGTCCAACTGCTCAGGCACCTGGAAATGTTTTCCTGATTACCCACCCTAGTTTGGTGACAAATGTTTCCAGAAGCATGTGTGTGTGTGTGTGTGTGTGTGTGTGTGTGTGTGTGTGTGTGTGTGTATGTATGTCACGCTCCAGCATTTGTGCATTTTCTCCACTTACTCTCGGGTGTTTGCTGGTTACTATGGAAGAGCTGTGGCTGATAGGATTGTATGGTACCAGGCCTTGGAAGCCAATTCCATCTTGTGCTGTGAGCGTGGCAAAGGGTTACTTTGGATCTCCGTGGACACTCACTCTTAATCTGTCACTTTAGGTGTCACCAGAGAGTAAGTAGAATGACTGAGAAACAAAAGTGAATGGCATGCTGGCACTTGCTTCCTGTTTAGTAAGGAGGTACTCTTTCCTCTGGACAAGGATACTGGGTTTTCAGGTAATCTAACCACTGCACCAAGTGACGGCTCTTTTTAGCTCTGGCTCTTCACAGTAGTCCACACCAGACAACTCTGCCATGCAGCACTATCGTCGACGTGAGGAGCGAAGTGGGAAGGAGCCCCTGAGAGCCATGTCCTGCTCGCTCACACCCTAGTGCTGCCTCCTGGGTGTTGCTGAGCCTGGTGACTCTTGGGCCCTGCTCCATTCTCTCCTAGAATTTCTCCTCAAACCCAAGCCTCAAGGCCTCTTGTTTTGGTTGTGCACTCTTTAGAGGGCTGTGAATGGTGTGTGAGCACGTTTCCCTTTGCTGCCCATGGGTTGTTTGGCTGCCCCACTCTAGAGGGCAGATGTGGAGCGACATGAGGAGGGCAGCTGTGAGACCAGCATGCCGTATCAGTTTTGGAGGGATGCTGTTGAAAGACTCTGGGGAGCTGAGCTGGTTCAGTGGGTCAGCTCCTGCTTCTGCAAGCAGGAAGGTCTGAGTTTAAATCCTAACACTCTTGTAGGTCTGAGTTTAAATCCCTAACACTCTTGTAAACAGCCAGGCATGGCAGTGCATATCGTGTAGGCCCAGCATGGGGACTGGGGACAGGCAGATCCCAGGCTTGCTGACTTACCAGCCTAGCTGAATGGACTAGGTTTCTCTTCAGTGATAGACCTTGTTTGAAATGCATGAGGCAGAGAGCAGTGGAGGAAGACTCCCGATCCCCGCTCTGGACTCTGCACACAACTTCCATGCATGCGGTACACACCCACACATACACGTCACACATCGCACATCCAAGGGGAAAGTGAAGAGGAACCTGTTTCCATGTAAACCTGTTGCTGAGATGGCTGCAGATGCATAGGGCAGGAGGATGCCTTAGCCTGTCCTACCCACTCTGTTAAGTGTTCACAGCCCATCCTGCCCTCGTTATGTATTTGGGCCAACCAAGAATACCAACCAGCAGGAAGCTGGAGAAGCCCAGCTCCAGCTTAGTTGTTCTGGACTGGACCCCACTTTCTGCTGTGGCTCCAGGAGCCGACTGTGTTGAATGATGCATGTGCTCTGACAATGAATGTTGTTGTTTTAAGGTCTTCTTTTTCTTGTGATTCTTTTGTTTCATAGCGTCGTCCCCCAGACTACAGTAATACTCAACAATGATCGGCAGAACGCCATTGTAGCCAAGATGGAAGACCCATTGAGCAACAGGGCACCGGATTCCCTGGAAAATATCATTAGCAAGTCAGTAGCCATCACCACCCCACCTCTCCTGCCACTGTCATGAGGATAAGTGAGCGTTCCTGAGCCAGGGTTCAGTCTGAGCACATGTCCATGTCTGTAGTCACAGGGTCCATTCCTTTAGCAGCCACCATAGTTTTTAGGTCAGGAAGGTCCAGCCTGGTGCTTAGCAGTGGTGGGGTGAGAGAGCACAGGGTGGGCATCTGTGAGGCCGCTGGGCTGGATCTGGTGTGTGGAGAGGTTAGATAGTACGTGTGGTCAGCTGACCGCTCCCGTCTGTCTGTCCTGCAGCTGAGCCTCTCCTCAGTTGGGAAATGATGTATTTGTGTTGAGTTGTGACTTTTTTTTCTCATCTCTATCTTTTGAGATGTGTTGAATGGAACCTCCATCAGAAATGAATGTGTACAACAGCCATGCCCCGTGGGGCCTCTGCCCGTGGCTCTGCCTCTGCCCGTGGCTCTGCCTCTGCCTCAGGAAAGCTTGGTCACCTTTAATTACCGGCAGTATTCTCACAGATTCTTGTCTTGCTTTTATTCTCTGTGGGGGTGTGGTTCCTTCCAGCTTTGTTCTGGCTTCTTGTCCTGGACCGGTTCTCTAGGCAACAGGAGGCCTGGGGCTGCTGTGTGTGCAGTGTGGAGTGCTGGAGGCCTGCCACTCTGTTGGGCGAGGATGTGCCTCGTTACCCCCCCCCCCCCCCAGGCCATGGGTGTGGAGTGTTGAGGAGCCAGTTCACCCTGGGTAGTTCTGTGGGGTCAAGTTCAGGAAGGACCTCCTGCCTCTGGGGATGACCAGAGTTTTAAGGCCCCTTTGACTTTGCTGATGGGAACTAGAGCTTTGTTTCCTCTGTGGTGTGTAGTAGGTCATAGCCCACGATGCTGACAGAGTCATTCAGAAAACAAATAAGTCCTGGGTCTCTTTTGAGCAAGTTCTGCTGCTGCCTGTTTGGCTGCTGCTGCGCTTCAGGGCCCTGCACCAAGAATGGCTCCCAGAGGACTCCTGGCATCCTCATGGCCTTGGAAGCCGATTCTAGAGTTTGTCTGTGGGAGTCCTAAGGAGTATGGAGGTGTTCTGGAGGCTGAGCTATCTTGGGTGTCTGGCAGCATGGGTGATGGATGGATGGATGGATGGATGGATGGGGACCCTGACACATGATGACCATTGTGCATGTGAGTGAGGATGGCCTCTAAGATCTGGAAGCTGGATTCTAGGCTGAGTCTCAGGGACTTGTGGTTTTACTTATTTTGTGCTGTTCATATTTTTAAGCAGTTGCTTTATATTATGTATCTTCTTGGTCTCAGACTGTTTCTGTGTTATGTTGCCGCTCATCTCCATGGAGGGTGTGTGTGGGGACATACCGCATGTTGGAGGACCCACCTTGTGCATTGGTCCATGCTCAGCTAGACACTGGGATCAGACCACACAGCAGCGGGAGTCAGGGCTATCTCAGTGTACCACTCATGCCCTCTCACAGCCTGGGCTGCTGTGTTTGTTTCCCGCCAGCGCTGTTCCTGGGCGTCGGCAGAACACCATCGTGGTGAAAGTGCCTGGTCAGGATGACAGCCACAACGAAGATGGGGAGAGCGGGTCAGAGGCCAGTGACTCCGTGTCTAACTGTGGCCAGCCAGGAAGCCAGAACATTGGAAGCAACGTCACACTCATCACCCTAAACTCTGAAGGTGCGTTCATAGTTGGTCCTTTGTATTGTTCTTCTGGAAGGGGTGTGGCTTACTGTTGGCAGGAATAGACACAGTGATGAAGAGAGTGAAGCAGCTGGCATTCCACTGTGGCTGCCAGCACCTGTGCCCCTCTCAAGTTCCTGCCATGTCTGTTATGGGGCTGCCTTCTTAGATGGCCTGCTTCCTGAGGAGAAGTAGCTTTCATGACCTTGCCCCAGTAGCCGCCACTGTCCTTGGCATTTCTCTGTAGGTTTCCAGAGGCCATTGCTACACTTAGGGAGTACAGTCTTCTTGGGTTGGGCTGCCTCTGTGTCGGAGATCTGCAAGTAGTCAGGAAGAGCAGTGCAGGGGAGCCTTCCCTGGGCTCCTCCCCAGGATTTCCTGGGGTCCCCGTGGTGGGGCAGGCTCTTCTTCCTTGAAGAGTCTGAAGTGCCTCCTTGCTTCTAACTAAGTGACAGGAATGTTGAGAGAAAAGGAGCTGTGTGTGCAAATCCCACGCATAGACTTTGTGTGCCTGTGAGATGCTGGGGGGCTTTTGTCTCCTCATCTAAATGACTGGGTTTTCCTAAGCACTTTTTTTTTTTTTTCCGATTTAATGAAGATTTTACTCTTAGGTATGTTACTGTATCTGAAATACTAGAAATAATGTCTTTCAAAGTTGCAGTGTTAGGAGTTGAAGCTAGGTACCACACACTTGATGGTTTTACAGTTCATGTTCTAGCAGTTGCTAAAATGTAGATGGTTGTTCCCAAGAGTTTGTGTGCTAAGAGCTTGACCGCGGTTATGGCTTTGTTGCTCAGAGGTAGACCTTCCATGGGGTGGGTCACTGAGGAGGGTCCTGAGGAGGAGTGCGGTCCTGGCCCCATGTGGCCTTTCCTTTTGTGTCTCAGGTCCATGGCATGAGCAGCCTCCTCTGCCACAGGCTTCCTCCATGATGACTGGCTACCACAGGGCTGGTGACCATGGACTGAGTCCTCTGAAAGCTTTCCTCCTTAGAAACTGTCTGTTGCAGTGACAGAAGCAGGGTTAGTTTATCCATGTTTATCCACCGTATTTGTCTGAATCTAGAAAGGTTTTTTTGTTTTTTGTTTTTTTACCACCCCCTATAAGAATCCTCAGCCCAGTTAGTCACTCGCCACCCTCAGCAGCGCTGTAGCTGCTGATGGTCTTGTGTGACGGAGAGTCCTCTGAGCACTGTGACGAGACTCACTGTGTGTGGAGGTGATGGCATCATTATTAAGTGACTGTCAGGCAGGACAGTGGCTCCCTTCAGACTCACTGCCCACTAGTCCTGACAGTTCTGAACTCTAACCTGTGGGACTAACCAGTCACAGTCTTGTCCTTGCCCCAGGGTAGCTGCTCAACAGGGAGTGTTAGGTCATGTGGCTCATGCCATAGAAGAATTATTGATCTGGTGTGCTATGGAGGGTGTGTTTGTAGGCTTTAGTCCTTTTGGCCCCTGTTCAGAGCCAGGAGTGGCAAGCAAACAGATGGTCCATGTCTCCTGAGTGTCCATGAGCCTGAGGTCTGGAGTTCTAGACTTCTGAGACGTTATTGCTTAAGAATTTTAGATGCCTGCTGGGCGGTGGTGGCGCACGCCTTTAATCCCAGCACTCGGGAGGCAGAGGCAGGCGGATTTCTGAGTTCGAGGCTAGTCTGGTCTACAAAGTGAGTTCCAGGACAGCCAGGGCTATACAGAGAAACCCTGTCTCGAAAAACAAAACAAAACAAAACAAAAAAAAAATTTGAAGTCAGTTGGTTATACCATAAGGGTAATCCTGCTGTTTTTTAGGGTGTAGGGGATTAGACCTGGGTAGCATGCTTGGCAGGCATTCCACCACTGAGCTACACCCCAGCCCTCTCTTCACTCTTTGTTTTGAGACAGTGTCTCACTCAGTTGTCCAGGCTGTCCTTGAGTGTTGCTCTGCAGCTCAGGTAGGTAGGCCTTGACATTTCAGTCCTGCCACCGTACTCTCTGAAGGAGCTGGGACGGCAGCCTGCACCATTTCATCTTCCTGGCGGTTCCTACTTAGATAAGGTTTTAGAGATGGGGATGCAGAAGAGCCCTGTGAGCTAAGCTGAGTTCCTGCCGTGGCTTCTGTGGTGGTCGGCCTCTCACATCCCATTCTTGAACACTGAGCGTAGGAGGGGCACAGTCATTCACAGGCCAAGCTGGCTGAATGCAGCTGAATGTTAACTAAGGGGTTTAGTTGGTTTCCAGGCCCTCAGTGTGGGCGTTTGGTAATTCCTAGAGCACAGGCTAGTCCTCCATGTAATCCTAAACATTGAAGTGCAGTGGGGAGACGTTGTGTCTCAGATGTCACTGGTTCTGACTGCTCCCTCTGCAGCCCGTGGTGTCTGCAAGTGTATAGTTCCATGCCATATTCTGCTGACCAGTCAGGACTTTTTGACAACTTTCTGTGACAGCTGCCCTTTAGATCCCTGCACCAGGAAGCTGGTGGCAGCCTGGGAAAGCGCCAGGTAGCTTGCCACTTAAGTTTTGCTTTGTTTTTGTTGTGACCAATGCCTGAGATTCCCGGCTGTAGAGAGAAGGGCTGATGGCACATGCATGGAGCTTGTTTGTGGGGTGACCACAAGGTATAGAGACCTTGGTTGTGCTCAGTTTTCTTACGTAATAAACATTTGTGTATTACTAGTTAGAAACCACAAATATATAATAGAATTGTTATTTAAAATAGCTTATTAAAAAAAGAAAAATGAAGCAGAAAAGGTACATATATACCAAAAACCTTTTTGAAAGAAAATGCTGGAGTCTGCTATTTCTAAATTGAAATTTGCAGTTTGTGGAATACATTTCTAAAATTTTCCACTTCTGTGCCATAGAAGTAGCTTCTGGCTGTCACAGTTGCCCTCTAACATGTGGCCTGTCCTTGGTTTCTGCTCCCTTGCCCATGTGGAGCACTGGTCTGACAGCTCACCATCCCACATGGATAGGGATTCAGTCAGAGCATCTCAGAGCGCAGCCCCAGGTATGGAGAGTGGATGTGCAGGCACAGATAGGGACCCAGATTCTATGGGTGCTCTTGGACCCTGGACGGCTCAAGATCCAGTCAGGGCAGACACTTACAAGTGCACAAGAAGAACATGTTTTCTGGACTAAACAGAGCCTCTTGTTGTCCACTTAATGAGCGAACTGGGTTAAATAAATTGAGACCCTTGGCTTTCAAAACATTCTGGGTTTTGTGTGGCAGTGTGGCCTAGAAGAAGGCAGTGGGTGCTGACTCTTGTTTCCTGTCTGGTTAGTTACAGGGGACTTCATTCTGGTTATCTTCATTTTTGGAGCCACTAGTATCTCACAAAGCATGTGTTTTAATGCTGGTAAATTGGGGTTGCTTTACAAATGCGAGATGGGAATTAATTTTTCACATGGAGAGAAAATATGCTTAATAGTAGTTCATGAGTACAAGTCTGTTGACTAAACCCTAGCTTGAAGAAGACTGAGGCTGAGCCCCCGTAGCTCATTGACCTGAGCTTTGCAGTATTTGAGTAGCTCTGAAGCCTCCATGGTCACAGCTTTTCTAGATTGTTTAGTCCCTTTCTGCTGGCTCATGCCATGTCACTGGTCTGCAGGATGTCAGCAGAGCTCCAGGAATGGCTTAGGAAGCTCACAGCTGTGACTGGTGCTCTTGATAGGAATGGGGGTGTCTGGGAGGCAGGGCTGACACAGAGCCCGGTGCACAACCAGGCATGGGAAGAGGAAACTGCTTCCTTGCTCTTCACACCAGGCTGCTGTCAGGGAGCTTTTCTTGTTCTGAGTGGCAGATGCCCTGGGCCTTGTGTCTGTGGCTCTTGCAGAGCAGGGGAGGGGATGATTAATATTGAGGCGTTTCTGCTGCCAGCACTGGTTGATGAGTTACTGAGTGGCGTTGTTAAACAGTAAGTTTGGAACAAAGTATCTTTTTATGTTCCACATGACCTCCAACTCCTGGTGGGCAAAGACTTGCTCAGGTCAAGGCCCTGGAGATGATAGAGGACCTGGACTCCTGGTGCTTGGGCTCAGGAAGGACCTGGGCCCCTGGTGCTTGGGCTCAGGGTTTACTTTTCCTCGGGAGGGAAACTGAAGCATAGACCCAGACCAGCTCTGCGCTGCTGCTTGCTGAGTAGCATTGGAGGTGGAGATGCTCCCTGGGGGCGCTCTCTCTGCATTTTATTTTTCTGGAACTTATGATAGATAGACTCTCCAAGCTGCTTGTATTCTGACCTTCTTTAAAGAAGAGCAGAAAATCCAAATTGCTGCTGGAAGGTTTTCGTTTTCATTGAAGATTTATATGACAGGAAAACAAATTTATTTTGCTTGAATTGTAAAATAAAGCTAGAAGAACGTATTGTTCAGATGGTAACATGGGGTTGACATATTAGCACAGTTAGCATGCTCCTCCTGCATTTACAAAAGCTGTGTTTCAGACAGAGAGTGGGTAGGTGTTGTCTGGTTCTGTGTAGAGATGATTCTGTGTCACCAGTGGGAACCTGTACTTCACTGTTACACAAGTCTATAAGGTGGGAGGGCACCAGGTTTGTGTGTTGTGGAAGCTAATACACCGAGTGAACCACCAGCTTGTCCCCTTTATCACTGAGTGATGACAGCAGGCCTAGGCCTCTCTCAACCTGAGTTGATTTTCCTGCCCCCCAGCTGTCTTCTTCCGTTTGTTTTGTTGTTGTTTGTTGAGATAAGGTCTCCTTATGTAGCCTATGTGGTCTGGAACTCATGATACTCCTGCTTCCAACTTGTAAGTTTTGGGATTTCAGGCATGTACCATTATAGCCAGCCCATTGGACTTTGTATGCCTACTGGCTGACTTCTGGAAAAGAACCTGTCTCTAGAACCATCTTGCCACTTACAAACCATTGATGCCACCTGGAGATTATTTGTTCATCTTCTGAATTCTAAAATTCAGCCGTTTCCATCCTTACCTAGAGCTGAGAGCCCACGCCCATTTTCCATCCTGCCAGCATGTTCCCCTGTGATGTTTGTTTCAGATGACCTAAGTTCTGTGACTATAGAGAACCCTGATTAATACAGTGTTTTAAGGCATATTGTGACAGAGACTTAACAAAGGTTTCCTGGGAGAAGTACGCACCACACCAACTGGTGTGTGCTCAGATGAATTAGCCCGTGGATTCGAACCTGGCAGTGCTTCACCAGTGTGCTCGCTCGCCTTTGAGACATGGTTTCTCGTTCTAGCTGCCCAAGGGAATCCTGTTATTTAAGCTCATATCTTGTTTTGATGTATTCCTTTACAATCAGGATGGCTTGGGCCTGCTACACCTCAGCTCTGGTGTTCTGGCAGCCAGATGGAGGTTGGGAGCTTGGCTTAACAGCCCCAGGGAGCTTATATGTGGGCTGTGTGCTGTACTGCCCAAACGTGCTTCTGAGTGTTGCTAACTGCGGCCTTTCTCCTCTCTCAGAGGACTATCCCAATGGCACCTGGCTGGGCGATGAGAATAACCCTGAGATGCGGGTACGCTGTGCCATCATCCCTTCCGACATGCTGCACATCAGCACGAACTGTCGCACAGCCGAGAAGATGGCGCTGACACTGCTGGACTACCTGTTCCACCGTGAGGTGCAGGCCGTGTCCAACTTGTCAGGCCAGGGCAAGCACGGGAAGAAGCAGCTGGACCCCCTCACCATCTATGGCATCCGGTGTAAGTTTACACAGTGATAACAGCCTGGCTTGTGAGGGCTGAGGAGGTCAGGGAGCTGAAGCCGCACCATGTTTCCATTCTAGGGGATGATGCTGGGCTCAGTGGTTGTCATGGAGATGGGGGGATCTGGATTCAGGATTTGCTTTGGCAAGATGTGTGGCCCCTGTGCTGAGAGGGACACTTGGGAATGAGCTTCTCCAGGGCCTTGCAGATAGATCCCAGTCTCACTCATCCTTCGGCTGCTTTTGGGGAAGAGAGAGCAGAGGTGGGATTCCTTGCTGCCCACTGCCCCAGCGCCCCCTAGCTTCCCGATGGCACGAGTGGAGTGCCACCTTCCTTCTGTTCAGGGAGGTCTTGGCCTCGGCATCGTGACACGCCAACAAGAGCTCATCTGGCTGTGCCAGAGGCCAGTAGCACTCTAGGACTGATTTTAGTGCCCAAAAGGAACTGGTTGTCCTGTGCTTGAGGAACACCCATTGCTCAAGCTGGTTGTCACTGTCATCCTACTCATTCATGGAAAGCACGTAAGAAGCTAAGGCCCCGCTCATCAGTGGCCCAGCCTCTTCCTGGAATGAGCTGGCAAGTGATGGCCTCTGCTCACGTGCAGGATGAGCCCTGGGGTGGCTGTGTGTTTAGTTTCACTGGGGCCACACCTTTGGCTTTTCCATCATCCCAGAGGGGCAGCTGCATTGTCCTTATCGAGGAGACAGTCACATGGGCAAGTACTGGGGCCAGAGGAATCACAGCTCTATCAGATATCCCACAGAAGGTAGGTATTTGACACCTTTTTTAGAAAGAGAGACTGGTCCTGGGGCTTCAGAGTATTGGGCCAGTGTACCCCACAGTTAGACATGGGCTTAGCTCCAGGGGTTTGTAGTAGGTGGGGAGACAGGTGCTGCTAAAGCTATGGCCATCTGTTTAAGAATCTGCCTTGCCTTCCTCAAACCATGGTCTGCCCTGTGCTGCAGGCCATGTGTGAGAGGAGGAGTGCAGGCTGCTCATAATGACCGTGGCTCTGTGGCCTCAGGCTCCTCGGTAGTCTCTGTGCACTGGTTCCTTAGCTTTGTAAGAACAGAAACTTGGTGAATTGCTGGCACACTTCCATCTGTGTGGGCCCTCTGCCTCCCAAGTGCTGGGATTAAAGATGTGCACCACCACACCTGTGCAGTGACTCTCCTAAACCATTAACTGGAGGAGACGGTCTCCTGGTCATAAGCTGCAGGCAGCACATTGTCCAGAGAGCTCTCCTGGCTTGGTGCACTGTGGGGTATATTGGATTTCTAGGGCTATGCTAGCAGAGTCTGTGCTGGAGCATTCAGACACAGGCCCCAAGGCAAGGCTTAGCTTGGCTGGCAGTAGCTCCTGCTCCAGGGGCTTTGCCTCTAGCTCTGGTGTGGTGGTGGTTCTGGTGCTTCCTGATGCGGCCTCCATGGGCCATCTTCTCCCATCTCCTCATAGAGATCCCACTGCTGTAGCCTCTTCCTCAGTCATATATGCTGCAAAGGCCCTGCATCTCAGCACACTCTCATTTGTAGGTCCTGCAAGAGATAACAATTTTGGAAGACACTGTTCCATCAGTGACAGAGATGTGGGTTTCTCTGAGTTTGGATAATCAGATGCTGTCTCTTCCCTGGTTCTGAAGGGTGGCTCGGGAAAGCTGCTCACATGCCTTGGATAAGGCCATTATATGAGTGTAGCATTGGTCTGCCGTGGCTTGGCAGGGGTCTTGGGGTACCCCGAGAATGCCAGTTTGCTCAGAGAGCCAGGGAAGAGTTGGGTTGGTTTAAGCTGGAGGTAGAGCAGCTTGAGTCCCGTAGACTAATGGGAGACCTCTTCTCAGAAGGGACTAGTCACTGCTGTGGAGTGGCTTAGAATGGCCATCAGAGACTGCAGGCTAGGAGGAGTTGTGGGAATGCATGAATGGGCCAGGGTGAGCGGGGGACAGCCTGCAGACGTCCTTGGGAAACTTTGCCGTGTGCAGGCCTGTTCAGAGCACCCCTTGTCCAGCATTCCTTCCATTCCCCTAGTGGGCGCTGATGTTTTTCTGGGGAGCTGCAGTTGTGTGGCGTCTGTGCCATGGAAGTTGAGTTCTTGGCAGCTAGTTCTGCCTGGCTCTCTCCTTGGACTTGAGATTATTTTAGCAGTGATTGTGACCTCCTTCCTTTGTGACTGATGAAGCACTGTGCCACCAACTGAGGAGCACCTGTTTGTCCCCTCTAGTCTGTTGCCTTTCCCACAGTTCCTAGCAGACTTCTGTGTTGGCTCATGCAGTGGGATCTGGGAGGCTGCCTTTACCACGTTATAGTCCGCAGTGGAGTTCTGGGGGGTGGAAAGGCATTAGTAATGAGAGCAGAGGCTGCCTGTTCCCCTGTAAGTGGGTGCAGCAAGCTGGCTACCTTCACAGCTGGAAGAGCAGCAGTGCCCTTGGCTTGCATGAGCTCAGTGCCCCACTCCTTGGGCAGCAGGTGACCCACAGGCCAGCAGCTGGAGGCTTCTCTTGTTTTGAGGGCTTTTGGTTTTGAGCCTTGATCCTACTGCATAACCTGATGAGCAGCAGAGGAAGGTGTGACGTCAGGCCTCGTCTTGTTTGTCTTCAGCTGTGACGAAGGTGGACATATAGCCAGATGTGACACTGTGAGATGGCTTCTCCTGTTCCTTGGTTTTGCCTCAAAACAGGCACAAGGGCGATGATGTTCTTATTCCATGAGCTTTTCAAATGTGTATCAGATGAGGTAGTTGGCCAGTAGTGGGTTCTGTGGTGACTGCCACTGGAAACTAGGTAACTAGTCTGGGACCTAGAGAGGCTTTTGTCCATATCTAAAGACACTGGTGTGTGTAGTTTCTCAGTGGTTTATGACTCTGTGTTTATTTGAGGTGAGCTAAAAGTCAGAATCAGAGCGGCCAGCTCACTCCTGAGGGAAAGGGGAAAGTACTTCCAGGTCACAGGTCTGCTGTCATTGTGCCATTGCTGCGTATATGCAAACAGGGCACTCAAAGACGTCTCCTCATGCCCAGTACTTAATATAGCAGTGAAAGGGTTCCACTCCTTCTCATGTTTGCTATTGATGAAAGCAGTTTTAGAGTTTGGGGGATAACTTATCTCTCAGTAGATGATCTAAGCTCAGCAGCTTTAATAGCCAGAATAGGACGTTTGCCAACTTAGACTTTTGATTATTATAGTTTGAGTTTCTTCATTTATTAATTAGTGAAGTCATATAAGCCAGCTACAGAGGTCACTGTGTTGAAGAGAAAGTCTTATGACATCCTTCACTACCATCCTTCCTGCTGTCATTGGGGCCGTGACAGACAGAGGACCACGGGCTGGAGACATGGTCCTGTGGTTAAGAGCACTTACTTGTCCTAACAGACCTGAGTTTAAGTCCCAGCTCCCACAGCAATGGCACACAGATGTCTGTAGCTCCAGCTCTAGACAATCAGTAACTGTGACCTCTGTGGGCACACACACACACACACACACACACACACACACACACACACACACACTTTAATAAATATAATTTTTAATTGGCAAACTTAAGGAATGGCAATATAAAAAGTAAGTTCTAAAAAGAAAAGAGGGAGGGACACAGCATGAGGTAGTGAGATGGGCCAGGCTCTGTGTGCTGTTCTGTGTGCTCCCGGCCTGCTCTGTGCTCCTAAGGATCCGCAGTTTGAGTTCCAGTGCTCTGCTGTGTGCTGTGTGTTCCTGTTCTACCCTCCAGGGCTGGATGTGGGACTCCCTTCCCTGTTCCTGTGCTAAGTACTTGGGTTTTAGGAGACAGCCTGGTAAGAACAGAGGAGCAAGCATCTGGCCAGGAGCACTGGGCAGACCTTCAGCTTACTGCTGTTCCCCGAACGCCGGCCAGAGTTTACTGAGTGCCCCTCATTTATAAGGGAAGAAGGGTAAACACTGTGTGAGATCCCTGTACTTTTTTTTTTTTTTTCCGAGACAGGGTTTCTCTGTGTAGTCCTGGCTGTCCTGGAACTCACTTTGTAGACCAGGCTGGCCTCGAACTCAGAAATCCGCCTGCCTCTGCCTCCCAAGTGCTGGGATTAAAGGCGTGCGCCACCCCGCCTGACTTGAAGCTGGGTTCTTTAAAGGTTAAATAGGTTAATAGAAGAGTGATAAGTATTTGCATCTGATCCTGCTGACCCTAGTGACCTGAGGGATGGACAGTCTTCCTCGATGAAGTGAGATTTTCTAGAAGATGAGTCAGACCTCCAGGAGTAGGCCAGCGGCTCAGCTGGGTCTCTTAGCAGAACCTGGCTGCTGTTTGGTGCTCTCAGCAGTGGGGCTCAGGACAAAGCCTGCGTATGAGAGCTCTTATCTGGGACGTGTTCTTTCAGGTCACCTCTTCTATAAGTTTGGAATCACGGAATCTGACTGGTATCGGATCAAGCAGAGCATTGACTCCAAGTGCCGTACAGCCTGGCGGCGGAAGCAGCGAGGCCAGAGCCTGGCGGTCAAGAGCTTTTCTCGGAGGACACCATCCTCATCCTCATACAGTGCCTCAGGTAGGCTCAGGAGAGTGCTGTCCCGAAGCTTCGCTCATCAGTCCCGGTCCTGTCCATGAGACTGGCCTTGTGGGAGCTCCCTAGGCAGTGGCAAGAGCACAGGGTCTGTTTATTTTACACTGTAGGGACCGTTCTTGTGTTGCCTGGTTACTTATCTTCTGAGCGTCCTGCTCCTTAACAGTAGCTGTTGTGTAGCTGCAGAGTGGCTGTGAGTGAAGGGTGTGGGGCCCATGTTGGGCTCTTTAGCCCTAGTTTGAGCTTGTAGACTCAGACTTATCCTTAAGACCACAGAGACATTCTCTGAGCCCTACCTGTTGGCCCATCCCCTCCCTTCACGCTAGTGTAGGGCTTTGCACTCAGGGTCTTGGGCATTCTTGGCTCTGGTACTTTGCCACTGAGCTATGCTCTCAATCCTAAAATTGCCTCTTAAACTCTCTTTCATAGCTTTCTTGGCAGTAGCAACAGCTCCTGAAAGCTGAGTCCTGGGTTAGCTCAGGATCTGGGACAGCAGTGGGAAGGTGGCTGGCAAGGCTCCCTTTCAGTGTGCGCTTTGTTCAGGGACTCTGTTTTGGAAGCTACAGAGCTGGTCACTTGGAGCCCTCCTTGACCGTCTTCCAGAAAGAGCTCTTCCTTCTTTGTTTTAGTGGCTGTCAGATCCTTAGTTGTAGCCGCTGCCAAGGATCTAAGGTGACAGCTGTGTGGGCCACACACATTGTTCCCCATAGGCAGTGTTTCTGCAGGTGGCACGCAGAACAGGGTGTTGGCCTTCTATCTTGGAACCCAAGGGAGCTTTTAGGTACATGAGGAATGTGGCTGGTGAAGTTGTATGTGGCTGAGGGGGTGTGTGGCTGTTGAATGGGGCAAGCATGACTTGTGGCTCACCTAAGATGTGCTCCCAAGTGCTGTCAGCCATGCGGCTGTAGTTTGCTCCTTCCTTACCCGAGCAGTGGGTCTTCACGGTGGCAGTCTGCAGTGGTCTGTCAGTTCCATCTGTCTCACTGTGGCTTCCATGTTACTGTCTATGAGCGCTGCACCCGTGTGATTAAAGAGCGAGAGGATTCTGCTAGATCAGGTTGTAGCAGCCACACTGCAGTGAGCCTTCGTGCTGTGAAGGTGCTGTACAGTCAGTGGATGCCTAGGTCTATGCATTTGATCCCCTGTATCTGGAGTAATGGGTGGTTGTGAACCACCATGTGGGTGCTGGGCACTGCATCCAGGTCTTCTAAAGGGCAGCCAGTGCTCTTAACTGCTAAGCTAAGTCTTAACTCCATAAAGCCAGAACTTAATGACAACCTGAGAAGATCATACTGGGCCATAGATTTCATCCTTGTAACAGGAAGATAACAAAATCCAGACACCTAACCTAGGGACATTCACAAGGTCTAGGATCCAATACCAAGAAACAGGAAAATAACCAAAACAGACAACAAACAAAACCTAAATCCAACCCACCCACCCTAGTGACTAAGGAGACCCAGTCTTAACAGCCCATGCCACTGCAATGTTTAAGTTATATCCAAGGACTTAAAGAAGAACAGAAATCTAGTAGCAGGAAAGGAAATAAATATTCACTAAAAATGCCAGGCAGACTTAGAGATGAAACATGAGGGAGTGATTGCCAGGCACTGGATTTCATGACGGCTGAAGGTGGCTGTTTCATCACAAAGAATTAGTTAAGTAGAGTTTATTAGACAGGACCTTGATGAGCCAGGTCTCACCCGAATCCGACAGAGTAAGGAGGCCCAGCCTGTGTTACTAGTGTTAGACAAGCACAGGGTGAGTGGAAAGAGCCAGGGTTCTGTGGCTGTACACATCGGTCACACATGGTCATAGCACCTGCTCACATGCACAGACAGCCCAGGAGCCTTTGCCTGAAGGCTCCACTGCTGCCTTCATGCACATGCTGAGTCCCAGCACCCGTGCAGCGCAACAGCACACTGTGTACATTTTCAGAATGACGGTCTGCCCCATGGTCACAGGGTAGTGTTTGGGAGCCACTGAGAAGGCTGTCTCAGGACAGCTTCTGTAGTGACAGTAGAGTTTGAGTGAAGGATGAGATACTTAACTGTACAGGGTTTGGCAGTGTTCATGAAGGATCTCAGGAGTGGCAGTGTTGGTGAGTTGGACTGCCTTCAGAGGTTCAGGTGCCAAGGGATTGGCAGAGAAGAAGCAGGTCAGCACTCCATTCACATCGCAGACAACCATTCGACTATTCCCTTTACAGGTGGATTGCTTAGGGACGCATGAATGGCGGACTGCAGATGCGCAGGTTGTCAGGTGCTCGTCTGCTACTGTGGAATCATGGTCAGTTCATACTCTAATTGAGGTAGCTCCACATTTCTAGCCAGCACCCAACTAGCCCCCACCTTGCCGCTCAAGCCTGCTCTTACATCAGTGTGGCTCTCTGGTCTTTGAGCCAGGGCTGCTTTGCAGGCAGAGACTCCAGCGTGTGTGCCTGTGGCCTGCTCCCGCCCTCTGCCCGCTGCAGGGTCAGGCCCGAGTGTTTACTCACTTGAGTGTGGCTCTTGTACTTGTTTGTGTTTCCTTCTGTCACTGGCAGCAGCTTAGTGTGATGATCCATATAGTTTGTGTTTTAATTTTCAGGATTTTTCTTTTTTTATGAGTAGCTAGCTGTACTTTTTATTTCTTTTGCTGCTTTGTTTGCAAACATTGTTGCTTTCTCTAGGTTGCTGTGAACTTTGGCCTTTTGTGTAGGCAGCCAGCCACTGTGCAGTCTATTAAGTGCCCAAATTCTGGCAAGTCCCTAGGGGTAGCATGTTTGAGAAGCCCTGGCAGCTGTCAGCCCCACAGGGTGACTGTTGGGGAATGGGCAAACACTGTAGTATGTGCACTGGGCTGTTCTAGGCATCATTCCCAGAAGACACCACAGGCAGCAGGTCTGTTTCTTCCTGACCTGGTCTCCATCCTCCTGGCTGCGGACACTGTTAGCATGAGACCTGCACTGACCCACTCTGGTCCTGTGTAGAGTAGAACCATTGGCCAGGAGGATGCTGCTGAAGGGGTGAGGGGCTCCAGAACATAAGGCTTGTTTATTGAAAGCCACACTCTGCCTGTGGCTTTGGGTGTGTATTGCTTAGGGCTGGCTCAGGGCTGCCTAGTAGTTCATTTCCAGGACGTGGCTGGTGAGGCAGGCATGTAGGCACTGCTTTCAGAAGAGTTCCTGGGCTTGGGGATGTCCTTGCCCCTCAGCACCCTTGAGTGGTGTGGAAGTGCACTGCTTTGTCAGCTAGAGAGGAGACGTTCTGTGTCTGTCCTAACATGCCACATTCTTGGCAGAGTTGTGATTGAGCGGAGTGGTGACCAGGCCAAGGGACTTTGGGAGCTTTGTCGTTGTGCTGTTTGTATATGCTGTTGTCGTAATGCTAGTCTGGTATTCAAGACTATTTGGTGATGGTAAAATGTAATTAAGCCAGAATTCTGTTAATTTGGAATTGGTATTGATTCCAGCTGGGTCATCTTGTTACCTTAGAATTGTTAGCAGAGACAAGAAGACACCGCATAATACTACAAATGACTTCCTTTTTTTCCTTTACAAATATTTACAAGTTTCATCTTGTATTCCACTTTATTTATTTTGTATGTGTCTTTTCACGTGCATGCCCCTGTGATGTGTGTTGGGGCTCATGGTAATGAAGATGCATGTGGTATGCACATGAGTGGAGCTCAAGAACGTCTTTAGTAGGCGCTCTTCCTCTTTCTGTGTGGTTTCTGGGGATAAGACTCAGGCTGGCAGGCTTGGTGGCAAGTGTGTTTACCTATTCAGATATCTCACTGGCTCATATGAGTTTTGTGTCAAGACTAGGGTGGTGGTCTGAATGAGAATGCCCTCCATAAGCTCAAAGATTTGAACGTTGGCTTCCTGTTGGTCCACTGTTTCGGGCAGGTCCTGCACAGTAAGAACGGCATCTCAGTAGCCAGGACTTTAGAATGGCAGTGGGGCCAGCTCCTACATCTTCTGCCTGCGTGTGCGTGGGAAGCCACAGTTTTAACTTTCACAGTGTTTTTAAAATCCGGCACCTGAGGCACTGTGACGCTGCTGTGGAAAGGACACAGAGCTTTTCTTTGTAGTCAGCACATCCTTTGTATTTCTTCTTCATACAAAATGGTAATTACTTTCTCAGGGTTCAGGGTGTTACACTGTTTGCCCAACATGTTTGTTCTGATCAATTATTACAACTCTCTGCCACAGAAGTGCATAGTATACATTGAAAACTAATAAATTTTTTGTTTCAGAAAATTCTGCTTGTGATGACATTGCAGTTAGAGGCTGAAATGTGCTTCGTGTCAGAACACATGTCTAGCATGCTGAGGCCTTAGGCTTGATCTCCAGTACTGGGGAAAAATCATTATAGTTAGTATTACAGTTAAAATTCATATAACTTATATCAAACCGAATGTCCCTTCCTCTGATTAAACATAGGAATAAACTATGCTGCAGTGTGTCTCTGAGTTAGATCTGTCATGGAGAAATGCCACATAGTGCAGCTCTAGAGCAGAGCCCTGCGGGTCATTTCTGTGGACAGACCTCAAGCCCTGCAGTAGTTCTGCAGTTTGTCTAGGTGTTTGCAGGAGAAACACTTTGTTACAACAGTGTCATTGAATCTTAACAATGCTTGACTCTGTCACAAATCTCAGTTCCCCTGACTTGCAGTTGACAACTCTGCAGAGGAGAGATGCGCTCACCTGAATCTGGGAGCCAGGTGCCTTTCCTCTTCTGTTGAAATTGAGGTGGGGAAGACGTGAAGGTGCCAAGATGACAGGTGTCATTCATTCTGTGTGTGGAACCTGAGGATCCTGACACTTGTCCTATGTTCCACAGAGACCATGATGGGAACCCCTCCGCCCACCAGTGAGCTACAGCAATCACAGCCACAGGCCCTCCACTACGCATTGGCCAACGCCCAGCAGGTCCAGATCCACCAGATTGGGGAGGATGGACAGGTGCAAGTAGTACGTATCTTTTTACCCCTGTGCCTGGGGAGTGTGGGAGGTGACCGGGGCAAGGCCGAGGCTTCTGTGCACTGGGTTCCTGTAGGCACCGCACAGCGGGGAGGCAGGCCTGTGTGGGTGCTGTGTTCTGAGTCATGGGCAATGCAGAGGCTGAGCAGTTCTCTGCACCCTATGAGCAGACAGTGGGACGTACGTACCTCAGAAATTGCTCAAGTGGGACTTTGAGGGTGGCACTGGGGTGCTGGTGGGACTTTGAGGGTGGCACTGGGGTGCTGGTGGGACTTTGAGGGTGGCACTGGGGTGCTGGTGGGACTTTGAGGGTGGCACTGGGGTGCTGGTGCTTTTGGTTCACTGGGCTGCGGGGCTGTTTTAAAGGAAACAGAGTGACTCTGAGTGGTGGCTCTCTTGGGCTTGTTGATTGTGTGACTGACTCGACCCCAGCAGGTATTCATCTGGCTAGGGGCAGCTCTGAGAGCAAGCCCTGGGACTGGATGGGCTGCCTTGGCACATGTTCCCGTGAGCGGTGGAGCAGAAGCGGCCCGGCCCCTGGAATAGGCTCTTTGCTATAAGATCTGTTTGGGCCAAGATAGGATTTAAAAAATAAAAAGATTTATTTTTATTTTTAGTAGTGTGTAGGGCTTGTGCATGTGAATGCATTTGTTCACAGAGGCCAGAAGAGGGCTTTATATCCTCCAGAGCAGGAGTTATGTGGGGTATTATGAGCTGCCCAACGTGGGTGCTGGGAATTTAGCTCAGGTCTTCTACAAGAACAAGTGTTCTTAACCTCAGCCATCTCTCCTGCCCCAGATTGGATTTTGATAGGAGTCGGAGCCTCAGGCTTCTGTGCAGACACATTTGTCAGTTATTTCTGTGTTTTTTTCTCTTTCTTTCTTTTCTTTCTCTTTCTTTCTCTCTTTCTTTCCTTCTTTCTTGCTATTTTCTTTATTTATGTTTCAAATGTCTTCCCATTTCCAGGTCTCCCCTTTGGACTCCCCCATCCCAGCCCCCGTGAGTTGTTTAAATGTGAGTTTAACATCTGCCCACTTGAGTGCAGTGTGCACCTAACTCCTCCCATCTGCCCCCTTAGCTGCGCATTCTTAATTGGTAAATCATGTGATGAGGAGGCTGTGTACACTTCTCACCTGCTGCCCAAGCTATGGAACCAAAGCTCCTTGCTCCCAGCAGTTTCTGAGGTGCACACTCTTGGGCCGGCAGCAGCCAGGCGGGCAGGAAGGTGGCAGAGGGCTCTTGTCCCTTTGGTGTGTTTTCCTCTGATGCTTCTTGGTGTCTTCTCTTGTGGATCCCACAGGGCCACCTTCACATTGCCCAGGTACCTCAGGGGGAGCAGGTGCAGATCACACAGGACAGCGAGGTGAGTCGGGGGTCCTGTCAGGGTCCCAGGTCCATACAGTCCTGCACTCTGTGTGGAACCAGTGGCATTCCAGCAGAGCCTGGGACACTCTCTAGGAGAGACTGCCTGGTGTGGGGGTGGGGTGAGGGGGGTGACTGGGACACTTTTCTGGTGTTCTTTACAGTTGACGATGGTGTGAAATGAGCTCTGTGGAGAGGCACTACACACTCAGAGGGTCCTCTGGTCCCAGCAGTGGGAGTAGCTCCCTAGCTGTTATGATTCAAGCAGACAGTGCTCTGATAATATATTCTTACATTCTTGCTATGGGGACATAGCTCTGCTGTGGGCTATCTGGGTTACTGTGCGTATACCTTGTAAATCTACAGTTGTTTAAAAGAAAAAGGAAAAAAAAAAGGCATCCTCATTCGTGGGTCAGAGTTGAAGGAGTGGGTTTAATGTTTTATGCTTTTAATATAAGAGAAAAAGCTAGAGATTCAGCTTATAAGACTTGTTTTGCTTTTGTGGGTTTTATTGCTAAAAGTGATTGAATCTTTGTACTTAGTGGTTTCCTGGTTATTTCTGAATCATGTAGGGAAGTTCTCACTGTTTCCTTTTTGCACTCTACAGGGCAATCTGCAGATCCATCATGTGGGTCAGGATGGCCAGGTAAGTGCTCACCCTTCCCATGCACTCCTTCTCACTGTGGCCTGCACAAAGTCTGTACTCCTCAGCACGGGACACTGCTGTCGGGTGGGGTGGGGTTGCCTCCAGCCCGAGGGAGCTGAGCTGAGCTGAGCTGAGCTGAACTGTCCTGGATGTGTACAGCAGGGCTCTGTCCTGCACTTGTACTCTCATATTGGTTTTTGCACTGGAGAAAAAACTGCCCCTAGTTTCTGCAATGCTCCATGGAAATCTGACGGATAAGGTAGGCTTGATTATTGCCGTTAAACTTAAGCACTTCCTGTTCTCCTGAGTGAGGAGAGCAGGTCTCTGTTGTACATACTCTGAGGACTCGTGTGCTTACTAAAGTGCCCCAGGCTATGGGTCCCCAGCACGATGTGCCACTGGCGGGGAAGAAAGCTGGTGCTGCCAGTGGGGGTTTGTTTGCACTGTGTGGCCTTTAAGGAGTGTTTGTGAAGATTGGTTTTAGTTCTGGGTTATGAGTAGTCAGGGCAGGCTTCTGTTGGTGCAATGTAGCTTTCACTGCAGACACGCAGAACTCACTCACCACACAGGAGGCTCCGCTCCTTGTTTTCCAAAACTAGCACTGTCTGTGCTGGGAGACCCATGCGTGTGTTCCCTGCCTTGGAAAGAGAAGAAAAGAGGTCCCAGGCATTTCTGCTGAGTTTGAGCAGTTAGGAGCAAGTAGCAGAAGTTGGTTCTCTTGGAGCGTCTCTTGCTGTCAGTTGGGACAGCAGAAGCCCAGCCAGCTTGAAGTTGGCTCCCCTCTCTGCCTTTGATGGCGTGGTTTGGGTTTGGTTGTGGTGTTCCCCGTGGGCAGGCCTCACCTTTTCGTGGCTGAGGAAAGTGAAGCCCTCCTCGGGTCCCCACTGTTTGTGAAGAGAGTTCCACCTGGAGTGGGAAAGAAACACAGTGGTCTTTTCCTTGTCCGTGGCCACCTAACATGAGGGCAGAGATCCCAACATCAAATTCCAAGCATGGCAGCTCATGGCATGACCACAGACATCAGTCAGGGACAGTGAGGCTGTGAAAGAGCCATTGCCTCAGCTTCCAGGTAGTAACACCTCTGGTTGTGCCCCTGCCTCCAGTGTCTCAGACGCCTGTCCTTGCTGCCCACTCGGCTCCAAGCAGCTTCCCTACAAGAAGCTGCCACTTGTCACACTGAGAAGTAACTTGTTCATCTCTAGTTCTTTCTGCATATTTTGTTTCTGTCCCCTGCTTCCCAGTGTCACTGTATCTGGGACTAAATATCAAAGGGCACTCACTGCTGGCCCCTTCTCTCCCAGAGGCAGCTTGCCTTCGAATGGCCACGTGCAGTACGTGTTCAAGCAGAGTTGCTTCCTGGCCCGGCTGTTAACCAGTTGTCCTAGATTTCCACTTGTGGAGATTCTGCTTTCATTTTGTCATCTGTCTGGTTCTCATGTCTGTTCAGTCACCTGACTCAGAATGGCTTCATTTATGGTGCAAAAGGCACAAGTGCTCCACTTACCTTGATGTCCTCAGTGGAGCTAAAGAGCCTAGACCTGTGCTGGGACATAGACCTGTGCTGGGACAGTCAGCTCTGTCACCTCTCCTCTTCAGAGGTCCACAAGAGGATTCTGCCTTAGCTGAGCTGATCTCAAGTCTTGCAGCATCCTTGTGGGAATGCTGGGCTGTTTTCCTGAAGACTGACTGCAGGCACTGGCTGGAGATATATGGGGAAGATGATTAGGATGCTGTCCTCGGTTGTAAAGCTTGGGAAGACATCTATGTGGGAAGGTGGTAGGGCTTGCTGCATCAAGGCTGCAGCAGGGTGACAGGGACAGCTGTGTCCCCAGAGAGAGGCTGTCTGCCACAGGAGGACTTGGGCACCAGAGATTCAGGGTTAATGAGGTTAGAGCCATCTGAGCTTGGCCTGCCAGCTGCATAGCTACCCCCGGTGTAGGCAGCTGCTGTGGACAAGTGTGGTCAGGAGGGGCCAGTGGGGAGTGGGAAGGTTTGCAGCTTCAGTGGCTGCTCTCAGTGAGTGGTGTGGGCGTGGGTGTGCTGCGTGCTGGCCACGTCTGCTCCTCGTTTGCACTTGCCAGCTCTAGAGGGGCTCTGCTTGCTCTTGGCCATTCTAGCCCTAAGGGCCGCTGCTGTCTGCCAGTTGTCTTCCCATTTCAGGTTTCCAGGCCTTGCTGCAGTGGCCAGTACTCAGTAACTCTGGACTCTGTACACGACACTCAGCACTCAGTATTTCTGGATTCTGTACACAGCACTCAGTATCTCTGGACTCTGTACACAGCACTCAGTACTCAGCATCTCTGGTCAGTAGAGGGAGTAGGCAGGGGATTCCCTAGATAGTGAAAGACAAAGTTTAGCAGAATCCTTTAAAACATGACTTAGAAGGTCTTTGTCTGGATACCCACAACTGCTTTATCTTGATTTGTAAGTGGAACTGATTTCGGGCTCCTCGGAGTCTGGCTGAGCGCTCTGAGTTCAGCCTCAGGCACATAAGTTGTTGTCTCCCTTGTCTTCTGGCCACTGTGTCTTCTTGTGATCGCTACCCATCCTTTATGTGACCTTCCATTAGAGTTGGATCTGATCTGCAGTCACTGGTTGTAGCTGTGGAAAAGTGAAGGATGAGGCCGAGCCAGGGCCTCCAGGTGTTCATTGCACTGTGGCTTTGGTTCTGATGGTTCTCGTTGAGAGTCAGCTCAGGGAGCCTGGCAGATTGTTTAAGCTGATGGAACTGGTGATGCCTTCTCCGGTGAAGCCATAGAACCACTGGCGGTGGGTGACACACTGCTGCTGCCCATTCCTGACTTGTAGCTGTGAGCATGGTCAAGGAGTGGTCTAAGTAGGGATGTTGTGGTCTGATGAAATTGTTTGGGTGGGAAGTCAAAGCAGGGTCAGAGAATCTAGAACATCTTTCAAGGGCATCTGGCAGGGCAAGGCTCCAGAATTGGGCTGTGGGTGAGACAAGCATGTTGATGCAGTACTAACTTCTTGTCAGGTCAGAGGGATTTCAGTCCTCAGAGTCAGTACAGTAGAGGCTTTAGGTTGTGTGGGTCGTCAGAAGACTCTGAAAAGAAAAGCCCTTAAATGCCGAGAGCCATAGGATTGGAGATTGTTCTTGGGAGGATGGAGTTTTCTTGGGTGCATTGAAGGTGCTAAATAATGACCCCTTTGAGGTCATGGGGACTTCTTGAGGCCAGCAAACTAGTAGCTACCTTGAGAAGGCCCCTGGGGGGCTGGCCTCGGTCTTGGATAGTCACTGCCCACAGGTCTGAGCTTTGATGGGAGCCACTGCTGCCCGTTGAGCTTCCTCCCTGGGGGGCGTTGGCCAACTGATTTAGTAGTTGATGGCAGTGTGTCTGGAGACGTGATGTGCTTCAACCTCAGTGAGAGTGATCTCACCTACGGCTTCAGGGTCTTTCTCTCATAAACATGTGCAGTCAGAATAGCTCCCCCAGGGAGCCTGGGCCTCACTGTGGCTGTAGTAGTGTTTACCTTTCTGCCCTACCCATTAGCTCCTGAACACTGGCATCCTGTTGATTGTGAACCATGCTGTGAGAGATAAGCACTGTTGTCAGTTAGCCTGTTAGTCTCAGACAGTCTAGGCTTTCACACAGATGGTATCTGTGCCGTAAACGGCAATGTACGTTTCCCTTCATGTTGATAAGTCAGAAGAGAGTTCTTCTTGGATTTTATTGGAAACCCATTTAAAAATTGCTGGGGTTGGAGCAGTGACTCAGTAAGAGCCCTTGTTGCTTTGCAGAGAACTTGGGTTCAGTTCCCAGGTCCATGTCAGGTGGCTCACAGTGCCAGTAAGTACACCACCAGGGAATCTCACACCCACTTCTGGCCTCTGATAACTTTGAGGAATGCTCAAACCCGTTTGTTGTTTCAGCCTGGTCACTGGAGCCAGGGCACTTTGAAGGGGCTGTGTTAGCTGTATAAGGCGAGGTGGACTCACAATACCCCAAAGCTAGCTCAGGCTAGGTCCTTCAGCTGCTGACTCCGGATCCCTCTTAGGTCCATCATCCCATTCTCTTCAGGGGCTCCAGACAGCCCAGGTAGGGGCAGACCTTGGAATCACAGGCTCCATTTTGATTGATTTGATAATTTTCCAATGCTATTGTTTGTTTTTTCCTAGACAGGGTTTCTCTGTCTTGAAACTTGCTTTGTAGACCAAGCTGGCCTCGAACTCAGAAGTCTGCATGCTTTTGCCTTCTAAGTGCTGGGATTAAAGCTGGGTGCAACCCTACTCCTCTCCCCACTGTCCCCTCCTCTCCTGGCCAGCCCCCAATACACTTTCAGATTGTTAACTCTGATACTGTTGAGAGCACTGGGTACAGGTTCCGCCCCTTCTTTCTGGGGAGTTGGAGCCATCAGTCAGTCCTGCTGCTTGTGCCTGTGCCTGTGCCTGTGCCTGTGCCTGTGCCTGTGCCTGTGCCTGTGCCTGTGCCTGTGCCTGTGCCTGTGCCTGTGCCTGTGCCCGTGCCGCAGCTGAGCACTTACACCTCTGCCACATGCACACTCCTTCTCTAATTTGGACTTAGAATACATTGATCATCTCCCCCTGCCAAAGACCATCTTGGTGCCCCTCTCCCACCCCCATGATAGTCCTCACTATCAACAGTGGTTATGTGGGCATACTTTCTAACCACCCTAAAACAGAGAATCCATAAGCCAGGGCCTGTCCCTATATATTAATTAATTAATTAATTAATTCTATATTTATTTTTTAAGAGATTGGGTACTGAACTCTTGCCCTTATTAGGAAAGTGCTATACTACTGAGTTATAGACTTTGAGGTATATAATTGTCCCTTTTTGATTTTTGGTTTTGGTTTGGTTTTGTGAGACAGGGCCTCACTATGTAATTCTGGCTGGCCTGAGACTCATAGAAATCCACCTGCTTTTGCCTCTCCCATGGTAGGATTCAAGGCGCATGTGCGTCGAACACACAGCTTTGTTTTGTGTTTTCTGTTCTGAGACAAGGTCTCACTAAGCTTTACAGGCTGGCCGTGAACTTACTCTCCAGCCCAGGACTTGATCTAGGAAGGCCTTGAGCCAGGGCCCTCCTCACTCAGCTTTCTCAGTAGCTGGGGTTATAGGCCTGCACCAGCAGGTCTGCTTGTCCATGGATTTCAGGTGGAAAATGTAGGGTCATAGTGATGTGCCTAAAAATGGTGATGGGATGGAGAGGAAAGGACAGCAGCAAAGCAGTATACACTGAAGAGTCACAGGGCCAGCCAGAGCATGGTGAGTTACACTGAAGAGTCACAGGGCCAGACCAGAGCATGGTGAGTTACACTGAAGTGTCACAGGGCTAGGCCAGAGCATGGTGAGTTACACTGAAGAGTCACAGGGCCAGACCAGAGCATGGTGAGTTACACTGAAGAGTCACAGGGCCAGCCAGAGCATGGTGAGTTACACTGAAGAGTCACAGGGCCAGACCAGAGCATGGTGAGTTACACTGAAGTGTCACAGGGCCAGCCAGAGCATGGTGAGTTACACTGAAGTGTCACAGGGCCAGACCAGAGCATGGTGAGTTGGAGCAGGTCGGCGCTCACCAATTGACTTCAGAGGCTCCTAATCTGACCTCTCAACAGGCCCCCTCCAGAGAGTTGGGAACATGCTGTCCAGAGGCTAGCCAAGTCCTGAGTCTGTGCTCTTCCCTAAGAAACGCTGAAGGAGAAGAAGTTCAGTGTGAATAGTTGAGCTGTTCTTTGGGGTTGGTGACACTGCAGCTTCTTGGTGCCATGACCAGCTGTGCCATTGCTCACCTTGCTCTTTTCTAATGAACCTGTCACCGGCATGTTGAGTCCAACATGGAGGGCACCAGGCTGGGACACTGCCTGTAGACCTCCTCTGTTCACTTGGTTTTATTGGCCCTATGAGCTTGGGCAAATGAGTCAGTATCCCAGACTGTTTCCTCACGAGCAGAGTGCAGCTAGAGTAACAGACAAGGTAACATCTGTGCTGAGAACCCAGAGCCCTGGCTGGTGCTAACCTCAGGTTGACCCAGTGCTCGAGATTGGACTGGGGTCCCGAGGTCCCTGAAGCTCCTTACACAATCCCATTCTAGTGTCCTCTCCTGTCCCAGGGCCCCAAGGTCCCTGCAGCTCCTTACACATGCCCATCCCCCCATGCTAGTGTCCTCTCTTGCCCCAGGCATCCTGAGTCGTTGTGTCATTGTGAATGGCAGGGCCGAGAGATCCTGTGACATCTAGGATGCTTCCAGCCACTAAGGTGTTAGGCTTCAGTGCCCCCAGCAGCAGAGTGTTTTTCCTGTCTGTTTTCAAGCAGCTTCCTCCAGCTCCAGGACCCCTCACTCACTGCAGGTGCCTGTCTCCCACCACCCTCCCCCCTTGCCTCCTTCACCTGCCAAGCCTTAGTCAGAAGGGATGGCTTCCTTAGTGGGTGACGCTATAGCTTGAGCTCTGTCTCTGAAATGGGTCATTTCTGAAGGGGCCACAGTGAGGAAGGGCTCTTTCCTTGGATTGGGGCTTTTTTCCAGTGCCCAGTGTTGCCATGGGAACAAGGACAGCTGTGCACTGGCTCTCTTTTTTTGCCCCCAGTCTATTCTTGGAAGTGTTTTTTTTGGGGGGGGGTGTTGCTTGCAGAATTTCTCTACTCCCCAAACAATCCATGTGCTAGTGTTTTGGATTCTTGGTCTTAGTCATGTCAGAGTGGCCTCTTGCCATAAAGAGCAACTGTCATGTCATGTTAAGGAAGCTTTTCGTTTTCCCAGAGGCTCTGACAGCAGCCACTGTGCTTCAGTGGGGACCGGCTGTTGCTTCCCACTTAAAGCCCAGGAGTCTCTGCGACTGCAGGCAAGGTTGGGATGCTTCTTGGAGAGTTTCTCAAGACTGGTTAGTTCCCATCACACTTTACTCTCTGAGTTCTGGGGTCAGAGCCAGGCTCTCAGGGCTGAGTGCTGAACTCCTTGCTAGCAGAGTGCCAGGGCACGGACGGAGCTCCAAGAAAAGAAATGCTTGAGTTAGAGGAGGCTCAGGGGGAAGACAGTGGGCCTGGCAGCACTCAGCCACATGTGAGACAGGCTGGGCAGCTAGTGTGCACTACCTTGCCAGCCAAGTGGGCCGTGCTCTAGTGTACATGGGATGGCTTTTTTCTTTATGGATGGATATGTGAAGCTCTTCCTCTGTGCCTCTTCAAGCTATCAGATGGGTCTGCTTTGCCCACTTCAGAGCTGGAATTTGACTTTTAAAGTCACTATTTTGTATATTTTTTTGCATTCTGGTGACTTATTTACATTAAGATACTACAGATTCCTACTGACACTCAGCAGGGAACCAGCATTTATCTTTGTCACCCCTGTTAGGAAGGGGCCCTAGAGAGTATGGAGAGGACCCAGGGAAACAGTTAGAGGAGACCATTGGTGGCTCCTTTGAAGGGCATTGAGCTGGCCCAAAGCAGCTGCAGTAGAGGACAGGAGCCTTTAGAGAGGCCTCAGGGTATTCTGAGAAGTTCTTATCAGCCTGTGGTCCAGTTGGTAGCCTCAAGTGAAAAGCTTTTTTATGTTTGGGGATTTGGACCCCCAAACCCCTGGTCCCTACTTGGATCCTAGAATGAAGTAAATGCCACAGCCATCATTCTAAAGGCCAGAGATGTGCAGAGCAGGTGAGGCCACCTGTACAGGGCCTGCAGAGGAGTCCAGGGCACTTGTAGAGGCTGCAGAGGGGCACATCCATCTCTATTGAGGCACTCAGTGGAGGCCAGGTAGTCTGCACAGAAGTGTGCAGAGGAGGCCATGTTGCCTTCATTACTTCTCGAGACTCTGGAAGGGCTTTCTGCTTCTTGTACTAGGTCCTTGGTATTCCTTGGCTTATGGTCACATCATCCTAGATAGCTTCTGTTGTTTTACAGCCTTCTAGAATTGCGCCCTGTGTTTGGATGTTCCTTAGGTTAGGGCTTGCCCTGATCCTCTAGGGGCCCTGTTTCTAAGTGAGGTCATACTAAGACATGGAGGCTCATCAAACTTGCAGAGACAGTCCAACCCACAAGACCAGGACCACCCCACATCACCACTGGTATTATGTCTGGCTTCCTCTACTTTAAGGTCCCCCCTGCTCACCCCCAGTTTAGCAGCAAAGCCCACAAAAACGCGGTATTGGAAGTGTGGCTAGGCTTTAGCCTGGCGGCTTCTCTCAGGCAGCTTGCCTGGCTGCTGCACTCCTGTCGTTCCATAGCCCAGGCCCTCTCCTGGCTCAGCATGTGAGACCACATCTTCCTAGGGCTTGGGAGATGAGGTTAGGCGGAGTCACTGCAGCCAGGGGCTCTAGCCCACGTCTGTCGTATGGTGGCATACCTCTCCACTCCAAGGACATGAGGCCCTAAGTATGAATCCCCGGTGCCATGTAAATGCTGCACATGGCCCCAGTGCTGGAGGCAGATACAGTTAGATCCAGGGAGGAAAGTGTGGAGCTTCGTATCTGCTGAGAAGCCGTATCTTAGTGGAGTAAGGCAGAAAGCAATGGAGGAAGACATCTGGTGTTTCCCTCTGGCCTCTACATGTGTGTGCCATAACCCCTTTCCCATGTAAACACATGCATAACACACACACACACACACACACACCCTTAGAGGGCTTAAAAATGGTGGAGCTGAGCAAGAGTGAGAGCACCTACCCTTGAGGTCATGGAGAGCAGCTGCTTGTCCACCTATGGAGGCCAGGCAGGGCTACAGAGCAAGGCCGAGCCGAGCCGCTAGGTTATGTCAGCTTGACACAGCTAGAGCCATCAGAGGAGGGAACCTCAGTTAGGAAAATGTCTGTAAGATCTGGCCTGTAGACAAGCCTGTGCTTGACGTGGGAGGGCCCAGCACTTTGTGGGTGCTGTTGCCCTGGGCTGGTGGTCCTGGATTCTATAAGAAAGCAAGCTGAGGGGGGCTGGCGAGATGGCTCAGTGGTTAAGAGCACTGACTGCTCTTCCGAAGGTCCCGAGTTCAAATCCCAGCAACCACATGGTGGCTCACAACCATCTGTAATGAAATCTGATGCCCTCTTCTGGAGTGTCTGAAGACAGCTACAGTGTACTTACATATAATAAATAAATAAATCTTTTTTGAAAGAAAGAAAGAAAGAAAGAAAGAAAGAAAGAAAGAAAGAAAGAAAGAAAGAAAGAAGGAAAGAAAGCTGAGCAAGCCAGAGAAAGCAAGCCAGGAAGCAGCACCCTCCATGACCTCCACACCAGCTCCTGCCTCCAGGCTCCTGCCCTGCTTGAGTTCCTGACTTCCCTCACTGATATACATACTACATTGCAGACGTGTAAGCCAAGTAGACCCTTTCTTCCCCAGCTTCTTTTTGGTTGTGGTGTTTCATCACGGCAGTAGTAACCCCTAACTAGGACAGAGACACAGAAAATTAGTAGCTGGGGATATGGCTCACTTGGTAAAGTGCTCACCACACAAGCATGAGGACCTGGATTCCAGTCCCCACACCCACATAAGAAGCCTGGTGTGACCATCTGCATCTGTAATCCCTGCCCTGAAGAGCAGGGTAAAAGAGATTTTCTAGAGTCTATGAGCCTGCTGGGCTGGCCAGATTAGCAACTTCCAGATTCAATGAGAGACCTCATCTCAGTATAGAACATAGAGAGCAATTTACATTGATCTGTGGCTGGTAGATACACATACATGTGCACACACGCACACACACATGCATACATACACATACACAAACATACTGGTGTAGGGAGGGACAGCGAGGCACAATCAATTAGAATTTTGCTGTAGGAATGTGTGTCTATGTGAAAAGCTTGTGGCTAGTCTCTCTGAGCAGGTCAGTGGTTGGAAGTATTACTGGATAGCTGTCTTTCTAGCACCCCACTGCTCTTTCGGGGAAAAAACTACCATTTTGTTGTTGTTGTTGTTTTGTTTTGTTTTTTGGTTTTTTTTCGAGACAGGGTTTCTCTGTGTAGCCCTGGCTGTCCTGGAACTCACTTTGTAGACCAGGCTGGCCTCGGACTCAGAAATCAGCCTGCCTCTGCCTCCCAAGTGCTGGGATTAAAGGCGTGTGCAACCACGCCTGGTGAGAACTACCGTTTGAGCTAGCACATGGGTTGCAGAAAGATCCTTGTTGGGTTGGATCAAGTGAGTGAGAAACAAGTTGAAGCTTCTTGGGCTTTTTCCCTGCAGCTGTGGTCCAGGCCATCTTCTGGCCACACTAATCTCCACTGGGAAGCGTGTCTACTGGCACAAGGCTCCTTTTCGCCTATTTTGGTTTTAACCCTAGTAGACTCTTGGTGGGACTTGGAGTTTGATGTGCAGATACTGCTGAGAGGTCCTAGGGCTTCTTGCATAGATTTTAGGGTTAGCACCAGTTTTGCATTATCTCAGTTGGATTTTAAGTAGAGCTGCAGACTTGGCAGTGGATGGAGGGAAAGCAGATGGTGTATGTCCGAAGCACAGTCCTCCTGGTTCCCTCAGTGCACAGCTTTCAACTCCTGCCCGCTGCCCCTCTTTCTTACGTCTGAAAATAATTGGCACTGCTTCAGAATGTGTTAGGGGAGCTGCTACCAGTGAAGCCAGGAATGTAGCCGTGCCTGCCCCTTGTCCTCGTCTGTGGTGTGTCAGTCTGTGCTGTCCCTTGGGGAGCCCTGAGGTCAGCTGTAGGCTAGCTGGCGTTGGCTGCCCAGAGATGAAGGGTCTGGCTGTTGGCCTGGCGTCAGCTCTCATATCACTGCAGTCAGACATTTCCACATCCCAGAGCCTGTTGGGAGAACCTGCATATCAGGGCTCCGTTCCAGATGCAGGGGGAGCAGGCAGAATGAAGGAAATGGAAGTTCATCTTTGGGAGATAAGTGTGCCCCTGTGTGCCATGCCGTGGTGGCCTACATTGCTGCATTCTTTTTTTGTTTTTGTTTTTTTTGTTTTTCGAGACAAGGTTTCTCTGTATAGCCCTGGCTATCCTGGAACTCACTTTGTAGACCAGGCTGGCCTCGAAATCAGAAATCCGCCTGCCTCTGCCTCCCAAGTGCTGGGATTAAAGGCGTGTGCCACCACGCCCGGCCACATTGCTGCATTCTTTTGTAGCTTAAGGTTTATATCTGCCAGACTCCTTCCTGCAACATCGGGGATCCCCAAGAAAACTAACTACTTAGTTTTTTTGGGCAGCCAAAATGTACCCTCGTCACCCAACCCAAGCTCATCGTTGCTGTCCGGTAGCTGGGATCTGACTCAGGTTTTTATTCTTCACCAATTTAACATTAAGGTCAAATCTCAACCTGTGTGATTCTCTTGAAGCACTGCTAGGAGATGCCAGAGACTGGAATGTGCTTGATTCAGGTCGTGCAGCAGGCCTTCCTGTGCTCATTGTGATATATCACACATTTAACATTTGTAGTACATACCTGTTGGGTTCCATTGCAACTGTCAGTCACAGAGCAAATGGTCCAGTGTTGCAGGGATCTCTGGAGCCTTGTTTGTGGGCTGTGTGGATAGATGCCAGATGTCCTCTTCCCTACTCTGCCTGCCATCTCTGGCTGCAGCATTTCAGAGAAGCTGTCTTACCCAGCTGTCTTCCTACAGCGCCCTTGTGGCTGTCATAGCTCTCACCTGAGAGTAGCATTGCCAGTGAAACCTTACTTAGCTTGTTGTGGTCTCCTGAAGCTCTGGCTGGCCTCCAATTGACTTAAGTAGCCAAGGCTGGCTTTCAACTCTGCTTCTCCCTCTCAAATGCTAGGATAATTTAGCCATCATGTGTGGCTAGAAGGTGCTTGTTTTGTCAACTGCCTGGGAAACTCCTTGGAACTTCTGGTACTAGAGGCAGATTCAGGAATGGCCCACACAGCAGAACAGGTGTTTGTCTTCCCCTGTTGCTAGAGGAGGAATGGTCACTAGCATGACAACTCCTGAGAGTGGACCAGAGGCCCACGGGGGCAGGCCCAAGAAGCATGGCCAGAACTGGACAGTTTAGGGATGGCCAGGCCTTCCTGGCAAGTGCCCTCCTAGTGAGTATGATGATGGCACCCTGACACGTCTCCTCATCACAGCAGCCAGCCAAGGTGATGGCTCACCAGCTCCTCCCTACAGCTGAACCAGATGTGGTCAGATCCCGTAGCCAGGATCCAGGCCCCACAGCCTGGTAGCTCTAGTCTTTGAAAGCCATGACTTTCTAAGCTTTTTCCAGATGGGATTCTTGCTTCCATTCATTGATTGGTTGGTCAAGTTACACCTTTGTCTTAATATTGCAAATTCAGGTTTTCCTATAGTATAACACCTCACATTTAAGCCGCTTCATGTTTCATATAGAAAGTGGTTTTCTTGGCAGTGCTGGTAGGACAGCACTGTTGGGGTGCTGAGCAGGGAGGGTGTTGTTTGCTGCAATCAACACAGCAGAGCTTTCTGGGAAACCGGTTCTGTGATTGCAAGTTTCCTTAACTGCACCTGCAGTTACCTTAAATTCATCATGGAGGAGTCTGTAAAAGTGTAACATGATGGGAACTGGTTATGTTATAACTCCTAACTTGGGGTTTCCAAATGTGGCCTGGCTTCTGAGTTACCAGGAGATAGCAAACCAGGCAGCCACAGTATGTCAGCACTTCTCCTTTTTCCTACCTCTTCCCCACAAGGTGGGATCTGTGGCTTGACAAGTCCCTACAGAGCCTATAGCCCCCATTCTGATCTCTTCCAGTCGTGGGGCCTGTGCCAGAATCCCATTCCTGTCAGCGGTGACTCAGTGGCCCAGGCTAATCCCTCCCAGCTTTGGCCTCTGGGAGGAGACACACTTGATCTGCCTGCTGGAAATGAAATGATCCAGGTTTGTAAGTGTTTCTTGTCGGGAGATGTGGGTGGCCTGACCAGTGTTTTCCAGGGACTGTGAAAGAAGGGTCAGGTCAGAGCTCTGGACAACAGGCACGCCCTGCTTGCCGTAGGTAGCTGGTACTCACAGAGCCAGCCCAGGCTTACAGAGGCTGCCACAATGACTGCCACCATCTATGCTGAATCCCACAGGCCTGAGGCTAAGAGCTTGCTTGGGCAGCCAGAGACATCATAGTGGAGGTGCATGTTAGGGGTTTGGCATAGTTGACAAGGTCACTGTGAACAGGCATGTACCTTACATTCAGATGTGTGCATGTACACATCTATGACCACATGTGTCTTAAGACATGTGTATAGGCATACGAAACAATTGATAGCATATAAAGACATACGGCTTAATGAATGGCCATTAAGTCAGGCCCATCTGCAGAGCTTGGAGCCCTCACCCCACGGAGCCTTTCATTCTTGGAGACAGGGCCATTCTGCTATTGCAGCAGTTCTGGTGTTTGTATACTTTCCTTCCTTCTGAAGCCTGCTGCTTCTGCTGTTCAAGGATCTTCCCACTGCCTCTCCTTGGGTTACCCTGGTGGATGGCCCAGGGTAGGTCAGGGGAGACAGCCAGGTACACGTGGGCCATAGATCCTCCATAGACACTGTCCTGTCTGTTTGACCTCAGGTTCTTGCAGTGAGACCAGGACGCTCCTGGGACTCAGATGCTGTATGGGAAATGTTCATCTGTCTGTAGAGCATGGCTTTGGTAGCCTGCAGGGTTGGCAGAGCAGCATGTGGGACCCACTAAGATCCACAAGAGCTGCTGAGTAGGGAGAGCAGGAGGTATTCTGGGTAAATGCAGAGGAAGAGAGATCCCAACCTGCCCTGCCTACCCATGAAAGATCAAGAGTCTGGAAGGGCCAAGGCTCTAACCAAGTCTGCCACCAATGACTGTCCCCAAACAGGAGCTCTTGTTTGCTTTTTCCTAAATATAAAATCCTCAGTGTTGTTTCACATTGAACTGCAAAGCACCATGCGTGGAGACATGTAGTTTTGAGCACAAATAATGAACTTGCCTGCAAGTCAGTGTGAAGGAGAAACCCAGAGGGTTCTGTCAGTGACTCTTAGAAGACTGAATCATTGTACTCTGTTCAGGTTTTCCCCCTGGAAAGGGCCTTGCTTTATCTAAAACAAGGAATCTTTACTGTCAGCCATCTGTTGGGCAGCTTAGCATCTGTTGCCCTGCTCTGCTCTGAAGAGGGAGGGCGTGGCTAGTAGCATTGTGCAGGAGCTGTGCCAGAGTGGGTGTGGAATAGGGAACGCTGAAGTTTTGGGGGTAGAAGTACCAGGCAAGTGTTTATGTAGAGTTTTGAGCTTGCCTGGAAACCAGAGCCCAGATGTGTGTTTGCACACCCTCTTTCCTTTTAATTAACCTGAGTTTAAGCACCTAGAGAGCACTGAGGGACAGCCCCCCTGTTTTTGCATAGCCCACTGCCTGTCACCATGACCCATGGAGATTCCTGTCCTCCAATCCCCAGATGTTGACATACAGAAAAGCATCAATAAGCAGGTTCAGGGAGGTGTGTCTGGAGGGCTGGCTGTGTGCAGGGACAGGCTGTCACTGCTGCTGTTGTCTCTTGACTCCTCCCTGAGCAGAGTCTGTCAGGGCCTCCATAGGTGAGTGGACTCACACTAGAAGTGAGATTGACCCAGAAGCCACTGCACTCCCCAAGAAGGAGGTGGATAGTCCTCTTCCCAAAGAAATGCCAAGAGTCCTTAAGAAAGAGCCACTTCCTGATTCTGTCACTGCAGCCCATCTGACGGAGTTCAGCAGGAGTTTCCAAGGGGACAGCTATATTCAGTCTTTTGGAGTCAGCAGGCGTTTCCAAGGGGACAGCTATATTCAGTCTTTTGGCAATCATTTCCCCAAATAGTTGTCTCACTTTTGCTTAGTTATTCAAAAATGTTAAAAAGGACTTTTCAGTCATTAAAAGAAAATACCCCCCCCAAAAAAAATATTTTCCCACTACCTGTGAACCCGAGTGTGTTTTGGTTTGGCAGACCCTCATTAGCATAAAAGACACTCTCCTCACTTGCAGTGTGTCCTTTAAAAAGGCACATGTCATCTGACAGTCCAGCTGTATTTACAAGTACAGCTCTCCTTAGAAGTTGACTGGGTGAGTTTGTGTTGCCGACTCTGCTTGTGGGGAACCACATGGTCTTCTCCATACCAAAGGGTAGCGTGCCATCATGCCACAGGAGCCTCTAATACGGGCATTTCGTCCACTGCTGTTCTTGCCTGCCTGGGACTGCACAACGCTGATGAGGGCAGGGCCCATGGTTCCTGGCAACGGTGAACGAGCAGATGGAGGCTCTGCATTGCCTGCCTTGAGCCCCCTGCCCAGTTGTGTGAGTACCAGGTGGGGTTTGTGGGAAGCAAATCACTGGTAAGGATATCCAGGGCTGGGGTCACCCCAAGCTTATTCCCCTCCTCCAGGTCCATTCTGAGGCAGGGTCAGGATGCTGGAAGGATGCAGCTTAGAAGGACTGAAGGGTCTGTTCTGTAGTGACTTGCTCCTGGTGTCTCTGCTCATACCCTCCCCACACTCTCCCTGGCACAGTAGCGCTCTCTCTCTTGCTCCCCCCCCCTCTCTCTGCGTGCACACATACACAGAGGTGGATGGGATCCTCATCTGTCTTCACTTTTTTTTCCTGAGACAAGTTTTCTCACTGAACCTGCAGCTCACTATTTTGGCTGGTCTGGCTGGCAAACTAGCTCCAGCAGTCTTCCTGTTTGGGGTTACAGGCTAGCTCCAGCAGACTTCCTGTTTGGGTTACAGGCTAGCTCCAGCAGACTTCCTGTTTGGGGTTACAGGCTAGCTCCAGCAGACTTCTTATTTGGGTTACAGGCATACACAGCTGCCCCTGATTTGCATGTGGATGCTGAAGCTCCAAACTCAGGTCCTCATGCTTGCATACATGCAGTCTATATAGCCACCGAGCTCAGGTCCTCATGCTTGCATTCATGCAGTCTATATAGCCACCGAGCTCAGGTCCTCATGCTTGCATACAAGCAGTCTATATAGCCACCAAGCTCAGGTCCTCATGCTTGCATACACGCAGTCTATATAGCCACCGAACTCAGGTCCTCATGCTTGCATACACACAGTCTATATAGCCACCGAGCTCAGGTCCTCATGCTTGCATACACGCAGTCTATATAGCCACTGAGCTCAGGTCCTCGTGCTTGCATACAAACAGTCTATATACCCACCGAGCCTCTCTGCAGCCTCCCGCTCCTTTTGCTTCTCTATCTAAAGTCATTGGCTCCACATGGGCTCTGTCCAGGGCTTTGTTAAGCTCTTCTGCTGTCTTCAGTGTGCTCGTGCAGGCTTCAAGTTCTAGCTTATTTGTTTTTACACGGGCTTTAAAAGACTAACGCCTGTGTGTCACAAGGGTGTTTCTGCAAGGCTAAGTGTGAATGTGGCATATTTCATGACAGTCGAAGACTTAACAGTCACGTAAGCAGGTGTCTCTCTGCACTGGGCAGTGAGGTTCCATTGCTCTTACAATCATGCTGCAGGCCTGGGGGCCTCCTGCTGCTCCAGGACCAGAAGAGGATAGGGGTCTGCTGACCTGAGCTCCACTGACCAGCCTGGCTTTGTCCCCAACCCCAGGTACTGCAGGGTGCTCAGCTCATAGCCGTGGCCTCTTCAGACCCTGCTGCTACAGGAGTAGACGGGTCGCCTCTCCAGGGCAGTGACATTCAGGTTCAGTATGTCCAGCTGGCGCCTGTGAGTGATCACACAGCCGCAGCGCAGGTAAGTCCTGTCCCACCAGTCTCCCTAGTAGATACTGAATTTGGGGCTTGTCTAACATTCCTGTAGACCCAGGAACCCTTGTTGAGAGGCATACAGTTCTGAATCAGGCATGGAGCTTCTATTTACTCTTAACTCCTGAGATCAGAGTCTGTGGGCTCTTCTGATCTCAGCCCAGCAAGAGCAGGTGACCTGATAGGAAGAGAAGACTCAACAGTTGGAGTCTGTTCCACAGGTCAAGTCTCCCACCTTGTTCTGAACAGCTGCTGGCACGGGCAGCTTTCCTGGAGCTCCTTCCTCTGTGCAGCCTAAGCCTAGGGTAGTGAGCAGTGCAGGCTCTCACAGGGTTCCGCTCACCTGAACCCGAGAACAGGGCTTTGGCCGTAGGCTGGTCAGGATTTTACTTCTCCCAGGAGCTGTTGAGTGCTGTCTGCCTCAGGCATTGGAAGGGCTTACGGAGCTGCTAGGCCAGGCATCTGAGGAGAAGGCACTGTGGGATTCCTTTTCTGAAGGCCTCGGAGTGACGTCTTCCAGGTTCTCAGAGAAGGAACTTGGGCCTAGATGAAGACTTCCCATCTGCAGGCCTCAGCCACGACCCCCATCATGCCTCAAGATGTTTCCTTCAGTATGCCACACGGCTGTCCATAGCTGCCCACATCTGAGCTGCACTCCTCCTCTTATTTATTGATTGATTAATAAACTGGCTATGGCTTCAGCCATGCTATCCCCAGCAGAGAGAGTGGAAACTCTTTTGTTTGTTTATCTTTAAAAATCAGAGACTTCATGTATAGCAAGAGCTGTCAGGTGCCAGCCGTGTGAGACCTTGGCCTCGTGTGGTGCAGAGCCTATGCTAACTCTGCACCAAATCTGGGGTGACTTACCCTTCAGTGCATCTGCAGTCTAGCAGAGATGAAAGATCAGTCATTCATTCCAAGGCTACAAGTCCTCACCTTGAAGCAGTGACTTCATAGTCTTTCTTATACACGTCATTGAAAGGTGCCATGTCTTTAAGCTGTTCCAAGATGCCACTTAGAACACTGGGGCAGTTTCTGTAGGAAGTTTCTGTGACCCTGAGGTTCTAGGGAAATAGGTTAAGAATGTGATGTGTCTAATTGCAGTTGTTTCTCTGGGCACCGTGAGGTAAGGCTGGGAAGTTGTCAGCTGTATGCCTAGTTGCCCACGTTCTTCTGGGTGGGTGTGAGATGTGTTTGTCTCTCATCAGATCAGGGGTGGCCTGGTTCCCTGGCTTCTGAGGTTGGCGTGCCTTTTCTGATTGTGTGTGAACCTTGTGGCTCTGCGTAACACGTAGGTGGCTTGCTGACACACATGTGTGCTACTGTGTTTTTCTAGAACCCTTTTCATTCCCCCCCCCCCTTCCTTGCAGACCGCAGAGGCCCTGCAGCCCACCCTGCAGCCCGACATGCAGCTCGAACATGGGGCCATCCAGATCCAGTGAGGTCAGACACTGCAGGAGCGCCATGTCACAGCTACTCGCTGACCCTGCCCTACGCGTGCCCTGCTCTCTTGCTTCAACAAGCAACTGCAGGTTCTGCTGGGCATCCAAGAGCTGCTCCTCCCAGGGGAAGGTCCTGCCCGCCCCTGCTGGAAGGCGCCTCAGGGTTTGAGTCTCACTACTGGTCGTCTCCAAAGGAGAAGCACAGTGCAGAGTATTGAGTACATTCAAACAAGAACTATTTTGTTTAAACAGCTTTTTTAATTTGCTATGGTGTTTATAACAAAAAAGAAAATGGAAAAAAAACAACAAACCCCCCCCCAAACAAACAAACAAACCAGAGCAGAAACACAACTGTGGAGTAGTGGAAGCCTGGGCCGTGTGCTCCCCTTCGGGGTCCTGACGTAGGTGTTGGAGCCAGCTGGCAATGATGGAGCACTTGGACCTGCTGCTAGGGGAGTGCTCCAAAGGGAGTGCTCCCCAGTGTGATTATGCATTTCTAATGAAATAAAGTGTATTTATGGCCACAGAGGCTCAGTGTTGTTGCACCGTGAGAGGACTTCCCCAGCATGGGGACTGGCACGAATACTCCTCTCCAGGGCCATGCTACCAGAGAGTCCCTGCTTTGGCTCTCTCTTCTAGGGAGCATGCGCTGTGGGTATCCCTTGGGACAGCTGGCTCCCACTTGATCACAGTGAGCCCTCAAAGGCAAGGGCATTGTAACCCATCCTCTTCTGAATGCTTAGGCTCCATTGCCTGCAATGCTAGGGGTCCTGGAGAGTGCCGTGTGGAGAAGGCAGCACTGCAGAGAAAGCAGGTGCAAGTAGTCCCGTGAGCAGCATGTGAAATGCCAGTGAAGTCCTTACTGACTGACAGTGCCGTGCTTGAGGCTTGCCTGGGAGGATTTCAAAGTTGTGGTCCCAGATTCTCATGCCTCTGTCTCATGCCACCACTTTCTGAATTTCTGGGCTGGTTATTCACCAGGGCACACTGAGGTAGCAGAGGAGAGCAGCTCTATGGAAAGGACAATTTGACATAGTTGTGGCCATCTTCTTAGGAGACTTGCCACTGTTGGAGATGGCCCTGTGTGGGGAAAATGGGGACAGGCGTGGAGGCTGGGTTCCCAGGGCTGTGTAACACTTCTGGGCAGGATCCCAGCCAAGAATGGAGAAGAAGACTCCAGAGAGGAAAGCACACTCCAGGAAGAGCATGGCATAGACCCACACCCAGGTATACAAGATGGGAGATGGCAGCAGACCCATACCCTGGAAGTCAGAGTACTGGAGAGTAACTACTTCCAGCAGAAAACATGTTCAGAAAGCTAGTTGACAATGTACCATATGACCCTGCAGGTGTGATCCCAATAGCCCCATCCATAATGACCTGAAGTGGGAATAGCCTAAAGGTCGAGCATATGAGCAGGTGAGCAAAGGCATACCTCTCAGTATCGAGAGTGCGTTGACTGCCAGAGGATCTGCATTCAGGCCCACTCTGCCAATGGCATGTGAACTTGCAAACAATAGGAATAGAAAGCAGAGGTAAGAAGACTGTTTACCAGAAGATTATACGGACAGAAGGATTCACAGAAACAGATTGTCAGGATCGTGCATCCTGTGGGGTGCTGAAACTGCTCCGGGTTGGACAATGGATATTTGTCTTATACAGCAGGTGACGACAGGGTCACTCGAGAAGGTGAAACATTCGCTGTTCACTAATGCTCAAGGTTATTTTTGATAAATGAATCACATTTGGCAAGAACAAAAATTGAGGTTATGTGCTAAAGATGCTCATGAAAAGGAGACTCCAGGGGATTTTCAAGGCTAGGAACGTGGGCCCAGACGGAGGGTCTCCAGCAAGACAGCACTGGACCACTTGGAACAGAAAAGGATCTTAAGTGATCTATATAAAATTGACTCTCTAAGATCATCTAAGACATCAAAACAGAGGAAAACATGACTGTCTTGGGTCAGGCAAGAAGTAAATTATTTTAAAGTATTCTTAATTGCCTTGAAGAAATAAGAAAGTGTACACTGCTCAGCCCTCAGTGTCTGAAAACTGGATAGAGACATGTCACTGTTGGTACAGAATGTCGATCACATGGCTGGTAGCCCTGGCCTTGTCCTTGAAGGACATCACCCAGCAGCTTGAGAAAGGTCTGTTCTTAGATGTTCTCTGGGGCATTGCTAAAGAACTCTGCTTTCCACAGGCTCTGAGCCATGTTGTGTGTTCTCTGACCACATTGGAATTGAGGTAGATTTTAATGAGGAAAAAAACTTCCCATAGGTCAAGTAAATAAACTTGGATTCATGAAGATACGCTTCATTGAATGACAGATGTCAAAATGTGGACTGCATCAGGTGTGTTGAGGAACAGCTGCAGACAAGCTTGGGATGGAGAATTACGTCGTCTCCATCCAAAGGACAAAAGCAGTGTTGGTGCTGAGGGAGGATTACAGATAGAGGAGTTCCATTTATACCAATGTTCAGTTAAGATTAAGTCCTGGTACCAGAAGGGTGTAGGATACAAGCTGCCATTGTGGGGGTCTCCACAGACACCCTCAGGCAGTAGAAGATGAGGCTCTCCCAGATTTGTGTGGATGGATCGGGAAATGACAGATGGGAAGACATGTTGCCTGGACACCAGACTGGGGTGAGGGCAGCAGGAGAAGGAAGGAGGAAAGAAGAAAAGAAAGATTGTTGTTACTTCGGAATGTCTGAGCTGCCTCAGAGCAAGAACAGGCTGTGCTTGGTGACATCAGTGATGTGTCACCCTACCCCAGGTTGAGTCAGGTTCAGTCATGCATACTTGGTATATTTTGAAAGTCATGTGACTTAACTCTGGTAATAGGACCATGTGTTTATCTTAAGCAGAAAAATGGTATGTAAAAATTACCTGTTCATAGTTAAGAGAACTTTTAGCAAAATCACAATAGATCTGACCAGAGACATCTGTGACAAATATCCCAGAACTTGGATTTGGAAAGCCTGGTATGACAAATGAGGATGCCTGGTACCGTGGCTATTCTGAGATTGGAAAGCTAGGAATGAGACTGCCTCTGGCTATATAATTTGGATTCGGACACCTGATGGATATCCCACAAGCTGACCCAAAAACCTGCGAGTGTGCTTTGCCTGGGTGCTGGCTACAGGCTACCTAGAAATCACTCCCATCTCAATCAGAATGAGCATGGATGCTCTTAGCTGCTGCTTATTACAGACTCTAAGATGCTTTAACCCACAGAAGTAAATTTAAGGAGATACTGAGGCAAATGTTACTGAACTAGAGAAAAAACAAGGAAAAGCCTCATCTGAGAAAGTGTGGGTTCTCTAAATGGTGCAGCTAGTGAGGTTCCATGTAGAAGCCAAGCAGGGACTACTGTGGCAGTGCACAAGAGTGATGGGGACTGGTTGGAGAGATTGCTCAGTGGTTAGACTTCTTTCTACTCTCCCCTCCACAGTGGGGAGAGCTCACTGCCTGTAACCCGATGCCCCTTTGATTCCCCCCACACCTCCCACTCGCATGGCAGACACACAGGAATAAAAGTAAATCTTTAAGAACCACAATTGTCTATCTCGATGGACCTGTGTGTAGCCCAGCAGCAGATGGCACAGAACACTTTGGGCCAGAGACCCAAGGTCCACAGTGAAGCTCATGGCAGTTGGGATTTCACAAGGAACCAAGCGTGAGGGCTGCAGTAAGCAAGGTGGCCAACTCTGGGGCCTTGGCGTGGGCAAGGGTGACATGAGCTGGGTATAAAGGAAAAGCAGGCAGAGCTCTCCCTGGAAGACGCTGCTTAGGTGCACACGGTGGCCCAAGCCTGCAGTGCCAACGCCTTGGCGAAGGAGGCAGCAGGATCAATCAGGAGTTCTACATCATCCTCACCTGCTCAAGGCCGTCTTTTAAAAATAAATGTTAAAGGAGATCCCAACCCCCAGGACAGATTGGCTCGGTTCTGTTTCTCAGTGACAGGAGCTCAGCAGGTGTGCTAGAGTCTGTTAGTGGTAAAGACGGGGCCAAGAGGATCTGAGGGGCAGAGGCCTTACTGAGGCTTCTGAGTCACTGAGAGACTATGACTGTCACTTACTGCTGACATTTTGTTCTTCCAAAATAACAAAGAGACAAAAGACTGAAACCTACCCACCAGATCTTCATATGCCCAATAACAGCACGAGGGTCAGTGTTACTGCACTGAGGTACCTTTTAACCCACGATGGTTTACTAGACAGTCCTGTGGAGAGAACAGTGAGCAGCGGCTGTACCCCGTGGAGTGAGGTGGCAGCCCATGGAGCATGCGCTAGTGATTTCTAGGGAGCACAGGGACAGGGCCAGATCCCAGAGCCACACTGGCACAGGAGTGACAGACCCTTCCCTAGCCTGTGATTGCCTCCAGACCGCACTACACTGCCCCTAGGGCAGGGAGAGCAGGTGACCCCCTGCAGTCAAGCTGTCAGGTTGGATCCACACGTGTAGTATGGATTGAGGCAATCTGCCCCACCTGCCTTATTACCTGACTATTACCTGATGTCACTGCTGGTGGCAGGAACTCCACAGATGAGGGCTGAGCTGGCTGAGCTGCAGCCTCTTGTGGTGTGCTCACTAGGTCTATAGGACAGAAGCTGTTTGCTAGCAGCTCTGTACTACAGGGGCTCCTGGGACTCAAGACAGAAGGAACAAGATGCCAGATGTGGGAATAGTGGAGTGGCACCCTTCTGGGCAGGCTAACAAAGCCCTGGCAGAGAAGATACCTATGTCTTTTGTCCAAACAGCATATGATACAGGCAGTATCAGGAAGTCTGGACAGGAAACACGGCGGCGGGACGTTCCTTAATCCTTAGAGCTGTCGCTATGACTCGAGAAAGTATTACTTTTAAACTAATAGGGTCGAGTTAATTACAGCCAGCAAAAATACCCAACCAGTTCAAAGAAAGGACAGGACACAGGGAGTGTCATGGTGATATAGAAGCCCCTGCAGGGACATCGGAAGCCCTGAAGAAAGGGAGGCATAGGTGAGGAAGGGGCATGTGGTACTTGGGGATGATTGAGGTCACTTTTCTTTTGGGCTAGGTGGCCTGTCAGGTGGCAGCTAAGTGGATACTGGGCTTCACTACTCTTAAAGCCAGTCATTGGAACCAGGCAGCAAAGAGTATATTCCCTAGTGGACTGTGTATTTTGGGCGGGTTCTGGCAGGGTGCACCCTGGTTTACAGGGCAGCCCCTCAGCTAAATTGCATTGTCTCAGCTGCTGGCCAGCATGGCTGGGACTGCTTGTGTCCCCAGCAGCCTGGTGGGAACAAGTGCCAATCCTTTTGGGAAGAGGAAGATAGCAGATTATATCCACAGGCACTTTTGTAGACAGAAGCAATGAAGCGCCATGAAAACTCCAGGGCGGCAGACAACAGAAGCAGACCAGAGAAGCAGATGCTGCAGCCACCCCAAGCAGCCTTAAAAATAGCCCTGCTGGCTCTGCAGAGCTTGTGGAGAATTTAAGCAACAGACCAAGTGGTGATTCTGCAGCTAGACAACAGATGAACAGTAGAACAAGATAACTGCTGTCACAACAGGTGAGCCTGTCAGGGAGATTGTGAATGGGAAAGCAAATAGAAGATCCTCGGGATGAAATGTGTTCTCCCAGCCCCAGGGAAAGGAGGGAGGTGGGGATGTCCTAGGCTCTCTGTCTTCCAGAAAGTGGGACACAAGGCACTTCCCATACTTAAAGGCAGGTATATTTTTGACTTACAGAGAAAGAAATTTATAGTAGTCTTCCTCAGACACAGTTAAAAGACACAGCCAAGGTTAGCAAATCAAACCCCACAAAGTGGAGAGAGCTCGTGGGGTTTTGGGTATTACATTTCCAGTGTCCTGATAACGGTTCCTAACACATTGTCTGAGTCACAGATAATGAGTCACTCAAGCCCTCTGGGTGCTCATCATAGCCCGTGGTGTTCAGTCTACAGGTGTGCCCTGGTCTGTGGTGGGATGATATTAGTGTTAAAACATATGGACAAGTCATTATGCCATCTCAACAAAAAACCTGTGTTTAATAAAATGTAGCAATCACTTAAAACAGTAGAGAAACCCAGATGGTCTAGAAGCATAAAGAACTTCACTTCACCAAGGGTTTTTAGGAAAACTGGAACACAGCACAAGGCTCTCGGTCTGTGGTGAGAAGCAGGCCAGGTGACACCTGCGTCCAGGTGTGCCCAGGAGACAACAAACAGATAGGCTCAGGAAAAAAAAAGCCCAGCTCGTGTCGACAATTTTAGAAAATTCCAGGTTGCTGCCAAACTCAGCAACTCTCAAAGATAAATTATTGGCTCAAAAACCAACATTCAAAATGTTACTGTGCTCCTGTCTTCTGTCAGTGGAAATGTAGAAGTAAAAGCCTATCCTTAAGCTAGCCTTAGCTGGGTGTGGAGGGGCCAGCCTGTCTTCCCAGCACTCGGGAACCTGAGACAGGGATTGTGCATTTCAGGCTCACCTGGTCTGTATAGTAAGACCCTGTCTAACAAGCATGCTGTAGCTTAAAATCATAGTGTCATGCAGTGCATGCAGCTGCAGGCACATAGGTGCTGCAGGAGACTGCTGCCACAGCTCTCACATAAGACCTGAGCTCCCCTGCAGCATAGGCCACAGGCACCACAGCCAGGGCTCTCCATGGTCGTCAGCCCTGGACCACACCCTCCACTTCCTCTTATCTTAAAGACAGAGAACCTTTACCTCTCGTGCCCCTGTGACCTCGACAGAAACACACTAAGCTGCTGTGTGCCTACCACTGCTCTGTTGCCCTAGGTTATCCCATGACCCTGTCCCACCATCTCCCACCTCACACAGCCACCACAGTGCTTGAACGGTCTTCTACTGGATCAGAAAGAAATCTCATAGTTCCCGCTGCCTCGCCATGCAGCCTCCCTCCCTTTGTTCCCACAGCTGCCTGCCCACCACTGCCCCCTCTAGCAGACAACAGGCATGGTCCACAGCCTGGACATGGGTCAGTCAGGCAAGGGGAGTGGGGAGGGCTGAGGGCCCAGCACTGGGCAGGGAGAAGGTGGGGTACTGACCAGTAGAAACCCGGAGGCTGCAGCAGCACCTATCCATCTTGATTTCTTGTCCTCTAGAGTCAGACCAGACTGTCAGCATCTATCTGGCACCCAGGAGGATAGGATGGATGATGGCTTGCTGGCAATGGGTCCTCACCGAGTTTTATCTGAGGTCATCATGCCCAGCAGACAGGAGATGATGGATGGGCCATGCTTGCCGCTGAGGAAGCAAGTGAGCCAAGGTCACAGTTCCCCCAGAGGAACAGTGCTGCACAGCGGGAGGAAAACTGCCCCAGCTCCACACTTTCAAAGCCCAGGTGCAGCGGGGCCTCTGTCCATAGTGGCGCCAAAGGAGCTGGAGCTGAGGTTCTGGGCCCAAGTGACACTTGGTGAATAGTGCATCTCCTGCCCAGGAGAGTTGGGGTATTCACGGTCCTTCCTGTCCACTCCTTGGACTGGGATCCCAGTGAGTCTGGCTGTGGCAGGTTCTGGTCCAGGACTGTTATCCCTGCTGACTCTAGGTTGTTGCCCATCTGTATGTCTGTAGAGACATGTGGGTTCAATGGCCCTTTATAAAATCTCCTTCCTGAGCTGGATGTGGGTTTCACGCTTGTCCCTTGTGTGTGGTGGTGTCGTGGATAATCAGGAAGGCCTGTGACTGCTCATTGGATTTGTGCTTACAATGTTCCCTTAGATCACATTTAAGATCTAAGCAAATCCTCAGGTTGGGTTGCAAATGATAAAACAGGGTAAGGCTAACCCCACAGAGAATATTTTTAGGCTTCTGGAGGAATGGCTCAGTCACTAAAGTGTATTCTGTCCAAGTGCATGAGTCCCCAGCCACCATATTAAATACCAGGCATAGCAGCATGTGTCTGTAAGCCCTGAGCTGGGGAAATAGAGGCAGAAGGCTCCTTAAAGCCTGCTGGCCGCAATCTAGCCAAATCAGTGAGTTGCAGCGTTAGTAAGAAAACGTGTCTCAGAAGAGTGAGGTGGAGAACTAGTGGTGAGAGTTAGGAAGATGCCCAGGGTCAACCTCTGTTGTTCCATACATACACATACATACTACACATACATGTGAACACATATGTACATACTACACATACTTGTGAACACACAGGTACATACTATACATACATGTGAACACACACATATATGTACATTCTACACATGCATGTAAATCCACACACAGAACAGTAGCAGTAGGCAGGTAGACCAAACTAAGTACTTAGAGAAGGGGCTCAGAGAGCATGGCTGGTACGCTTATAGGTGGGGGTGACACAGGGAGCAGGCAGACTGTCTACAGCCCCAGGGTATGTGAACAGGGAGCAGGCAGACTGTCTACAGCCCCAGGGTATGTGAACAGGGAGCAGGCAGACGGTCTACAGCCCCAGCGTATGTGATAATCTTTCTGTGCTTTCTCTGAGCCTTTGTCTGACCCTACAGTCAGCTCTGGACATTAATTAAATCCTGGAGCCCTTGGGCCAGCCGTAGATAATATTTCACCTTTAGTCACATGTGGAGCTTCAGGTAGCCTTCTAGTTGCTAGCTCTGCCTGCCTAGAAAGAAATTACTTGGCCTGGAGACCCAAGCCAAGCTTCCAGAATATGGAACTCCTTTGAAGGTCAGCACAATAACTGGCAAGTCGCACCCACCTCTGAAAGTCCCTAGGGATGGAGGGTTAGAGAGATCAGACAGAGGAAAGCTACAGACTTAGAGACATAAAGAGACAAAGGCAGACAGTGGGGGTTAGCAACCCTGTTTTAAAAATCAGGGAACTGAGTGGCGGTGATGCATGCCTTTAATCCCAGCACTCAGTAGACAGGGCAGGGGGATCTCTGTGAGTTCTGGCCAGCCTGGTCTACAGAGATTGTTCTAGGACAGTAGGATAGCAGGGCTACATGGAAATCTTGTCTCACAAAACAAGAACAAAACCAAAAAGCATCCGAATCAGACATAAAGACAGGCAGAGCTGAGAGATGGAGGTAGAGACGATGATGAAGCATCTCGTAGCTCTCCCTTAGGCCATCACGGATAAGACTGGGCTTGACAGTGTTGGATACTTCTGGCCAGTGGGGCTCTACACCCGGCTGGGCCTCTGGACCTCAGAGTCCTGCTGTTAGGAAGGCTTGTCTCCGCAGATGTCATCTCTCCTGGCCCTGCGTGGCCTGCGTGGCGTGGCACCTCCTGTATTTACAGCTAGGCATTTTCTACGAGGCCAGCATTGGTTGTCTTTGACACTTGATTTGATAGCTGGCTCGGTACAAGAGCTTCTCCCTCGCTCTCCTGCTCCCTCACAATGGGGATGTCTTACAGGTACAGCCTTCACTTCAGTTGTAAAAGAAAATTACCTCAGATGCAGCTCAGCATTCGTGCCCTCCCTCACCTTGGCTCCAACAGCAGCCATGCACCGGAAGCCTCTGGCGGAGAACCGGACGTGGCTGTGTTCTGTGCTTCACTACATCCTTGAGCAGAGGAAGTGGCACTGATGAAGGGCAGTCCCTTGTCAACCACCTCGGATGCCACCTGCTGGGACACAGCAGCACGGGTCCTGTTCGTGCCTGGGGTTTAGGGTGGGGCCTGTGGTGTCTGTCCTTACTGCTAGGAACTGGGCCTCAGCCGCATGTTTTCAGGTCCATCCATTTAATGTCCAGAGTGCTGATTCCTCCCAGGCCCTGCCTGCCTCCCTAGGGCCCTTTCCATGTCTAAGGTGGCCTTAAGTCTGGCTGCTTTGCTATAAGGCAAATGGGCAAAGTCCAAGACCCACCTGATTCCAGGAGGCTGGCAGGTTGCTGTCCCAACCCTGTCACAGAGCTAGGAACTGTGCTGTCTTTAGTACCACACCTCTAACTGTGTGTTCACTGTTAATGTCTGGGTGAGGAGAGAGGGGAAGACAGCCCAGAAGAGTATGCAGATCCCTGTCCCACCACCTCCAGCTCTGCCCTGCCACCCACCCTGCAGAGGCGCCCACGACTGCCACCCACAGGAAGTTCTGCAAGCGGTGCTACCAGGTCCTAGAGGGGTTAATCCTCAGGCAGACACTGTTCCTGCTAGTCAGCTGAAGCAGTTTTGCAGATGGTCTGTGTGCCCATTTGGCCCTGTGGCTCAGGAGAAAAACCACTTAATATTTCTTTCTGACTCTCACCCCCCCCCCAACATTGCAACAGCAGTGAACACATAGATGCCAGGAAACTCTGAGGCTGCCGTTAGGTCCCGGTGCGTGCTCAGAGCTGAGCTGCCTCATTTGTGTGAGCCTTCCGCCTCCTGGCCTCTTCCACCCTCATTTTTGGGAAGGCCTCGTTCCTTTTAGAGTCTGCAGCTCAAATCCCTCTTGGGGAAACAATAGGGCCTTCCTCCTTGATGTGTGGAGGTGGCAAGATGATCGGGAACTTTATGTCCCTGCCAAGGAGTAGGCCGTCTGCCACTGAGGCCACAAGCCTGGCATGGAGGGTCCAGCTTCTGCCGGTCAGTTTGGTTTTGGCCGTTTTTCATGCACTCCCACCCCTAAACCATGGCCGCACATAAAAACTTTGGAGAGGGTTCAGAGGGATTTTACAGCTTCTGAGGAAGGCTGGCACAGGCAGATGTCACCTTACAAAGTCAGGGAGGCTGATGCTTTCCAAAGCAGTAGGAAGAAAGCTGGGTCCACGAATGTTCCAGCCACAGGGGCTGGGACCCTTGTCTGTCCTCAAAGCCCCTTTCTGTGGCAGACTTTTGCGATTGCCTCCTCCCACCCAGCATCGCTGAGTTCAGGGCTGGCCCTCGCCACAGCATTAGGAACCACCTGAAACTCCCTGTAGGTCTCCCTATGGGCCACCTGTTCAGGCCAGCTTCCTCCTCTGTCCCCTGTCACCCCTGCCTTCCCATTCCTGCCATAGCTATGGCTGCAATATGTGTGGAATTCGCCAGGGCAGTGAGCTGGGGACATGTGTGGTTGTGTCTGGGTTTGCTGTCTCTTCCAGCATTAAGGATGGGAGCAGCTTTCAGCAGGTTCCAGCTGTCAGTGACGGACATGCTTGCCGGAACACTGGAGATGCTCACCAGAATACTGGCAGTGGTAGTGTTCATCCTTACTCTGGCTGAGGGTGCCAGTCATGGTTTGGACACTCATGTTGGAGAAAAAGTCCCACATCCCTGAAGCCCACAGAGGCTAGGGGCTAGGTCTAGAATAGTCCCAGAATTCTCAGGTCAGGAGTTTCTGAGAGTTCAGCCCTGCTGGGCTTTTACACAGAGGTTGGTCAAGCAAATGTTGGGTCACAGTCTCTGAGCTTGATGGTGACAGTATATCCCCTATTTGATGACCATGGGACCCTTCTGTCCACCAAGACTCAGATTAGTGACATGGAACTTGCCTAAGAGCTGGGTGGGCTTTGTGCCCTGAGCCTTAGCTGTATCCAAGTGGTGGGGCACTAGTCTATCCTCGATCAGAATGTCTCAGGAAATGGGCCCAGATCCCCAGAGCTTCTACCAAGAACCTACCTACGCAACGGGGCTGGTCTGCTCAGACCCCATGAGGCCCCTCTCTCAGTGTCTGTCCTCCCTGTCTGGGGCAGCCAAGCTGTAGGCTGAGGAACTCTTGGGGCCTGTTTCTCTGGCCACCCTGTGAAGACCTCCGGGTATGAACAAACAGGCCCACTTGCTCCCACTCAGGCTGAGTGGGCACAGCATCTCTTTGGTCCAAGGGGTCAAAGAGGCTGCTTATGCCTGCTAAGTTCTGTGTGGGGGTGGGGGCAGCTTGGGGGAGCAGCAGCTTGGGAGGCCAGAAGTTCCAGAAGTCCCCAAGGGCACCGGCTTCCGCCTCTGCCTTCTCCTTGCCTTGGGGGAAATTTTTAGGAATGATCTCATCCCAGTGGGTGTGGGCGCAGGACCGAGCTGCACTGTGCTCTTCACTGGAGTTTACAGCAAACCCTGCAAGGTCCTTTATTCTCTCATGCTTGTCCCAGACAGAGGGCACTTCCCTCTGACCCCCAGGCCAAGCCATAGAGCTCTGGGTGTCGTTTATTGGCTAATAAAGCCAATGAGAGACAAAGGCTAAGGACCAGCCCTTGCCCTTGGGTGAGGGGCACAAGATGATCCGATAGTTTTGGCTTGAGTCTAATGATGGTTCCAGTTGTCATAGCTGGAGACGTGTTGCTGCTAATAGTATCAAGTGTAGGAGGGACCCAGGAGTCTGTGAGGAAGAAGAGAAAACTAGACTCCCTGTTCTGTCAAGGAGGTTGGGGCTTCCCATTCACGTGGCATCTGTTTCCTCTTCAGTGGAGATTTGAGGCAACAGGGCTGGGCACACCAAGGGGATGCCCAGCTGGGGCCTTCTGATACCCTGACCCTGCACTGGGTCCACAGGGACAGATCAGTTCAGGGACCTACCATGAAGGCCCAGAGCACAGAGAGATTGCCCATTCTTTGGAAGCCATGGCCCTGGGAAACCCATACTTAATTGCTGGATTTGGTACTGGTTGCTAGGTATAGCTCGATAGTAGATCAGGAGGATCCGTGGCGATCAGCCTCTCCAAATCCCCAGAGTTGCCCAGACCAGGCCAAGTCACACCTACAAGCAATGCTGACCTTACTGAGCCATTGAGAAATGGTATCTGGGCAGAGATGGGGCCAGTGGCCAGTAGCTGCCAGCCAGGCTGAGATGAGCGTGGGTAGCTGTCACTCTCAGCCACAGACCCACAGATGGCATGAGTGTCCTGCTCAAATGTGGCTCCCTCTGTCCAGTGTTACTTTTCTTGCTGTGAGAAAGTAGCTGTCCAAAGGAGGGAAGGGTTTATTTTTACGTCCAGTTCGAGGTTACAGACCATCATGGTAGGAGAGGTGTAGCAGCAGGAACTGGAAGGTGACTGGTCACATTGCTAAGCAGAGAATGACAAACACATGCTAGTTTGGGACTGTTTTTTCCACCTTATACAACACAGTCCATGGTCCCCTTCCCCGGGGAATGGTCCCAGTCACAGTTAAGAAGAATTTCCGCCGGGCATGGTGGCGCATGCCTTTAATCCCAGCACTTGGGAGGCAGAGGCAGGCGGATTTCTGAGTTCGAGGCCAGCCTGGTGTTCAGAGCCCAGGACAGCCAGGGCTATATACAGAGAAACCCTGTCTAGAAAAACCAAAAAAAAAAAAAAAAAGAGAAAGTTTCCCTGTGCCTTCATACCTGTTAACACAGTCTTCCACCAGGGTGGCCAGCCAGAGGCCTGCCTTCTAGGGATGGGGCCACTCATATTCACTCTGCAGTGAAATCTTCTAAATCACTACCTCCTAGTTAGAGCAGCAGGTGTGTTTCCATGCTGATTCTCAATCCAGTCAAGTTGACAGTGAAGATTACCCACTACAGCCAGGGAATCAACAGAGACCAGCTAGGCTCAGTAGAGACCCGTGGGCCCACTGACCCTCACTGCACTGAACTGTCCTGTCCGGTCCCCTCATCTGTCTGTCTGAGCAAGTGATACTGAGGCTGGCATCGCCTCTCTGGATGAATTGGGGAGTAAAGCTTTTCTCCCTACATCTGAGGGCGAATGAAGCTTTATCCCATCACTGGCAAAGGGAACACTGGGCTGAACTACCCTGGTGCATGCCAGGCCCTCACCCACCCGCAGCCTCTCCTGACTGATCATCTGGTGGGACACATGAGGGCTGTGGATGTGACCTGCGCCTTTTCCAGCTTCTGCCGTGTCTGGGGGGAGGGGGGAGCCACACCATCATGTCATTTTGCAGACCTCCTTCCAGATTCCATCAAGCCTGCCCACCTTCATACTCCACAGCACAGGGGACCGTCAGGCTGCATGTTGGAGCCTGAGCGCAGCAGTGGGAACCAGAAGTGGGCATGACCCACGCATGTGTAAGTATTCTTATATGGGTATGTCTGTGGTTACCCCGAAGGGAGTGTCCACCTCTGCAGACCTCTCTATCCCCAGTTGTCACATTTCAGCTGTTGAATGTGCAAGATCCTTACCAGGTGTCAGAGTCCTGGCTCTGGAGGTAGCCAGCCACTTTTAGTCTATGTTCTGTGAGGAGGAGTGAGACCTGCCAGAGCCCCAGGCAGGAGCAGACCCAGATGGAGCCCTTCCACTTCTGCTCGGCTGCCTTCTGATGTTTGCCAAACTGTTTAGTACAAGAAGATAGAAATCCCTAAGATTAGAGCCTCGATTCAGTTATCATGGTGGCCCACAATGTTAGGGGTTCTCCAGTCCCAGCTTTTAGGCAGTGCTAGGCACAGGGGCTGGAAAAAGTGGGGCTGGGGGGAGAGGCTGTTTGGGCAAAACATCTGAGAGAGCCTGGGGCCTGAGGGTAGCTGGCGCACATCCTGATCTCCAGGGTCACAGTCATCCACACCTCTCCATCCTCGTGCCTTTCTAAGAGGTCAGCTGTGCTCCTTGCTGGTGGGGTCTGCTGTGGGTTGAGGAAGGGGTAAGGTGGGCTTTGTTCCAGAGAGAGGCAGATGAGCCAGTTGGCAGACTGGCCCTCACTGTGCAGCAATAGGGACACACCGCTTACCTAAATGACCAATCAGAGCAAAGCTCAGCCCACATAGGCCTCTGTCCCACAAAGTCTGCCTAGGGGGATGAGAAGGCCTACCTCCAGGCTGTGTTTGTGAGGACAGGGCCAGAGAGGATAAGTTAAATGGAAAAGACCTTTTCTGAAGACCAGGGTGGAATGAGAGGCTATGGTGGCCGTGCCTGTCATCCTAGCATTTGGAAAATAGCAGAAGATCCGAAGTTAGTCTGAGCTGCACGAGCCTAATAAAAGGGAATTCAGGAGGAGTGGTCCAAGAGCATCGCCATGCTCCCTCCCCTTCCGGGACATCGTGCTGTGAGCGACGCTGCTTCCCTCTGAAGGACTGAAGCCATGACACAAAAGTCCTCCCTTCCTGTGATAGTTGATGTTGATTACCAACTGGACAGGATGTAGAGTCATGCAGAGCCTGAGGTCATACCTGGGACTCTCTAGATTAGCCAAGGCTGGAAGAGCTGCCTGTTGTGAATGGTGTCATTCCCTGGACTAAATGAAAGAGAGAGGGGCCAAAGGCCAGCATTTGAGGTTTTCCATTGCCTAACATTGGATGGAGTGAGACCACTCCAGGCCTCGATGGGCCCTATCTTGAATTGTGAGCCACAATAATGTTTGTTGAGAGCAATGAGAACGAAACCAATACAGACCCTTACAATTTTTAGTGAGGTATTTGTCACAAAGATAAAAAGTTGAGGGTCGGTCCTGACCCTGGGCCTTCATCTACGTGGTTTCATCTGGAAATGGTCTGTGCAGGCATGACCAAGATAGCAGGAGGTCACCTGGATTGGGCGGCTCTAAGTCCTGTGATTGGGGCGGTTCTGAGGGGAGGAGGAGAACTGGAGACAGCACTGGAGAGAAGCCACATCAAGACAGAAGCAGAGACTAGAGTAACCCAGTCATAAGCCAAGGTACACTGGTTCCCCAGAAACTGGAAGGAGGCTCTGTGTAAGCTGTGGACAGAGCCGTCCTAACACCTGAACTTAAGAATTCCAGCCTGAGGAACTGGAGGAGAAGGCAGTTGGTTCTCTTGCTATGGCCCTAGGATCCCCAGGCATGGCCACAGCAGAGAGCAGGCATGTGGTTTTCTCTCTGTGTGCCAGGGTTCCAGGAGAACTTGGCTCATATGCCCAACCTATTGTTCCCTTTTGGCTGCTAGTTTTGCTCTCTTCAAAAATGTCTGATGACTCAGAGGTAAAAGGGCAGGGCCCCTGCCTCTGTGCTCCCCTTCTCCCCTGAAAAGGGCACAGACCCTGCTGCAACCCTCTCTGGGAGGCAGCCACATGATACTGAAGAGTAGCTAGGTGGTCACTTCTGGGGATGGTGGTGTGGGTACTGAGGGAGATGGTATTGTGTCCACTGAAGGTGGATGGCAGCATGGTCCTTCAGGAAACAGCCAGTGGTATCACTGAGACATATGGCAAGTCCTACTTCCTTGCTGCAGCCTGTGCCAGCTGGGCCGACCATCCCCTGAGTCAGGAATCTAGTGTCTGTGCTGAGCAGGTGCACAATAGGAGGGCTGAGTGGGCAGCATGGAGTCCACCCGTGTTTTATTCTGCTGCTTCTCACAGCCTGTACCGGGTGAATGAGAATGGTCCCCACAGGCTCAGAGATTTGAACGAGCGGCTCCCAGTTGGTGGACTATTGAAGAAGGACTGAGAGGTGTGGCCTTGTTGGGGAAAGTGTGTCACTTGAGCTATGAGGCTCTAAAAGCCCCTGCTAGGTCCGGTCTCTTTCTCTCTTTTTGTCTCCTGCTTATGGATCAGACGTGAGCTCTTGGCTCCTTCTCCAGCACTGTGCCTGCCTCCCTCTTGCCGAGTTCTCCTTCATGACGGCCATGGACTCACTGGCTGAAACCGTAAGCAAGCCCCCATTACACTGTTTATTATAAGTCATCTTGATTATGGTGTCTCTTCCTAGCAATACAAGAGTAATCAAGACACCCTTTTGTGGTTACGTGTGGAAATGTAGGTCATGCCGGCCACATGAGGTCATTGGCTCTGGTGGGTGAGCACTCCAGGTCTCCTCAGCCTCTGTCTGGCAGCTTCCATGGACTCTAGGCTTTTCCGCACAAGCTTTGGCTGTCCAAATGAGATGGAGATTCCTATAACACCCTGCAATGCCCTAGCCTCATGAGGATCACCAAGTGCAGCCAGAGGGCATGTCTTCACCCAAGGACATGAACCTTTGGGGCCCATAATGAACCATTTCTCAGCCTGAGGATCCATGCTGTGAATGTCAGGACAACTCAGCCTCTGGAAGGCCAGTGGTTGGACTCTTCTTGCCCAGCCCCTTCCTTATGCATTGTGTATAGCAGGGTTTGGGTTCACCTGCCATCCATTCCTTAGGGCTGGGGTTATCGTGGGCCAGAGAATTCCCGCAGGAGCCATCAATATGAAAGTATCAGATGATTGGGAGCATTTGGAAAGGTGTGAGGGAGCAGGCCAGCTGGAGCTGGAGCCTTAGGGGTTGTAGCACGTGGCCAAGGGCAGAGCTCTGCAAAGCACCAAAACCTGGAAGCATTCTGGTGGTGTCAGCTGTACCAACAGCACATAAACAACATTTCAGTGTGGCTCATGAGTAAACTATAAAATGCGATAGAGCACTGACCCAGGACACACAGGTAGCCCTGACAACCTGTTGCAAAGGGACAGAAGCTAGCCACTGCATCCGTGACCTGTTAACCACACAGGTCATTCCACATAGATGGAGAACAGACTGCGGGCTGCCAGGGTTGGAGCAGCTTAGAAGATATGGAATCTTGGAGGAGACAAAAATAATTTGGATGGGCTAAATGCCAGTGGTTATACCTTTAACAAGTCTAATTTACACTGAATTTCCCCTAAAGCATGAGGAGAGAGAGGTCAGAGGATTTAGCAGTGCCTTTGTGTCAGTGGAAATCTTGTGTGTGTGCATTTGCCTTGGCTGTTCCAGCCCTTGTTGATGGCTGACGTCAGACAGTTGGTGCCTGAAGCAGGAGATTGAAGAGAGTGGGCTGCGTCCCACGGTGCACATGCCGATGTGCCCTGCTGCTTCCCAGACACACACACCCCCATCCCGTATCTTTCCTTTTGTCTGAGTGGTGGTGGGTTTTTGTCGGGTGAGTGTAGTCACTTCCTTACAAGCTTCTGGATTGCAGAGTGCTTTTGCATTAATAAAATGTGGGTTCTCAGCTATGACTCCAGCAAGTCCTCCCCAATCTGCCTCTGTACCTGTGCAGAGCATGGACTTCTCAGAGCCTCCTCCTGTTGGATGCTCAGGTCTGCTGTGTTCCAGGCTGAAGCCCTGCCCCGGGAAGCTACAGGCAGATGGAGGGGCTTGGAATAAAGCCCCAACAGGAAGATAAGGCTCAAGACAGAAAGTGGAGACAAGGAAAGGATTTCAGAGGAATAACTGCTGTAAGAAGCCTAAAGAAGCAACTGGGGAAGCCAGGGCCCATGTTCCTTCCCCCGATTGTAAAGTGGTCATTGCTCACGAACGAGGACTCGCAAGACAGAGGAAGACACACCATGGCTCTGCCCTTGGACGTGGTCAATAGCCCGCGTGCTGTTTGTTCCCTTCTTACCCCAGCCCTAACCTGGGGCAGAAGCTTGATAGATGTGACCCAGATAAGTTATAGCTGCAGACTCAGTTTCCCTAGTAGTGCATGGGCACAGCGAGGCTGTAAGCAGACAGAATGGGCCACTCAGCTCAGAAGAATCTACTGTGGCCTCTGCCCCTACAACCACGGGTAGTCCGCTGCCAGTACAGCTTCATTCTCATTGGCACAGGTGGATGTGGCTTCTATATTGCAGCCTCTGGAAGTGTAAGGGCAGGCCGAGGTCCCCATGAACAAGTGAGGGGTACGCTAGGGTCCCCCAAAGCTTTATTGAGCCTAGGGTGGGATGTGAACATTACCTCTCCCAGTAATACCCCCCACACCCCTTTTGCGCAGCTCAGGGATATCCCGCAGACACAAGTGCAGCACCCTCCCCTGCCTCGCAGTGAGGTCCTTTCACCTTCTCTGCCAGCAGGTGCGTACCCCCTTGAAAAGGAGAGCCAGCCTTTGTGAAGCCACCCACTCTTTAGCCGCGCCTCCCCAAATCTTAGCCACGTGTTCGAGTTCCTGAGGAGCGAGCAAGAAGGAAAGCCAGCCGGATGCTTAGCCTATGAGGGCAGCAGACTTTGAGTTCTAACGGAGAAGACAGCTCAGTCCAAACCCCTTCCCCCAGGCACAGCAGGGTTAAGTGTCTGTGAGCAGAGAGGGAATCCCAGGCCGCCTGGAACTTGAGACTTCCCAGCTTGAGAGCCAGCTCAAGTGAGGGAGATGCAGACCCAGACACACTGTAGCGGGCACCGGGGTCCTGAATGCAGGCCCCGAAGATAGCTGCCACCCGAGCCCCACAGTAGCTGTGCCGCAGCTCCAAGTCTGGTAAGTGGACCGCCAGGCACCGGCTTCAGGGGCGGCAGGGATGTGGGCTGTGGTTTGTTAGGAGTTCGGATCTGGTGCGGGCAGGGCAGTCTGTGTTTCTTATTATTAATACATTCAGACTTGCAAGCCAGTCATGTGAGCTCGAAATCTGGAAACATCTTCAAGGCGAAACAAAGTGTTTTGTTTTCCTGCTGAAGATTCCAGTTGCTGGATCAAAGTCCAGGGACTGAGAAGGGAGATTAGCTCCATAGGTGGAAAGATCTGGGCACACCTTGGCTCTGGCATTGTGAGGGTGTTCGTGATGGCTATTTTGAGTCTTCCGTGATGCTTTCCAGGTGTCGGGATCATCTGTCAGTCCTGTGTATTGATGTCACAAACTGACTTGGTTAGAAATTCTATTCTGAGAGCCTGCTGTCACTGGTTCTTTGGTTTTGTTGTTGTTTTTGACAAAGAAGGGGGCAGGAGTGCTGGGTCCTCCCAACTTGCTAACCGGCTAGCCAGACCAGACAGTTTACAACCACAGACGAGCTACTTTAGGTATATGCTTCTGTTAAGTACCCATTTTTATGATATTTCTAAGTACTGGTCTCTTCATGACCCTTTTCCTTGGACAGGACTCAAAGCAAGCTCCTTCTGGTTTATTTGATGTGTCTGTTTCCCATTAAGGATTTGGGCCATGAGTGAAAGTGACAATCTCGGTTTCTAAGGATAAACTTCCTGGAACTTTCTCGGAAGGCTCCTCCTCGGGCACAACTGAAGTTGGAGCCCCCAAATGGAGTCTGCCCCAGTGTTTTTCAGTGGGGCGATAGCGGCAGTGAGGGCTGGTACCCTGGATGGTTTCTGAAGCTTCAGAGAGCAAGGGAAAGGGATGAGGCTCACCTGACGCTGCCCTTGGAATCAGCCTTGTGTTCCCTCAAGTATGGTTATACTTAGTGTAGAAATCTGGGTGAATGTGTGTGAGTGATGCCAGGTGCTCACGATTCCTCGTGTCATTCTGTATCCTCAGCATCAACAAGAGGGCACAGGTGGTCTTTAAAAAAAACACAAAAAACATAGGCCCAAACCAGCAGTTCCCTCCCCAGTGTGGTTGCATCGAGAATGCCGGGCTCTCGGAGTGCTCTTGGCTTCCGTGATCAGCAGGTTGGATGCTGGACTAGGGTGCTGAGTGTCATTCCTGGTGTCCAGCTGCTGTGCGGCTTCCCCCAGGCCTGCTGCTCCATACTGCTAAGGACAAACTCCTGTAGATGGGGGTGGGAGCTGCCGGCCCTGAACCTAGTCTGTCCCGTCTCCCACTGCTCCTCTGTCCCTTCAGCTTTGGGGCTGTGGGGTTTTCTGTGCACATGTAGCTTTTCACGGCTCTTCTTTTTTTTGGGGGGGGGGAGGTGGTATCTTAATTTGAGGAATTCCAAGATTGTCCCAAGGCAGGAACTGCTCTTCTCCATACCCCAGCCCCGAGCAGGGTTACCCTGAGAGTCTCACACTGCTCCTACCTCCCATGACAGCTGTGTTTGGGATGGAGAGCTGTCAGTTTCTAGCACTGTTCTCACTGTAGCACAGAAGCCCTCCCACTCACAGGAGCAACAGGCAGCCTGCTGAGAACCTGCACACTAGATGCTTTCCTCTGGGCCTTGAGCTCTGCACTGGCCAAGCTGAGGGCCTCTGCTTAGAGCTACACCTCCCTAAGTGCCAGCTTAGAGACCACATAACAGGGTCTCTCACTGCCTGTGTTGCCCTCAAAGCCCTCACTGAACTGGAGTAGCTATTTGCATATGTGCGTATGCGTGTGTGTGTGTGTGTGTGTGTGTGTGTGTGTGTGTGTGTGTGTGAGTGTGTGCACTGCCCTGAGCATATTCTTGCTGGTGGTTCTGGGGCACTGGCCTCTGAGTAGTGATAGCACAGCTATCTCTTCCCAGCTGATAGGAACAGCTGGGTTTGGCTCAGGTGGCATGGATGAAAATCAGCCATAAGGCTCTGGGCTGCAGTGCCCTTGGCAGTACCAGGGCTGCTCTTTGAGGCCTCCAGCCTGATCTCCTGCATACCGGCATTTTGAGTGGTGCCTTCCCACCTTCCGAGAGCCCCAAACAACTGAGCAAGGCAAACTGTAACCTTGGTTTATGGTAAGGGAGATTTGGACCTCAGAGAGGCGTGGACACTGGCCAGAACCACCTGGCCAGGAAGCTGCTGAGCCCCGCCTGCTGCCCAGGCCTGTCCCACTGTGAAGCATCTGCCTTCCAGATGGGATTCCCACCAAAAGATTTACAAAGATGCAGTCCACGGAGTGTGCAGTCCTTGCTGGTGAAGTGTATAGCTCTCTGGGTTCATTCCACGGAGTGTGCAGTCCTTGCTGGTGAAATGTATAGCTCTCTGGATTTCTGTGTCTGCCAAGCTGCGGACTGTATAACACTTTCATTTTAGCGTGTTTTCCTTGATGCAAACAGAACCCAGCTCTATTAGCAATCCGCCTGTATCTCCGGCCCTGGCCGTCCCTTTCTAAGCTTTTATTTGTGTCTGTCCAGACACATCTTCTGAGGGGGTCACACGGCATTCTGCCTGTGTGTCTGTCTTTTTTCATGGTGTCAAACTCTGAAGTCCATCCATAAAGCCTCCCTCACCACAGAGGAGGTCTGAGCACTCTGGTCGAAGCCTGCCAGACTTGAGGATTGTCTTTAGGGACTGCCAGCTTGCAGTGGTCAACACTGATGAGGACGGTGCCCACCTGGAAGCCCTCATCTTCATGTGCCTCAGACCTGAGCTGGTGATGTGGTGTGCGTGGCCTCTGGCTGGCTCCCCCCGACCCACCCCCATCCCCCAGAGAGCAGCCACTTGGTCATTAAGAGGGATTTGACCCTTGAAAATATATATAATAGGTCTCTGTCACCTATGCATATTCTGGGGGGATTTTTCTTTCTAGTGACAGGGTCTCTTGTAGCACATGTTAGACAAACCCACAGTGTAGTTGAGTATATAGCTTCCACCTTTTGTGGTCTCTCTGTTTCTGCCTCCCGAGTGCTAGGCTTACAGACATCACACCAAGTCTATGGGGTATTGGGGGAGAAACCCAGATACCTCCCTGGCAGATGAGTAGAGCAGGCAGGGAGAATGCTGGGGCTACTGAGGGCATGGCCTGAGCTGCTTGGGCCTCAGTGACTGGGTACTGACACCTGTCATGGGATGGGGAGAAGGCCACAGCAAGTGTGCAAACACAGCCAGCAAAAAAGGTGGACCAGACACGGTAGTGCACACCTTTAATCCCAGTACACAGACGGCAGAGATGTCCATGAGTTTGAAGCCAGGCTGGTCCATATATCAAGTTTCAGGCCAGCTAGGACTACACAGTGAGACTCTGTCTTAATAAAAGGAAAAGTCGTTGGGTTCCAGAAGTCAAGTCTGGGGCCAGTGCTCACACTAACTTGTGACTGTGGACAGAAAGATATATTCTTGGACCAACCATACCACCAGGGCCCAAAGGCTTCCTGGAATTGTTAGGTTACACTCTTGGCAGGGGCCAGGGTTCTGCTTCCAGGGAGCTGAGAGACCACCGTCCCTTAGGTCTGCTACCCCCTAGTAATCGAGGATCTAAAAGCACTGTCCTGTCAGCAGTGTCTGACAGCCTTGGCAGGTACAGTGTGTTTTCTTCTTGCTGGCTGGGTCCTGAGGAGGGAGACAGAATGGAAAAGTGCCAGTGTCCAGCAGGTTCGTCTCCCCTGGGCCCCTCCTCTGAAGCGGGGGAGCAGAAGATCTGTGTCTTCTCTTCCTGTTTGTTCTACCTCCATATCCCATTGTGCTTGGCAGGGATTAGAGGGGCTCCCTGGGAAAGGGTTCTCAGAGGAACCCCACAGCTGTAATTGGCCACTTAGTGCGGAAGAATCCATGTGCTTTTGAGGGAGCAGAGTCTGACTAACGTTGCCTGTGTCCTAGAACTTTCTAGAACTTTCAGTGCTGTTTGTTTGTCTTCTGGGTTTGTTTGTAGTCTCCTAATCCATTTCTTTTGGAAGGCCAGGTTTTTAATTTGGCAGGAACAACCATCTGATAGATCAAAAGAAGAACAGCAAAAAGCCAAGCAGGGCCCAGAGAGATTGTTCCATGGTTAAGAGACCTCACTGCTCCTTTGTGTGACCAGTGTTTGTGTCCTAGACTCCTATGGGGTGGTTCACAACTGCCCAGAACCCCAGCACCAGAGAGGACCAGGGTCGTCTCTGTGGCAGTGTGCTCACACATGCACATGCCTTCTCAAGACAAAGACCTACACACGAAATTAAAATTGAACCTTAAAAAAGGCAACCCACGAAGCACATGGCCACAAAAGGGTTAAAAGACAAGTCTCTTTCCATGGAAGGTAGCAGAAGTCTCTTCTGACAGGGTTGCCCCTGAAGGTCACCTGCCTTCATCTCCACCTCTGGTCTCCGTGGTCTTCCTTTCCCTGTGAAGTCAACGGTGGGCTGGCCTGTACCTGGGTGCTTTTATTCCAAGAGACAGATACCACGGTGTGGGCTGGGTGGGGCACTGGGGCATGTGGATGCTTGGCATGGCTGGGGTTGAGTAGAGCTGTGTCACCACAGATGCCCCTGTTGACCCTGAAAGACATCTGGCCAGAGCCACTGTGTTCACAGAGGAGTCCCATTAACTGTTTGGGGAGATATGGTCAGAATTGTAGCCCCAGTGAGGAACACTAGTTCTGTGGCCCTAGAACCCCTAGATTTCAGAGTAGTATTACCCTACTAGGTACCACAGTAGACAAGTAGGGATAGTAGCTGAGTATCAGCATCAGCTAGCATAGCTTGGCTTCAGTTCCACCTCTGCAAGGCATGAGGCCTGCTCTGGCCACTCACCAGGGTGGTTCTGTGACCTCCTTGTTATGAGAAGAGATGAAGATGGCAGACTACACATGGACCCCAAAGATGCCCTGTGACACTCAACCTAGCATCATCTGCTGTAGCAAATGGCTTTGTGGGTAGGATTCAGGCTGTATGGAGAGCCTTCTGCAGCATCCAGACCACCTAGCATAACAGTACGGGTACCAAAGGGCACGTGTGGCCATGCAGCTACAGGGTGGCATTGATGTGATATGGACACAGGTTAGGGGATGCCAAGGCCACCGGAAGAGGCAGAACAAAGCCTCCCGGAGCCTCTTAGGACCAGGTTTTTACCATGTCGTCTCTTATATCTCTGAGGCTTGTGTGGAGTCGCAGCAAGTTTTTGATGCTTTGAGCAGCTGGAACAACCTTGAAATTCCAGCAACTGGGCTGATAACCATCTGAGAGCTACCCAAAGGCCCGGAACACTGCTGTGGACTCCAAGGGATCCTGGGTGTTCTGTGTCTTTTGTCTCTCAGGAAGAAAAAGTGAGGCTGTTTCCTTAGCCTAAGGCAGTTTCCTTCTCCTCCCCTTACAGACGCATGGGATGAGGTGTCCTGTGCTCACTGGCTAGTGTGGTGGCTCCGAAGCTGAGGAGCCAGCCCCACGCACACTGAAGAGAGGAACATGCTACCTCCTGTGGCACGCCAGGGTCTGTGGTTCTAACTAGGAAAAGAGAAAGCCCAGAATAGGAAACGGGGAGACACCACTGGGCCTGGATGTGGTTACTGGGGGGGGGGGGGTCTCTGATTCTTTCTTAAGATGGAGAGAGCATGAAGCCTGAAGCCTGAGCACCTGTGTGTGCATGGGCAGTGAGCAGTGCAGTCTTGCCTGAGTGGGGGGGTGGGGGCTGTGGGGTGCAGGCACAGCGCTCTGGCTGGCCAACTGCATGGCTGCAGGTAGCCCGTCTCGGCGGGTGTATTAGTTTCTGTCTCTGTGACAAAATACCCAAGAAAAATCAACAAAGAGGAGGCTCTGGGGCTCCATTGCTTCCATGTCTGTGGAAAGACTGAAGCGTATGGAAGTGTGTGGCTCTGAGATTGCTTACCTAAAATTTGCCAGGTAATGGAAAAAGAAAGGAGACAGACCAGCCAGGGATACAGTATCCCGTCCACTCAGGCACTTCTTCCACACAGGGCTTTTTCTCCCTGCTCATGGAGCATCCCTGTAGGAAATCTCAGGGGACTGACTGCTGGTGAAGCAGACGTTCTCATTATACAATTTATACAATTATACATTATACAATTAGCGCTCAGTATCGCCACCAGCAGCAGCTGGGGGTGGAGCTTTAACGTGAGGCTCTTTCAGAGTGCGCTCTATACAAACCAGACAGGGCGAGGGAGTAGCTCTCAATTACCCAAACCAGGCAGGGTGAGGGAGTAGCTCTCAATTACCCAAACCAGGCAGGGCGAGGGAGTATCTCTCAATTCAGGTCTTTGGAGCTCCAGGCATTTTAGGAAGGGGCTGAAGCATCCTGGGGTTGTCCCCTCCTTGGGCTGAAGGTGGTAAATGGCTCTGGGTACCCAAGGTCTCTGTTATCTTTGGTGCAAGGTTTTGAGACTCTGAGCTCTCATGTCCTGGACTGCTGTGTGGCTTTGGAGGGTGGCTCTGTGTCCTGGGCTTCCTTCTTTTCAACTTTGAAATAGGGCAGCATCTCTCTATATATATATGTCCTACAAAGTCTTTCCAAAGTCTAAAACCCTTATCAGAACTCATGGACAGAAGGCCTCAGCTCCTCCCCTTTGCCACAACAGGGCGATGGGTTGTCAGGGTCCGGCCCATTCCTGCACAGGTGTGGCAGTACAGTGAATCCTGGGGCCCTTGGTCTGGTAGAACTTGTTTCCCATGGTGACCATGTCTCTAGAAGCAGCCCAGGATGCAGGGTCAGGGACAACCCCAGCCATCATATGAAAGCTCTCACGATGGGACTTGGCACTCTCCCGTTCCATAGTCAACAGTGCTAGACTCTCTGGGTGGGCTGGGCACCCCTGGGACTGGCTGTTGATGGATCGCTGCGCACGCAGTTCTGGAGTGGATTTTACATAGGTCTGCCAGACATGACCCGTGAAGGAGGACAGCGTCTGTGTTCTGTGTGGTCATGGCTGTTCTCCAAGCACAAAAGACATAGACAAAGGGGCAGAGGACCGCAGCAGATGGCTTCTCATTGCTGAGGTCTTGAGGACCCATGTTTCTGGTCCAGAGATGATCCTTTCCTAAGCGTTGTAGGGCTCTCCGCCTGGGTGTGGAATTGCTCGGAGTTGGAGGTGGGTTTAGTGGAGACCCCCTTGTCCTGTCAGCCATCCTGGCCTGAGTTTATTGGAACATGGCGTGCTGAGCATAGACCCACTGAGGAGGGAGGTTGATTCTTCAACACAGAATGGGGCAGTCATCACAGGACAGTGCTACTGTGTCTCCTAAAGCCACATGCACAGCTGGCACCAAGGCCAGCATGGGCACAACAGCTGGGGAGGTCTGCTTGTCTCTTGAGGAGCACTTGGGCTAAGCTGGTTTATAATGACTGTCAACTCAACAGGCTGTAGAATCACCTGAGAGACAAACCCCTGGAAATATCTGTGAGGGAGTTTCTAGATTGAGTTACTTGAGATGGGAAAGCCCACCACAATTGTGGGTAGCACCATCTCATGTATAGGAGTCTCAGACTGAATCTTAGCCCCAGCATTCAACTCTCTGCCTGACTGTGGCTGCCCTGTGACCAACTAACTGCCTTCTGCTCCTGCCCACCATGATGGGACTGTACCCCAAAACTGTGAGCCAGATTAAACCCTTCTTCTATCAGTAGTGTCTCGCCTGGTGCATTGTCATAGCAACAAGAAGAGTAACTAGTATGAAAACATTCTTGTAGTTTTTTTTTTTAAAGATTTATTTTATTTATTATATGTAAGTACACTGTAGCTGTCTTCAGACACTCCAGAAGAGGGCGCCACATCTTGTTACGGATGGTTGTGAGCCACCATGTGGATGCTGGGATTTGAACTTATCACCTCCGGAAGAGCAGTCGGGTGCTCTTACCCACTGAGCCATCTCACTAGCCCATTCTTGTAGTTTTTATGTGCGACAGGTCTGTCCTTTGGGACAAGCTCCTCATGTGTGCCCATGCTGGCCTTGGTGCCAGCTGTGCATGTGGCTTTAGGAGACACAGTAACACTGTCCTGTGATGACTGCCCCATTCTGTGTCCCTTGCACTGGAGAGGGCAGCTTTTCGGAGTCCCTGCCCATATTGATGGTCACCTCATTTCAGCTATTCTGGTGGCCAGCAGTGATGTGCACACCCCCACAGCCCTAACATCTTTCATGCCCCCCTCATCACCAACCTCTGTCCTCCAGGAAGTGCTCTCTGCACCCTCTGCCCATTTTCCAGTTGGCATATCCATTGTGCTTGCTCTGCCATTGTGAGACTTCTCGGTATGTTACAGATGGGAGCTCCTTAGAGGGACCTCTGCAAATGTCCCCTCCCTGTGAACTCTCTTCTCATCCTTCTAATTTGTCACCAGTGAGCAAGTATCATTTTGATGAAGCCAAATTCACCAATTTCCCTATGAACCATGGTTTTGGCATTGCCAGAGACTTTTCATGTGATCCCAGGTCTGAATATTTCCTCCTGACCCCCAGGTTCTAAAATTTCTGTTAGGTCCTGGCCTCTCCTGCATTGGTTGATACCTGTCTGCACCGGGAGCTGGATGGAGGACTGCTCTCTGCTTTGCTTCCTGTCCGCTCCACTCCAGCGGCTGGGCCTGGCCATGGACCACTGAGCTGTGGAGGCCCTTTCCTCAGAAGCCTGTGGGGTGGCGAGATCTCCATCACTGGCACTTCCTTCCTTTCTGTTCTGTCTTCCTTTCTGCTCCGTGGGCAGCAGACTGACGATGCTGGGGATTCTACAGACAAATCAAATATGCTGAATAATAAGTCACATATTTCTTTTCACACTGTATCTATTTTGTATGTGGGGTATACGCATGCTACAATACCTTCCTGGAGGTTGGAGGACAACGTGCAAGAGTCTGTTCTCTCCTTCTCCCATGGGGTCCCAGGGGTCGGGCTCAGGTTGTCAGCCGTGTGGGCAGGCAGGCACCTTCGCCCACTGCACATCTCACTCACCCACAAGTTTGTCTTAGAACACTTGGATGTAGTTAAACGTTCATCAGCTATTAAAGATGAAAACCAATTTGCATACTAATGAGATGTATATGGTTGGTTGTTTTTACATAAAGGATTAAATCTTGGCTGAATATTTGATACTTGTAGGACAGAACTCTCTGATGGTTTTTCATAGTTGATTGATGTTTTTATTTAGTGCTGAGCTGTCTCTTAAAAAGCTCATAGTACATATTTAACAATTATTTTATTATGAAACTTAAATCAGCAACTTAAACAATAATTTTTAAAATGAAACGTTCTAGTGCAATACAACTGAAAAATGTCCTAGAATACACTCACGCGTGGGCACACACGCGTGGGCACACACTCACATGTGGAAGGACTATGCAGAGTATTCAAAACCTTTGCTTCCTATATTTTGAGTTAACTTTTGATTTTTACTGTCGCCAGTTTTTATGAATTTGTGGTCACTTTTGTGACCTATAGCTTAAGGGAGTACTTGGAGCCAGCAGTCTGTGTCTGTAGAATCCTCTCACTTTATCTCTCACTTTATCTCTCACTTTATCTCTCACTTTTAAAAATAAGCATTTGAGGGGTTGGGAGGTAACTCAGTGGTGAGGGGAGAACCTGCATGGACACCCAGCACCATGTGAAGCTGGGCGTGCTGGATAGGGTGAGGCCAGCACATCTTTAACCCCAGTGTTGAGGTAGAGACAGATCCCCTGATGCTCGCTCGCTTTTGGGCCCGTTAGCTGAAATAGCAAGTTCCAGACTCAGTGAGAGAATGTACCTCAGCAGATAAAGTAGCAAGTGACTGAGGACACCAGCACTGTGGCCTCTGGCCTAATCTCATAGGCCAGCATGTCCCTCTCTTAGTCAGTCTCCTAGTGCAGAGTTGTCTGTGTGTTTGGGACACAGGGCTGACTGCATTTAAGGTACAGGACTGATGAGATGTTTGGGGTGTAAGGCTGCATTTTTAGGGTGCTGGACTGTGTTTGGGATATGGGACTGTGTGTGAGATACAGAACTGTATTTTGGGTACAGTGGTGAACGTGTTTGGGGTTCAGGGCTGACTGTATATTTGGGGTATAATATGGGGCCTCTTGTTTATCACACGCTGCACTGTGGGCTGCAGGCCTCTGCGTTCTTGCTGCCTGCCTGCGTGTATTTATTATTGCTTCCAGCCATGGACAGTGAGTTCATCTCTCACCCCCTGAGTAGCTCGAGGCTTCTGGAGGAGCCTCTTAGTTCCCACGGTCAAGTCTCACTGCCCCGTGACCGAGTGTGGACAGCCGGGCTGGAGGAAAGCGCTCAGCAGTCCTGGTTTATGGTGGGAACCAGAGTTTGATCCCTTGGGCTTCTGTGTGTTTATGGGGATGAAGGACTCACCCTTCTGGAGGGGTGAACATGGAATTTGATAAAATGGCCCCTTTTGAAGGTTGTGCTCACCTCACGAAGGGGCCAGAGCTCTGCCCTCACAGCCGTCCGGGATGGTGGTCAGTGGGGGCAACATCGTCACCCTGTGCAGTGTCCTGCTGGCACCAGGCTGAGAAGTCCCATGGCCCCCAGGTGGCTTGGTGAAGGCTGTGATGCTTCTGATAGTTTCCGCCATTCTGGACTGCACAGGAGCCTGCACCACAGGAAGATGAAGCGAAACAGACCAGAGAAGCCCTGGGCAGCTCAGCCTCCTGGGAAACGGGTGTGGTCACTTAGTAGAGGGTGGGAAGCAAGGCTGCATTTGGATAAGCTGTGAAAGTGAAAGGTTCAGTGACTTCTGAGATTCCTATGACCTTGGATGTGACCCATAGTCAGACCCCAGCATATGCGTGGGCAGGAGTCAGAGCATTGTTCGGAGACTTGCCATCGTGAGCACAGACTGCCAGAGCCTGTGATGCTCAAATCCAGGATCTGCTCACATGCCAGGTTAGGATGCTCTGAGGGCTCAGGGAGCAATCATCGTTATCCCTGAGCCAGAACTCAATGGAGGAAGGACAAAGCTGCCCAGAGCCTTGCACAACCCGGGAGCCCTTGTCTCTTTTTAGCCCAGAGCCTTGGACAACCCGGGAGCCCTTGTCTCTTTAGCCCAGAGCCTTGGACAACCCGGGAGCCCTTGTCTCTTTAGCACCCCGCTTTGGGAATCCTTTGAGCAGCTGCGTAGTACCTACCTGCTCCTCTGCAGCCAGACAAGACACAAGATCAGTGACAGGAGTTCCTTCCCAATCTAATCCTTCTGAAAGACCAGCCCCTCAGCGGGGGCCTCTGGGTGTCGGCCCCTCCTTCTTCTGCCCCAAGGTGGTGTCTTTCAGATGGTCAGCTTTGAGCTTCTTAGAGGCAGGCAACAGCATCCACACAGCACCTAGGACAGCCTGTCAGCTGGCTTCTGCTTTCTCTCCCCACGCCCGAACTTGGACTTCCTCCACAGTAAAGCCGAGCAGCGCTCCAATGACATGCAGATGTGGGGCTGATCTCCCTTTCTGGGCAGAGTGGGCTGATCTGGGCTGAGATCGCTGCTCCACGGTTTCCCAGCGGTGCGACCCCTGTATGAAAGGCGGGTTTTAGAAGATGATGTCCTGACACGCACATACCAAAGGCATACATGTCAGCAATCTTAATGCATTCATTAATGAGGGGGATGGGAAGATGCTGCCAGCATCTCAGAGATCCAGAGAGCCAAGCAGGCAAAGCCATGGGGAAAGTCAGGGGATTTGCAGGTTGGTACTGAGGAGGCAGCAATGGAGGAGGAGACCAGAGGCAGCTCCCTTGCTCCCAGCAGGCCTTTACATCTTGGTGGGGGGGGTTTGTTTTTTGTTTTTCCAATCCCTGTGACTTACAGCATTGTAAAACTGCCCCTGAGGCAGAGGCTGGGCAGTGAGTGGGCTGGCTGGAAGTGCAGCCCCTCCCCACCTCAGTTTGCTGAGCTTCCATGGAACCTGGACAGAGGAGAGAAGCAAGTATGATGGAACCTGGACAGAGGAGAGAGCAAGTATGATGGAACCTGGACAGAGGAGAGAGCAAGTATGGCTGCTTTGCATAAGCTGAGGGGTCATGGAGCTGGCCGAGAGTCTGTTTCTAGACTCACCGTCTGGTCTTGGGTGGGTTTCTCCATCCTTTCTCCCTCCCTCCCCTCCTTCCTGTTCATTTAAGGGCAGATCCCAGGCTCAGAGGCCTCTCCCACTGCCATCCCTGGGGCATCCTCAGGAGCCACTCCAGCCCCGCTTGCATCCATCATCATTAGCTGTCCCGATGAGCTTGACCTTGCTCTTCTGGAAGCATTCAGCCATTCTCCAGGCCACCAATTCCCTTTCCTGCCGGTTGCATAAAAGCAGCCAAACATTGAGGTTTTTATTGGACTCCCTTGCTGCAGGTGTGGCCTTAGACAACACCTGCTATGGGACTTCGGGTCTGTGGCTTGGGTGCACTGTCCAGAAGTGGGAGGGGACTGAGGCTCTGGTGCAGGAAGCTGTTCCTACTGGGCAGGGGTGGCCTGTGACACAGCTGGGGACAGCCTTGAGTTTGCAGCTCGCAGTGGGCTTCTCGGTCCTTGCTACTTGAGTTCTGTCTAAGGGAAGTGAAGGTGGCTGACTGGCAGGGAGGCTAGCCTCAGCTACTCAGCCTGCACCTCCTGGTAAACCGAGAGAAGTGTGGGTAGGTGGATGGAAGGTCTGGGTTTTGTTCTGACCGTGGCCAGCCAAGTTTGCAAAGTGAGGTTTTGTCTCACCCAGGCATCAGGCTCTTCTGGGAAGAAAAGGGTGGGGGAAGCCAGGGAAGCAGCTAGGGAACCTCCCCCAAGACAGGACAGAGAGCACACAGCCCACACGTGCTAGGGAGACAAGTCTGTGAAAAGAGAGAAACCTTTGTCCTGGCTCATTTCCCAGAGGGCACAGAATAGACTTGGGCCCATCCTAAGGTTAGCTGGCATCTTCAAAGGGAGCCAGAGGCCCACCACAAGGCAGGAGCTGGCTCCCTCTGGTGTGGGCAGAGGCTGGGTTCAACCTACTCCATGCAGGACAGCTACTCTGTGCTTCACTCTCATTTGCATTTCCTAGAGTGACATCATCAGATGTGAGAGGGTAGCCTTAGTGCAGGGGCTGGGAACTTACTTAAGGTTGGCTGGAGGAAGTGGCCATGGCATATCATCACCTAGCCACCTACTGATGATGAGCAGGAGTGGGGGGTGGGGTGGGGAGCCTCCCTGGGCCTCCAGTGGCTGGGTTAGAGCCCAGCATGGCAGCAGAGGGGATGAGAGAAGCCACTGCTGGACAAGGCTAAAGACCAGAAAACTGGAGCCATTGCACCCCTGGGTAGGTCCTCCTTGAGTAAACAGAGATTGACTATAGACATCAGCTCCCCACTGGGTGAAAGATGTTTGTCGGGCATCCCAAGCTGATCCTGAAGGGGTGGATCAGGCCACCATAACCGGAAGGCCAGCATGCTATACTGGATGGTCTGGCTTCCGCTTGGGGGCAGTGTGATCAGTCCCTGGGCACTGGTAGTTGGTGTTGGTGCCAGGGCTTGAGAGGATGGGATGGAGTGAGTGGGGAGTCTGAGGGCAATGGGGCCCCTACCATATCATGAGCTGAAAGCTCATGTTGGTCACGAGCCCTGGTCAGGCTTCAACATGAGCGTGTCATCAATTATGCAGCTAGAACACTAACTCTGTAAGGGGTTCATTTGGCCCAGGGCCCGTGAGAGTTTGGCCCTAACACTGGGCTCTTGGCTCCCATGTCTAAGCCCAGCCCTGGGCCTCCGGGAGAGTTGAGTAGGTGAAATGCCATACATACTTGTGTGTATCCATAATTGATTCCAATGACCTAAGGATGATAAATCACTCCCTGCTTTCTCCGTAACCCCCTCATCCTGTCTTCCTAATCCCGAGTTGTCAAAGTAGCTGCCAGACCACATTGCACTGCTGTCATGTGTCCAGGATGGCCTCTGAGGCCCATGTCAGTCCGTCTTTCTGTTCTCTTGGCCATGGACAGAGATAAGTCAGTGTATCCAGGGTAGGGACCAGGGGGTAGGGGTGAGGACCTCTCAGAAGAAAGACAGGACAAACGAATCTTCACTGCCCAGCCATGCCAGCACAGGCCTTCCAGCCCACTCACTCCTGTTTCCCAGTGTGGTACAACCAGGAAGCCTCCAAGCTATTTGCCTATGAATGTTGACAGACAGCAGCTTAAAACCCACAGGACATCTAATTCAGGCAGGACTGTCCCCCTCCCCATCACCTGACTCTTGGTTCTCCAACACTGGCCATCCCTCAGATTGATGAATCTGCCCATCATCCTGGGTTGGGTGATCAAACCCAAGTGTAGCCTTAATACATTCCTTGTCTCCTGTGTTCCTTCAAACTGCTCAGAAGAGATAGAGGTTGGATTAGATTCTGGTTCTACCTTTTAAAACAGTCTGTTGTGATCAGAAGATGGCACAGGTAGGTGGTTCTGTACAGCCTGGACATGTCTCACTGGGATGGCTCTGGCGTCTGAACTTCCTGTCTGATCAGTTTGAAACTTAATGGCGTGCTGAATTTCTACCTGGGCTGGTTCGACCTTCCTTAGATAACCAAGTGGTCCCTGGTTCTCAGGAGGTTACCATATTGATGCTTAACCTAGCATGGACACTCACGTGGAAATCCTTAACTCCATCAGTCATCTGCCTCAGCCTCCTGAGTTGCTGGGTCTACATGAGTAAGCCCCGCACCCACACCCACCCCCTCAGCTGGGGCTCCTGTGTACTGATTGCTGGCCTGGACAGTCACATGGGGTCCTCTGATGGCAAATGACTTGTCATCAGGGGCTGATGTGATGAGGTCACCAGCAAGAAGGCAGATATGTGTAGTTTGTTAGCAAGTTACACTATATTATGGTGAAGCTCATCACACAAGGCTCATGCTCTAACTCCCTCCCTCCAGTTCTATGCCTGCCTCCCCAAGGCTGCTCACCTGTATCTTAGCTGAAGGTCAGGTCCAGTCTCTTAACAGAAATCTCTGATTGGGGAGGGTCAGGATCCTAGGAGAGACTCTCCAGCCACAGGGCAGATCAAGGTGTCGTCTCTCCAGATGTGCAGAGCAGAGCAGAGCATAGCTTTTGGTCTCTCCCTGTAGACTGAGTGGTGGGTATCCTGGGGTTCTAGGACCGTGTGTGGTTATCTCAAGTGAGAAGTGCCCCTGGGTTCTGGTCTTCATGTGCAGCCTTGGGTGTAGTGGGAATCCTGACAAAGCTATTTTCACACGTCTAAAGGGCATCTTTTTACTCTGCCCACTATAAGTCTCACCTCACTCTGGAGTCTTCTCTGTACTCTCCCTTCTGTATGCATCAGTTGTGGGTCTTTCTAGAGAACTCTGTCCTTCCTCCGATGCTGGGCTCCTCTGACCTCACGTTCTCTTAGGATGAACATTTAATTTTCAAAACCTGGGGCAGATCTGGTGGGAGTGGGGCAGGCCAGTGACCTGTGAAAACCAGAGGCCTCCGGAGCAGTAGCATTTCTGAGTGCCTGGAGGGTGGGTGTGAGTGAGGTGGGCGCTCTGTGACTGTTGTCTTTTTTGTGCACACTGCCACCCCAGCATCAGGCTGAGACAAGAAGGTGGCAAGTTTGGAGCTAGCCTGGGCTACACAGGGAGACCCTGCTTCAAAACTTGTCCTGCTGAAGTGTTGATATTAAAATCTTGCCCCTGCCGGGCGTGGTGGCGCACGCCTTTAATCCCAGCACTCGGGAAGCAGAGGCAGGTGGATTTCTGAGTTAGAGGCCAGCCTGGTCTACAAAGTGAGTTCCAGGACAGCCAGGGCTACAGAGAAACACTGTCTCAAAAAAAAAAAAAAAAAAAAATCTTGCCCCTGTACCGCTTGGTATGTAGATGTGTCCTGCTTGGTTGATGGAAGTGCTGTTTGCTGTAACTGTGGGGTGCCTCCATGGCCTGTCCACAGTCATGCTGGCCCTTGGTACTACAGTCCCTTACTGCTCCTTAGCCATTCTACTCCAGATGTAGGGCGGGCCTGTTATTATGTGACTCCTGACTCTGAGGGTCGGTCACTTGATTAGACAAAGTCTGATGTAGCCCAGGTTGGCCTTGAACCGCTAATCTTCCTGCTTCCACTTTGCAGGTGCTGGGTTATATTCTTCTGGAGAACGGTGGGTTTTTGATATTCATAGTATCGATCTTTTCTTAAATGCTTCATGCCTTCTGTACTCTCTTTAAGAAGTATTTGTCTCTCCTAAGATCAAGAATAAAAATTTGTCTGTTTTCGTCTAGAAGTTGTATAGATTAGGGTTTTCATAAATTTATATCTATAATCCATTTCAGGATAATATGCTGTGAAGTCAGGATGGAATTTCTTACTTTTTCCATACAGATGGGAACTAGTTCAGCTGTGTGGAAGAGGTGACTGTTTCCTCGGTACCCGCTCTACCACCCAAGAGTTTCCTCGGGGCCTTCTGCTGCTGCTGGCCTGCACATCTGCACTTTAGGATATACCTTAAATTGATATCTTAAAATAATATGTCTTCTAAATTGTCTCTTTTTCCCCAGTTCTCTTTGGCTCCCCTCCCATCTTCCCCCTCCCTCCTATCTTCTCTCTCCCCCATCTTCCTTCCTTTCCATCTTCTCTCCTTCCCTCCCTCCTATATATCCTCCCTCCTGCTTTCCCTCCCATCTTTCTTCTTCCCCTTTCTTCTTCAGGTGATCCAACCCTCTGCCACAGAGCTCATCCCTAGCGCTGGCCCACAGTTTTCAATCACTGACCCTACCTCCTGTTTTGCTAAGCACATCCCTTAAGCATGCCAATATTGTAACAAATGTTATCTTAAAAAACCCAGCACCAACTTGGTTCCCAGTAGCTGGTGCTATCTGGAGGAGGGCAGTCAGTGTTTGTGGATGGGCCTTCTTGAGCCCCTGCTGTGCACAGCTCTGGTTTTAAAACATTCCTTAGGATTATCTGTGCAGTGCAGAGATCTTCTGTCTGAGAGGGACCGACCTCTGCCCCTCCCCCCATGCTTGCTTCTGTCCTGCCGCGCTGTCTGCAGCCTCCTGGACGCTGATGAGCAGAAGCTGGAATACAGAATTCCTGGCTTTGGACCTGGCCTGCTGGGAGAGTCTGCTGTCTAGCACTGAGGAGGATGTAGGCTCTGCACCTCATAGTCTTTCCTCAGACCTTGGGCATTCTCTTCTTTCCTGATTTATTTTGACTTTTCGTTTTTCTAAAGAGAAGGTGTTCGTAGCTGCTCTGGATGCTCTCACCGTTCCTTCAGTGTGCTGTGTTGGTTGGCTTTGATGTTGAACTGGTTCCTGGGGTGACACTCCCCCCCCCCCTTGCAACAGTGACACTCCAGTTCTGGGCTTCTGAAATGACACATTGTTGAGGGACTGTGCATCTTTCTGTTCTGTTGATTCCTTTCCTTTCCTTGTGATTTTGTTGGTCTGGTGAGATAGCTTCATGGAAGGTGCTTGTTGCTAAGTCTGATATCATGGATGGGGTTCCTCAGACGCACATCCCACATTCTGGAAGGAGAGAACATCAGACCTCCATATGCACTCCCTGATGCGTGTGCGTGTGTGTATGCGTGCATGTGCATGTGCGTGTGTGTGTGTGTGTGTGTGTGTGTGTGTGTTATAAATAAATAAATGTAATAAAGCCAAATACGGCCTGGAGAAACGACTCCGTGGTTGAGAGCATTGGCTGCTGTTGCAGAGGACCTGCTTCAGTCTCAGAACCTACACAGCAGCTCACAGCTCTCTGGAGTTACAGACTTCCTCTTCTGGCATCCTAGAGCACATGCATACAAGTAGACAAAAGCATAAAATAATGAGTCTATCATAATAAATAAATAAATAAATACACGCAGCAAAGAATGCTCAGCCCCCGTCTGTTGCCTGGGGCTTTTTTTATGAGATCTTAGGAGAAGGGGGAGGGGCTGGAAGGGGCCTAATTTGGATGGCCCCTACTTTGATTGACAGGTTTGGATTATGCCAGCCCTTTCTCACTGAGCATGTCTTTTCCCAGGAAGGGTCTGATTTTAATACTATGTATGCCCAACTGAACATAGGTGTCTTAGGGTTGTAATGCTGTGAACAGACACCATGACCAAGGCAACTCTTTTAAAGCTAACATTTAATTGGGGCTGGCTTACAGGTTCAGAGGTTCAGTCCTTTATCATCAAGGTGGGAGCATGGCAGCATCCAGGCAGGCATGGTCTAGGAGGAGCTGAGAGCTCTACATCTTCATCTAAAAGAAGCCAGGAGCAGACTGTCTCCCATGTGCTAGGGGGAGGCTCTCCCAAATTCCATCCCCACAGTGACACACTTCCTCCAACAAAGGCACACCTCCTAATAGTGGTACTCCCTGGGCCAAGCATATTCGAACCACCACAGTAGGCACAGGTAAAGAGGACCCTTTCTAAAGGCTCACTCAGGTTACTATTTACCTTGTTGTCCATGTACCTAAAACAGTGTAACCCAAACTCACCTGCTGCATTCCTTACCTAGGGATAGCCTAGAATAGGTTTAGTTTGAATAGAAACTGTTCATGAAAGAGTGTTTGTTTGTTTGTTTGTTTGTTTGTTTGTTTTTTCTAGACAAGTTTTCTCTGTATAACAGCCCTGGTTGTCCTGGAACTTGCTGTGTAGACCAAGCTGGCCTCAAACTCACAAAGATCCACCTACCTCTGCTTCCCGAGTGCTGGGGTTAAGGGCATGCGCCACCCCTGGCTTGAAAGGGAAGTTCTTGATGGTAGACTTGTAGGAGAGACTTATTATATTCTCCAGAATGGAATGTATGTAAAACTGGATGCAGCTGTGATCCCAGGTTTTCAGGTGCATTCTTAGGAGAGGTGTGCGTAGCTCAAATCAAGTGGAGTTCCAGGTTGCTAAATTATTCCCTAGGCTTGTCTGCCTCAGTATTTTTGATTTTGGCATCAGTGTCGCATTGAGGTTTAGTCTGTTGTTATGTATTGTAACACTAAACACTGGCCAGCAAGATCTCGTTGCTCCTAGACATGAGGACATCCTCATGTACACCAAATGATGCTCTGTAAGCTTGCTCCTTCATTTAAAACTATTGGTTGAATAAAGATGTCTACAGCCTGTAGCTGGGCAGAAGAGAGGCAGGCATGGGTTTCATTATGGGCTTGGGATCTGAGGCAGAGACCATGAGGAGAGGAGAGGAGAGGAGAGGAGAGGAGAGGAGAGGAGAGGAAGACTCTAAGGGGTAAGGGAAGGGTGAGAACTGCCTGTGAAGACTGGCCAACTGAAGTAGGAGTGGCCACTGAACTTGGCAAGTCATATCTGGGGTTATTGACAAGGAAGTAGACAAACTAGCATAGAGGATATCTGCCCAGCTGTTAAGGCTTATTATAAGTATAAAGGTTTTGTGTCCTTTATTTGGGAACAAAATGATCAAGGTGGGGTAGAAAACCGCCAGTTAATTTTTACTGCAACAGGCCTCATATCACAGTAGGGAAGTAGTTCGGTGTTACCTATATTTTCTAAGTAAATTTGCATAATTTAGTTTTGCCCCTAAAATATCTGATAGGATATGTCAACAAACACCTCTGACCCCAGGATCAGGCGAGACCTTCATAGCACTGCCTCCTCCTTATTTACACATGAGGGTGACCCGCCCTGCTCCTCCCACCCTCACTGTGAGGTGGGTGGATTGCAGGTATGCATGGGCCTCCGAAAATGGGTTAGCTGTTGCTTTATTTTGAGACAGGATCTTGTGTTGTAGGCCAGGCCGGGCTCACACTGTGGTGTTCCTCCTGCTTTGCCCCCCCCCCCACAGGTGCTGGGATTACAAGTGTGTGCCACTTCCCACAGGTGCTGGGATTACAAGTGTGTGCCACTTCCACAGGTGCTGGGATTACAAGTGTGTGCCACTTCCCACAGGTGCTGGGATTACAAGTGTGTGCCACTTTTATTCCTATGGTACTGTCTACCCCGTCCATCAATTCTGCATGGCATTCACAGTAGCAGGGCCAAGTTTGATGGCACATTGCATGCATTCCAGCTTATACCCATCTGCCCTTGCTGCTCACATGGGTTACAGCAGTGTTAGGTAGGATGCACATGCCATCCCAGAGTAGCTTTTACCCAGCCACACCTTCAGGGAAGCTAAGGACAGAGGCTGCGATCCCCATCCCTGTGAGGCCCGTCTTCTGTGGGGACACTCCCAGCCTCTCCATCTGCTTTGAATCATGGCCTGGGGTGCTGATGCTTCGTGGCTGCTCGTGTCCACATGTTTTGGAAATTACCCTCCCGCAGCCCAGCCTCACAATGACCTCAGCTGGCTGCCGTTCACTCTTAGTGTAGGACTCTGCTTCATGGCAGGCCTGTGCCTGCTTGCAGCCCAGGGGCACCTGGATCCATCCCTCTGCACCCAGGTACCAGGGAGTCTGTGGGTCTGTCCCTATACTGTTGGTCACTGGGTAGGCGGGCTGTACTCTACTATCTGTCACCAGTACCCAGGATGGCTGACTGGCCTTGTCAGTCTGTCTTTTTGTGACATTGAGTGAGTTAGATCTTCACCAGAGTGGAAAACACTGTACTCCAGTGTCACATACTCATGAGGATTTGAGAGACCAGAGCCCTATCCAGCTCTACCACCATTGCAGAAACACTTTGGAGATGGCTAAGGAGTCTGCATCTCACTCTTGTGAACGTCAGCAGTGATCACAGATGTCTCTGTGGCCAATAAAATGGAAACGTCCGGGGCTGGTGAGATGGCTCAGCGTGTTAAAGCACCCAACTGCTCTTCCGAAGGTGATGAGTTCAAATCCCAGCAACCACATGGTGGCTTACAACCACCCGTAACAAGATCTGACGCCCTCCTCTGGTGCGTCTGAAGTCAGCTACAGCGTATTTATGAAGAATAATAAGAAATGAATCCTTGGACCGGAGAGACCAACCGGTGCGAGCGAGGCTGTCCTGAGCAAGCAGAGCAGAACCGGGACGGCTAAATGGGGACAGCCGGAGCAAGCGGGATGGCCGCAGAGTGAGTGGGGCCGAATGGGGACGGCCGGAACGAGCGGGGCCAACCAGAGCAAGCAGAGCCGATCGGAGCGAGTGGGCCGATCAAGCGAGCGGGGCTGGCTGGAACAAGCGGGGGGGGGGGGGGGGGGCGGGGGGCGGGTGGGGCTGGCCAGAGTGAGCAGAGCCAGCGGGAGCGAGCGGGGTCGAGCAGAGCGAGCAGGGTTGACTGGAACAAGGGAAAAAAAAATGGAAACGTCCAGAATGGATGCCATAGACAGGTGAGAAAGGCAACGTGGGTATCTCTGACTAGGCGGCAAGGTGGCCTGTGAGTCTGGGTTTTACCTTAAGCCCACTTTGCAGCCGTGATTGGAGGACACAGAAGCAATGTCACACATGGGAACATATCTGCAGGGGTGCTGTTGAGTAGCTTTTTGGGCAGCACTACAGAGCATCCATTCTCATGAAGATCGGTGCATCCCCACCTAGAAGATCCTGCATGTCCCAGGATCAGGTCCTCCTGGAGGCTCAGGTATGGCCACACTGGCTGTGCCGCCTGAGGTTTCACTGAGGAGTGTCCCTCCCCTGTGCCCCTGGGGCAGTGCACAGCTGCACAGCCAACAGGCTCTTCCTTTCTGGGTGCAGCTGATTCCTTTCAGCCTGCTAGTAACCTGACTGGTGTCTCACGCTGACCGTGTCTACTGAGTCCAGGTCTTTAATCTGAGCCCGGAGGGAGAGGGCTGCCAGATGAGAATGAAGCAGACTGCAGCCAGAGCTGGCAAGGATGGATAGGAAGGTCTAGTCTCTGGGTCCTTGTAGGAAGCAGTTTTCCAATTGTTCTGGGAGATTCAAGGCAGGACTCGGGGTGCACCATCAGGATAGGAAAGGCTCTCCTGAACTCAATGGCAGATGGGGAGGTATCATAGTGGGCCCAGTGAAGGTTTGAGTCCACTGACTGGCTCGTACTTGTCGTCAGAGAAGCAAGCTTACCTGCAGCCATTCCTGCGCACCCCACATTGTGATTATCCTCCTGTGTGATTATACACGTCTGCGCTGTCTTTCTCCTTAAAAAAAAAAAAAAAAACAAGCCGGGCGGTGGTGGCGCACGCCTTTAATCCCAGCACTTGGGAGGCAGAGGCAGGTGGATTTCTGAGTTCGAGGCCAGCCTGGTCTACAGAGTGAGTTCCAGGACAGCCAGGGCTACACAGAGAAACCCTGTCTCGAAAAAAACCAAAAAAAAAAAAAAAACCCAAAACAGTCACAACTTCACTCTTGTGCACCTAGACACAGGTGCACATGAATAAAAATCAATTCTTTAAAAAGCACACAGGTATTCAAGGCCCCCAAAATCTTCTGCGTGCCAGTTTCTATGTTGGTAGCCCAGCTAAGCTGACATCCTTTCCGAAGTGTTGCTTCCTTTGGGATGGCCCAGGCGCCAGACCACTTCTGACAACCAACAGAGAAAGGCTAACCAAATATGTGACCTTTTTCCTGTCTGTGACCAAATGCCCCGTAAGAAGCAGGTTAAGGGGAGGGGGCTGGGGGCATCATGGAGGGGAGCGTGAGAGCAGCAGTGCAGGGCGCTGTCTCTGGGGGAAGATTCAGCACCCCAACAGGAACACCAGAGCACACGCCCCCAGAGCACACACCCCCAGAGCACACGCCCCCAGAGCACACGCCCCCTTCCTCCTTTCCCCCTTTTATCCAGTCCAGGACCCCAGGACATGGTATGGCACTGTGTACATTCATGGCAGGCCTTCTTCAGTAAATCCTATCTGGAGAAGCCCTTAGAGACACACCCAGAGGTGAGTGTCATTAATACAGAGGCATCTTCCCCCCTTTAAAAGTAATAGTTTCATTTCTTCTTTGAGAATTTAATACATGTGTGCAGTGTATTGTAAGCTTACTCAGTAAGGGGGACCTCCTCCAGTTCTGCCAGGGCCTTCCTTGCATTCTCCTCCTCTCCTGAGTTCACAGACTCATGATTAATAATAATCATCAATAGATCCTTGAGTCCAGTGAGTGCTGCCCACAGTGCAAGAGTGTGGGGCCATCCTCTGTGGCATGTGCAACCCACCCTCACCCACATCCCCAGAGAAAAGTGACTCTCCCTTCCTCAGCCACTGACACTGTGACTGGCTTGATCTTGTTCAGGACTTGTGTAGGCAGCCCCAGCTTCTGTGAGCTGACCTGTGTGACATCATGTCATGTTCAGGAAACAGAGTTTCAGAGCCCCACTCCCCTTCTCATATTCTCTCTGCTTCTGTGAAGTTCCCTATGCTTACATCACAGCTGGGCACTCAGACTTACACTCAAGCACTTCAACCGGTCGTGTGTCTCTGCTTTAACTTCTGCTCATTGCAAAAATGAAGTTTTGCTGGCCACCATGAAGGACGTGTATTTACAGGGGAGTTCGATAGCATGACAAGTTACTGAAACACCACCATTGATTCTCTCTGCCCCCCCCCCAGCATCTGAGCTCCCCCAATCACAGGCTTTTGATCAAGTGTACAGTATCAGGTGAAATCCCTCCTGTGGAGCTGGCTTCACATCCAAGCAGAAAGCAGTTGGCTACCCTCATAACCACTATGCCACAGTGTACCAGAGACATATCTTTCCTGGCGTGACTGCATGCAGGGTCCAACACCAGGGAAGATGGCTGATGTCTTTCTCCCTCGGTGGCTCACCTATCAGCTTCCAGCACCATGGAAAGTGGCTAACGGAGAGAGTTTCCTGGTTAGTTTGAGATTGATTCCTCGATGTCCTGAAACCAAAGCCCGTGGTGGTGGTAGTTACAGTCGGCAAGCAGGTACAGGCATTTCTGGGGCCTCTCTTGACCAATAACTGACAGGGAGGTGTCCTGTTCCTGGCACTTTGATCTTCATGGAATAAACCATCTCCTTTGGGAATAGAATTGTCCACCTACGTGGGATGCCTCTGATCAATTTTTATTTTTAATGTAATATTTTTTAAAAATAGCACTCGAATTAGTGCATTCCCATCAAGCTTCTGCCCATATCCCTAGTTATGGTTAACTCACCCCATCTCTGCTCTCCCCTGCCCCCATCTCCACTTGGCCTTTTACCCAGAGTCTCCCCTGTTCTCTCACGTCCCCTTTCTCCCATCATCCCCTGGGATGCATCTGTATGTGGCTTTCTTACAGACACTCACCTTTTCTTCACTTTTCCTTTTCCCTCCTTTATGCCCCTCTAAGTGGCCAGCATCTCTTGCTCTTTTCTGTAGCCCAGGCTTTCCTGGAGCTCACAGAGACCCACATGCCTCTGCATCCAGAGTGGTAGGGTTAGAGGCTGGTGCCAACGGGGCTCAGCAGATGTTTCTTAACCCAATCAACTAGACAATGAAAATCACCCTTTGTGGATCCCCTGCAGGACAGATGTGGTCTGTCTGCCCAGGGAGAGAGCATTCTTTGGGGTGGGGCGGAGGAGCATCTTCTAGCTCGTTTCCAGCATCCTCATCTCTCTCCTCTTTTATTTCCGAAAGGCTTCTTACCCCGAGTCCGACATCACTGAAGAATTTCTCTCTGGCACAGCCATTTGTCATCTGCTTTGTCCTGTTGCTCAATGCCTGGCGCTCTGGCTCTCTCGGGGTCATCTGGGGAGGATCTCCAGGCTGGTCTGATTGGTCGTCAGCAATGCACCATCCGGGTTCGTTCCAGGTGGCACAAGTTTGAGGCTGAACGGAGCCAGCTGGGCTGACTGAGACTGGTTGCTGAACAGGAGTGTCTGCGGCACTGAGGGCTTGGCATGCTTGCCCTGGGTTGGGGTCTGGGAAGCCCGATGGCTAGTAGTCTTGCCAGGCAGCCACCGTCGAGGCTCACCCCACCAGGAAACCTTGTTACTGCTCGTGCTATCACTTACTCGGGGATAACTAGGCTCTGGGAACGACTAGTGATGAGATGCAGGGACCTCGCTATGGTGGGGACAGTGCCACAGTTTACCACGTGTGTTCAGTTGAACATCAGTACTTCATGTTGTGACAGTTAATGCTTTCAGCCTAGGCTCTGCAGTCACTTGGGAGACAAGCCTCTGGACATGTCTGTTTGAACATGTGGCCATTAGGTTAGCTTAACCGAGAGAGGTGGGCAGCACCATCCGGTGGCTTGAGCGCTAAAACCAGACTGAAAGGAGAAAGTGATCTGGGCACCAGCAACCACCTCTGTCTGCTTCCTGATGTGGGTACCATGTGACCAGTGACCTCAGGCTCCTGTTGCCACGCCTCCCAACCGTACTTAACTCCAGCCATAAGAATAAATGCTTTCGTAAACCACTTTGATTAGATGTTTTGTCACAGCTACAAGGAAACTTTTGTAGCATCTTCTTAATTTTTGGAGGGGGGCACAAGGTGCCTGGTGGCGCCCTGAGGATGCTGGACAGTGCCGTCCTAGGGCCTGCTTCCGCTTTAGCCCCCATAGCCTTAGTATCCTGGGTATCCTGCTTTTGCCCTGGTCTTTCATTCTACAAAACCGGGTCCTGGGGTATGGCAGGCCCATTGTGGAGGCAGGCTGCTTTCCTTGAGCCCTGGGGATGACGTAAGATGGGGCCAGCTCTGGTTTGACTTTCAGGCTGGGTCCTGATGGCCTCTGTGGGGGTCAGGCTTGGGCTTTTCACCTCATCCCGGGTACTGCGTGAAGCTTGGATGGAAGGCTGGGTGGGAACCAGTGTGGGGAGGAGGCTGGTTTCTGCACATCCACTTTATGACACCCATTTGTCTGTCCTGCTGATTTCAGGAAGGGTGAGTTCTGTGCTTGGAAGAAGTGGCAGGCGTTGGGCGTTGCATGACGTGCTCAGCTTCTGGAAGGTCTATCAGCCAGTCAGTGAGTGAGAGAAGGCTTGGCTTGTGGGGAAGCAATAACTCCATATCCTTATGAGGACAGGGAACAGGGAGGATCCAGGCAGACACTCCCTGGCCACTCGGTGGGCTTTTGGAGCTGCTCTGCGAACAGAGGGCCCTCAATGGCTGCCACACACCCACCAGGGATTGTTTTTGCCAAGCCTTGATCAAAAGTGGATAAGGATGTGAGATCACAGGGCCCGCGTAGGGGTGGGGCACCTTTCCTAGGGGCCTCACAGAAGTCTGTCCAGCCAGTGTGTCCAGTAGGGCATCTACTGAGGAAGTCACCTTTGACCGTGTTCTCCTGGGACAGGCAGAATGAAGAGGGACGATGACAGCGCTCTGTCCCTGCTCACTGGCCAGTGCTGAGTTTTCTTAGCTACACAGGGACTGGGAAGTCCTGCTGGGGGTGGGGTGGGGTAAGGCATGCGTGGGCAGATTTATACACAGTGGGGTATGTTGTAAGTGTATATGAGACTCTGTGAGGGTCTGTCTCTCTGCCTCAAGTCCTTTGAAAATGCAACTGTACGTCTTGGCAGAGGCTGGGTGAGCCCAGGAGTGCCAGGGGCTGTAACAGGTGATGAGCGGAAGGCTCGGCCACTGCACTTCCACAGAAAGAGCGCACACAGGCTTCTCAGCATCTCTTCCTTCCATTGACTGAATGGCAGAAGGGTACCTTCACAGTGACTCCACCCCCCCAGTGCCATGGGCCTCGGATGGAGGGCAGTTTGCAGGGCTTCCTGTATCTCTGCAGGAGTCACAACAGCCCCTACCCAATGCCCTTGTCAGACCTCAGCTGATGTTACTAACTAGCGCCAGGAGGGAGGTTTTTCATTCACTCAATTCCCACTGGAAATCTCTCTTAGCAGCCTTGTGAAGGTTTGCCCTGCTGTCCCTGGTCAGGTGAATCTGAAGTCTTCACCAAAGGAAGGGGATGAGAAGTCCAGGCCGTGCTGCGTGAAGCCCTGAGCAGTGCCCTCCACGAGGTGGCAGGGAGGCACCAAGGGATGCTGGGTTGAATCTGGCTGTCTGGGAACTGTGGGTCCTGTGGAGGCCTCTAGGCGATGGTGCACTGAGAGGAGCCGACACAGCACACTGACTGTTTATTTTGAGACAGGATCTCACTGCGTAGCCTTGGCTGGTCTGGAACTTGGAGTATACACCAAGCCGGCCTTGAACTCACAGGTATCCCTGTCTATGCCTCCTGAGCATTAAAAGCTTGTGCAGCCAAGCAGGTCAGGGATGCTGTGTATTGAGAATATATTTTAGTTCATAGACATTGCAGAAGAGAGGCAGAAAGCCACGTGGGGTCTGACTTGAGAGGTGAAGCGAGCTGTGTCAGATCCGGATGTAGCTCAGTGGGAGGTGCTTCATCCAGGGCTCTGAGTTCCACTCCTAGCATGGCAGATAAGAGGGGGAAACTGTGAGAGACCCTAAGAGTTGTCCTGAGGGCTTGAGGGGAGAGGATCCTGCATCCACTGATTGGGAGCAGGATTGAGCTTGACTCAAGGCTGGAAGCTGCACACACTGCACACACTGCACACACTGCACACACTGCAAAGGCAGCTGTGAAGCCTTCAGCCTACCGACCTGTGGAAATGCCAGACTTGTCTTTAGGGCTTTCCCAATCGGCAGTGAGTTTGCTGTGAACATTAAAAAGCATAAGCCTTTCTGTGCTTGGTCTGGGCTGCATTAAACTGTCTGCCCAGGAGGAGAATCCAAGGATCTGATAAGGGAGTGATGTTTTCTTTCTTAGCCCAGGACTCCGGGGATCTTGTGGGAGCAGCGCCTATGGAACGCAGCATGCATAAAAACATACTGGGGAGAATTGTCACCAGGGGTGACAAACACAGGGTCACTTTCTGGGAATAATAGGAACTAATGGGTCTATTTAAATTATTCATCATAAGACAAGAATTCCTTGCAAGGGACAATACCAAGATAAATGCTCTTGGAATTGAACTGGCAGAACTTGGCGGGTGAAAAATGTGATGGCTAAGGAAAAAGAAAAAAGCCTCAGTTGCTGAGTTAAAGCCAAACTCCAACAGCGGGTGGGAGAAGCAGCCGACTGTGGGCAGAGATAGGATGTGGGAAGAAGACAGATTCCATTAGAACTCAGAGGATGGGATAGGACCGAGCAGGGACTGCTGTGGGCCATTTTAACAGGATGGTAGGCTGTGAGAAAGGCCATATTCCAAGGTACCAGAGAAGGGGCTAGGGATGTAACTCAGTTGGTAGAGCTACAGCTTGTCCAGCATGCATGAGACTCTGGGAATCATCCTCACTACCATGTCGATTGGTGGGTGGTCTGTAGGCAGGAGGATCAAAAGTTCAAGGTCATCCTCAGCTAGATAGGGGGGGTTCAAGGCCATCCTGAGCTTTTGCAATATACTTCAAAACGGTGTTGATTCACAAGTGTGAGGTGGGAGCCCATAAGTGAATTGAAAATGGATTTGCTTTAACTTAGGAGATGGGTGATGTTTTCAGGGGGAGAAGGGGTCAGTCAGAAGTATTGTTGACACCAGGAATCCACTTTGGGAAATACTCAACTCTTGTTAAAGTGAGTCCCATGTCACTCAAGGAGCTAAGAGAAGACAGAGTGCCCAAGTGCTGGAAGGAGACAGGCATTCGTGGTTGAGCTGCAGGAAACTTCTTCCTATTCCAAATGTCAATCTGCAGAAATCATAATGGCCACACCCATCCTGGCCATGCCCCAGCTGTAGCCCCAGCACCTTGGCCAGCCACATGGGCATCAGCTCATCAGCTTGACTTTGCAGAAGACTAGAACAATAACAACCTGAGTGTCGGAACAGCAGTGTGATGTCAGAAGCGCCGTGTTTGACAGAATGGCCCTGGGGATAGCCAGTTCCCTCTGTGGAGCCCGTGGACACTCTTCACATGGCAAAAGGAGATTAAGGGATGAGGTAGACCAGAGTGATGGGAGGGAGGAGCATGAATCCAGCCATGTGGATGCCTCTAGAAGCCAGGGGAGGGGGGGCAGTCTCTGATGGAAGGAGCATCCCCAATGTCAACTCAGAGACTGATGGGGGGCTTCAGACCCAGAGACTGTCAGAGTGTCAATCCGTGTGGTCGTCAGCATGAGTCTGTGGTCGTTGGTTACAGTAGCATGGGAAGACTCATGCAGACAATCTGTTTGGGTGGAGCTGGACCTACAGGTGATGGACCTCCGGCTTCAGAACTTTTATGGAAGATGAGAACACAACCCAAGGACTGGAACTGACAGTGTCCCAAAGAAGCAGCGCCAGCTAATGAGAATAATGCCAGCCCGGGAAGGAGTGTGGGCATTGGCAGGAGTGGCCCCTTGTTAGCACCAAGCCTGCCCTTTCATGTCCCTGGCTCTCTGTGCCTGGCAGGCTGTCCCCGGTGGGCTCTGAGACTTGAAGGTGAACAGTATCTTGCCGAGCCTAGAAGACTGTGTTCCAGTGTCTACAGCTCAGGGGGAGTCACGACTGAGTCAGCAGATGTTGTCTCTGGTGTGTGAGCTTTGCATCTGTGGGATGGAGGCTTCCCTCCCCTTCTTCACCCTTCCCCCTGCATTCTTTACATGCTTAGAACACCTGCCCTGTGCTAGCTGCTGCATTCTGGGCACCACGCTGTATTCTTGGTACAGTAGAAATTCCAGAAACTCCTTCCCATGCCGTTTGTCTGCAGACTAGTCTCATGAAGTCACCTGGTGATAGAAAGCAGGACTGCCCATCTCTCCAGGGCCCTCTGGATCCTGGATCTTCTCCTGAGGCTCGGGCTGTGTTTCTGAGGTGGGTGGGTGGTCGAAGCTACTACTGCAGACAGCTGTTTCTCACCACCTGGGCTCCGTCATCTTTTAAGCCAAGAGAGGCTGTCCTGTAGACTCATGGAGTTTTGTCCCTTTCTGGAACACGCTGGTGTCAGTCTCAAGCTCAAACACAGCCAGGGTCAGTCCCCCAGATGCGCGTGTGGTGTCAGCTGAGAAAACACTCCTGGAAATCGTCTTTGGGTTGGGCCGCCTTTGATCAGGAAGTTCTGTTTATTGTACAGTATAAACATGGAAGAGACCTCTTCTCCAAAGGGGATGTAAGCAGAGCCAGCGGATATGCCTGCCCTGAGCTGCAGGCCTGGGAAGAAGAGAGGCTGAGCCGGTGGATATGCCTGCCCTGAGCTGCAGGCCTGGGAAGAAGAGAGGCTGAGCCAGTGGCCATCTGGCCTACTGCTGTCTGCATCCTGGTGCCTGGTATGGGTAGCAAGGGATGGCTCATAGTTTCTGTTATACAAGCAGGAGCTTAACTGGCCAGTCCTGGGTGGGTGGCCAAGTTAACCTTCATGCTGATGGGCTGCAAGTTCAGGCTGTGTGGTCTGCAGGGCAGAGCCAGAATTCTATGGGTAGAGCAGCATGTTTCTCAACCTCCAAGAAGGGTGGCATAGACCTCACCTTACCTCATCAACCAAGTTCAGAATAGGAGGAGGCAGTCTGAGACAGTACTTGGATAGAGGCTAGCTGACCTCCATAAGTAGAGACAGGATATATGGTACCCGCTCATACTCTGTGTCTCGACTGAACTGCATCTGGGAGCTAGGGGAAGCCCTGAGGCTCAGAGCTCAGAACAGTTGTAGAGACACACCTTGCTTATACGACATCCACCTGTGATCTCACAGGTCCAAAGACTATGGGCAAACTCTAGATCGCTCTGAGCCTTGGTTTCTGCCTGTGTAAAACCGGGATTGGCCGGTTCTACTGCAGAGGACACTTCAATGAAGAAAGAGGCTAACTGTGAGGGACTGGGGGCTCAGTGGTTCTGGGGCCCTGATAAGCCGCTGCTGAGTGAAAGACAAACAGATGAATGAGCCACCTCCATCAGTGGCTGCTGCGTGTGACTCCTGCCTATCTCTTCCAAAGGTCCCTAGCCTCTCCCATCACCCTGCCTCCATCGCAAGTGAGCACACACATGAGTCAGCCATATGCTAGCCAACTTGGTCACGGGTCAGCACCAGTCACTTGGAGCCAAGGATCACACCTGGGCATGGGTGCTTGGGAGGGCTGCAGTTGGCAGGTATGGACCAGAGAGGGGACACCTGGTCCAGCCCTGTGGCATCAGCAGCAGAGGGGAGGACAGGCTGCTGACAGAGGCTGGGGAGGAGGGAAGTGACAAGATTTCAGCATTAGACACAGGTGAGAGGCAGAGGGCACAGCCTGGTCTGGGGAAGCCCTGGGCAGGGGTTGGTGGAAAACAGTCTCAACCTGGTACTCCAGTTTCAAGGAGTCTGGTGTGGAGTTTAAGTTCTGTGGTCCTTGCACAGATGCCAGCCAGCTATATTGGTCCGGATGGCAAGGGAGTTGGAAGGAAAGTGGGTGGTCCAGTCAGAAAGTCCTAGATGGTTTGGGCCACAGGACTGACTGTGGAACTGGGCTTGGCTTTTTCTGGAAGGACAGACTGTATCCCTTGGGTCCCTTTCCAGGTCTGACCCAGACATCCCGAGCTTGGAATCTGTGCTTTGTCCCCACAATATAGTCGGAAGCCTCGCTACTCCCTAGCATGTTCTTTGGGTTGGTCCAGGACGGGTCCCCATCCCCCGAGGAGCCATGCCACTCAGCCAGCTGCAGCCAGGTGTAAACCGGATCACATTTAACTCCAGTGACTATGCATAGCTTTGGTCATGAGAAACCACGAGGGAAAATACAGCCAAATATTTGTTCGGTGTGGACACAGCTCTCTGATGTCCTACTGGGAAGCAGGCAGGAGATAAGGGGCCATGTATGATTGAAGCCAGCTGCCTCCATGCAGGGTGGGAGGAAGGGAGATAGAGCTCATCCTCTACCACCTCCATGGTTCACACGCCATGGTTAAAGCTCTGCCTGTGATGGGATGCGATGCATACTGTGTTTGAAATGTCTCTGGCTGATCTCGGCCTTCGGTCACGAGGCCTCATTAAGAATCATGTTTTGTTGTTTTCCGTGGTCATCTGCACGGCTGGCAAACGCCTAAAAAACCCAAAGACAGCAAAGCTCTGCCGCGTCTTTCAACCTCCAACAAGGAAACAAATCTGTCACGTTAGACCCTTGGCAGACACCTCCCTTGTGTCCCTGCTCCAGCCTGGAACCTCATCTGACCCACAGGGAAGGTCAGCACTGCCTTTGTGGAGATTAGAGGAGAAATCTGAAGCCTTAGGTGACCTTACGTCCTAGGGAGGGAGAGGGAATGAATCACGCCACAGAGAAGCTTTGAGACTTTGCAGGCAAACTGGCTGGGATTAAAAAAAAACACACACAACAATTCAAACAGGAACATTCAATCAGTTTGCACACAGACACTGCTTACACATGCCACACAACCCAGAGGCACAGTCAGTCACCTTTGTCATCTATGTTTCAGCCCTGTCCCATTGAGTATTTGGACCCACATCTACCTACCTGTCTCAGGGGAGCCATGGAAACTCTGCAGCATGGCTCCTGGGCATGCATGCCTCCATCAGGTGGAACGGCCTAGGACAGCCTGGTGGTGGTACAGGCTACTGGGGCACTATTGCTTCTGATGATTCCTCACCACAGGGCCCTTGGGACCCAGTGTGGACAGTGTCCCAGGTATGGGTTTATCTGTCCCAGTATCCTCCTGGGGCCCTGTTGAACCCTAGCTACTGGTTCAGATGCTGAGCACCGTCCAGATCCAAACTATGCTGTTCCAGGATGCTGGAGAGACAGAGGTTCCTCTGAGGGCTGGCTGGAGTCTGGCACCCAAGAGGCCCAGAGACTTTTGAGGGTAGTTGCTGACGTGGGGCCCTAAGTGCCGAGTGAGCTAACGGTCTTCAGATCAGCGCTTGAGGGGCCCGCTCTTAGAAAATGTGGGAGATGCTGGGATTCTTGTGCTGGCCCTGGAGCTAGAGCTGGGCTACATGGGGTCTGGGCTCGTGAAAATCAGCTGCCATTTAGGATTCCCATGTACCCTGGGCCTCGGTGGGGACTGTCATCTCCCCACTCTCTGTGTGTCAGTACAGTACAGATCTGTACCAACACGAGGCCTTAGGGTGTGTGTGTGTGTGTGTGTGTGTGTGTGTGTGTGTGATCCTCACCTACCGTTTTGTTTGGAGACAGGTCCTCCTTGCTGTTTTTCTGCAGCTGGCCTGAGAGCGTCCAGGGATTCCCCTGTCTGTCTCCCACCTTCCCACAGGAGTATTGAGCTCACAGATTCCATGCCATGCCTCCAGTTTTAATGTGGGTTGTGAGGGTTCAAATCAGATCCTCAGACTTGGGTGGCAAATGCTTTTATCCATGAAACTGTTTCCCTGAGCTCTGAGATTTGATTTCAAACAGTGGAACCCACGAGGGGGTTGAAGGTGTTGAAGAAGAGTGACTTCCCATTGTAAGAGCTGCTAAGCTTGGGGTCATATCACACCCGTCATGAGATGGTCACATGGTGGGAGCAGGCCCTGGGTCCTTCAGCATCTGGTCAGCTGTAAATTAAAGCCAAAGGAGCCCTGGGCTCTGGGGCTCTGAACGGCATGGAGACAGAAGGCCTCACAGGAAGACTGTGTCCTCCAGGGCTTTAGAGGGTCCTCAGCACAAGGGCACAGTGTCCCCTCTAGTTGGAGTACTGTGGAATCCTGCCTCCTCAGAGCTCCCAAAGCTCACTGGAGACCAGCACAGACATGCGGCCTGGAACAGGTAGAAAGGTACTGTGTGCAGGTGGCTGTGGGGTCGAGTCCCTGGAACATTCGACACCAAGATAATACAGTGTTGAGGATTAGCTGCCAACAGGACACTATGCTGCTGTGGTTAGTGTTCCCTTCACAGTCAAATGCAAACACACAGCCGCGTGCTTCACCCTGAGGCATCCCCGGTGCAGTAGTGTCCCTCTCATGCACAGTGCTTACCTTGCCGTGCTGTCCCATGGGACAGAGTTGGGACTTCCTCTGCTCATTTTCTCTAGGGTTCCTCGGGCTCAGACTTGTGGCTTCCCTCAAGACCTGCCCACACTCCCACTGACCTGAGCCTTTAAATCATCCCACCACTGACAGGGAGACTGTCTCCTGTAGGTAAAAAACCTTCTAGCAAAGCAATTTAGAGGGCTGGCTGGCTGTGGTGCCCACGTACCCTGCCTCACCTGCAACACCATCCCCCGTGCCTCAGCTGTGGCACTGCAGTCCTGAGGGCTTGTTGCAGCACTGACCTTTTGCCTCTGGCTATAGCAGGCTTTACCTCACTGAGATGTGGGTCTGTGCCAGGCATGGAGCCGGAACTACCTTCCAGCCTTAGTTCCTTCCTTCATGGGCTGCTTGAGCTGGAGAGGAGGAGTCTCCTCATGTGGTCATGAGACCCTGCCAGGTCTCCAAGGCTTACATAGTGCACAGTGCATTGCCAATTCCTTGGGTTCTGCCCTTGGTGGGAGGGAAACCTCGCTGCCAGGCTCTGAGGTCCCTCCAGCAAGGGTAAGCCCTTTCTAGATCCTTCCATGCTTGATCAACACGTAAATCAACTCTATTTGTTTCTCACCAAGGTCAGGAAGGTCCAGACGTGATCTTCCTGCCATTTCTTAGACATGGAAGCTGAGCTCATCCACAGGGAAGTCTTCCCTGGGGTCACCCAAGGTCTCCTGACAGCCACATCTGGGCCTCGCTGCTCTTTGTCACCAAAGGCGTCTCCAGCCAGGCTGTATCCCTCAGCTGTTCCTGGAAGGAACCCTGTTTGGCCTCTGGACCTCCCTGCGTGTGCCTGCCCTTCGAGCCAGGGATAATCTCATTGGCCAGGGCCACACCTCTAGGAGTCAAGGGTTCATTTTCATGGAAAACCTGTGATCTCGGTCTGGTGTGTCTGTGTTTCAGCAGCTGCTCCCTGCCACCCTCAGACCTTCCTCATCTGTCCTGTGCTGCTGTCCTCCCTCTGGTGCTGGGCTCTGCCCTTTGTGGGCTGCAGGTGGTAATTGACCTCAGACACATGTGGCTGTGTCCTGTGCTCAGGCCAAAGATACCAAGAGGACAAACTTCTGGGTCCCTCTTGCCTTCCATGGCTGCCCGAGATGCCACGATGCTGAGGTCGTGACTCTCTGCCCCCAGTTCCAGCCTCTGATCTAATATAGGTTGTCAGATGCCTTCCCCTCCAATGGTGCCAAGTTCCTCCTTAAAAGATAGGATGTAGCATCAATCCATAAAAGCCGTCACCTCCTGCAAATGCTTCCCAGCCCCTGCTCACACATCTACCTACTCTCAAGGTGAAGAGGGAGAGTGAGCACTGAGGGAGGACAGAGGACAACCAGTAGCAGCTATTCCTTGGGCTCCACCCATTGAGGTGTTTAGAGACAAGGTCACGGCTAGGCCTCTACCCATCTCTGCCCACAAGTGCACTGCACCCCAGCTAGCTTTTTATGCAAGCGCTGGGGTCCTAGCTGGGTCCTCATGCTTGGCCGACAAACACTCTGTTTCCAGAGCCATCTCCTGTCTCCCAGGGGTTTCAGGTGTTCTCAGAGGAGAAGGGTGGGGCATGGGGGGAGGATTGCGAGAGGGGGTGACCGAGAGGGAGCCAGTGAGTGGGATGTAAAGTGAATAAGTTTAAAAAATATATTCTTTCTCCTCATCTGCATATAGAGCAGAGCCAGGTGGTTTTAGAGTCACCTCAGGATGTGACATCTGCCTGGCAGAGGCTCCTTCCCAGCCCCCTCACGTGTGTTTCTGTATGACCCAGCACCTGTTTCTTTACTCACTCATCTGATGTTAGAGGAGGAGGCCTGGCCCACTACTGCTGGGGAGCTGGCGGGCAGGCTTGGGGTCCACAGTGGGTCAGAGCTGATCTTGCTGGAAGCCTGGGCCTCGCAGCAGGCATCCCCAGGGAGAGACCCCAAGTTTGGGCTTTGCAGGGTGGGGAGCCACAGGCATCTGGCAAAGCTGTGACTTCCTGCTCTAGCTAGGTTCTTCTGCAGCTGCCTGGGTGGTCATTCCCTCTCAGGCTGTAAAGCAAGGCTGGGTTTATGGGTCTCTTCAGAAACTCGGGGGCTTCTGTAAACTCTCACGGTTGGGAGGGCTTGGGGTTAAGAAGAGATCAACTTTTAAGTAGGCGTGTGGAGATCTGGGATTTGATGAATTGCATAATGAGTTGGAGGCTCTGTCAGGGTGGGTCTCTGACATCCTGGGGCAATCCCAGCCTCTAAAAGAAGGGAGAGCCATTGTGGGCTGTTTTATGGGGCTCAGAGTTGGCCCCAGCCTGTAAGATGGAGGGAGCAAGGTTCTCTTCCCCAGGATGGCCTCTCACACTGAGTGGCATCCAGGCCTCTGTGCAGTGGGTGGCCCCTGCGTGATGGTGGTGCGTGCGGAATGTATGATTGCGTGGCGATGGCTCAGTGGAAGAGCACTGACCTGCATATAAGGTCCTATGTATCTGTATAAGATCCAGGTCCCACAAATGAATAAAAAAAGTGGCACTTATCTTTCTGTAATTAGTTTAACTTACTTGACATGACCTTTAAATCCAAAGCTAGCAATGGACACCCAAGGCAGTCAGAGCCTCCTTTGACTTCCCGGAGACTGGTTTTTAAAAGTCTGACCCACCTTAAGGGGAATCCTCACTCCTCTGAGATAAAACTGAAAAACGTGGGTCACAGACACTGAAGTCTTAAAACGCAGGCGTGCATGAGCGCTCACACATGTGTGTGCACGTTTGGTACATGTAGCGGCCAGAGGGCAACCTCAGGTCCTGTTCCTCAAGTACCACCCACCTTGTTCTTTGAGGAAAGGGTCTCTTCATCAGAACCTAGGTCCACAGATTGGGCTAGTCTGGCTGGCCAGCAGGTCCCAGGGGTCTGCCTGTCCCTGCTTCCCCAGTGCTGGGATCATAAGCACATTCATGACTCTTTCCACAGGTCCCAGGAACAGATCAGACTTGGATCCTTTTGCTTTCGAGGCGAGCACTCTATTGATCAGTCAGTAGAGCTTTTTAAAGCACTTTCTCAAGATAGCCGTGAGCCAGTCACAGTGATAGCACACACACACACACAGTGCTCCAGGAAACGGCAGGGTAGAAAACTGGAGATCGGGAACCGCTTTCCTGGTTCATGGAAGCTTGAATGGGAGACAGCATCATCTGCTGAAGAGCTGACGCCCACAGAGAGCATCAGGTCTTTCCTTCCACACTCTAAGGGCAGGGTGTGAGGTGAACATGGCAGAGTCAATGTGGAGATGAAGGTTGGGAGCTGTCAGATTGTTGGTAGAGAAACAGTTTTGAGGTCTATAGCAATCAGAATGGTTCTTCTTAAAATCTTTCAGGAAGTATCTGTGACCAAAGATCTGCATCAGGCTCCACCTTGCTCAGGGCAGACACTCCAGCCCTGAGATGGGCTTTGGGTCTGGAGAACATTTGTATCAGAATAGACTGCAGCCGTGTGTCCCTGTCAGTGGGGTTTCCTGACATTCCAGGGTCCTGCTTGTTCTGGTGGGACCTACTAGGGCAGGCCTTGGCAGCTGTAGATTTTGGCTACACCACTGGTATGGGATACCAGTTTCTGTTGTCTGTCTGAGCACTGAATAGCTCCTGTGGAAGCTGCCCCTGGGTCTTCTGCCAGCCTGCCCAGTGCCAGTCCGTCCACCTGAGGGCCCATGAGTGATCAGTAAGATAAGTTATTGGAATCTCTACTGACTGGGGAGCCCTCTAACCTCTATCCACAGGAACCTTGTGTGACTTTTCTTGAGGAGACATATTCAAACATCTATCCACCCCAAACAGAAACAGACTACAGACCAAAGAAATGAGGCCACCCCAAGTCTGGATTGTGGAACTAGCTAGGCGTTTACTGGGGTCAGTTCTAGGGACATGGGTGACTCAAAGGCAAGTGGGCACAGGAAAAGCACAGGTCGTTGTGGATAATGACTCCCAACAGCTGGGTCCCTGGAGCTCCCTGTCCATCTTACAGGTCGACTCCTCCACAGAGAGACTTGGCTTCCCAACAAGTGTCAAGTCTTACAGAACCAGGGGTGGAGGGCACATGGCTTTTGGGGGTCCTGTGACTTTTTCCAGTTTCCTCCAGTTGGAGTCTCTCTCAGTCTCTTTCTGTGTGTCTCTCTGTCTCTCTCCCTCTTTATGTCTCCATCTTTCTCTGACTCCCTCCCTCCCTCCCTTTCTCCCTCCCTCCCTCCCTTTCTCCCTCCCTCCCTCCCTTTCTCCCTCCCTCCCTCCCTCTCTGCCCCCCTCTCTCTCTGCCCCCCTCTCCTCCCCTCCCTCCCTCCATCCCCTACCTCTCTTGTTTTTCAAGATAGGGTTTCTCTATAGCACTCTGGCTCTCCTAGAACTTGCACTGTAGACTAGGCTGGCTTCAAACTCAGAGATCCACCTGGCCCTGCCTCCCGAGTGCTGGAATTGAAGGCGTGCCCCACTTTGGCTCAACGTGCCTCAAGTCTTTATGAGCCTTTCTTCTCCCTTCAGGAGAGAATGCTTCAATTAAGCAGCAATCTCTCTCTCTCTCTCTCTCTCTCTCTCTCTCTCTCTCTCTCTCTCTGTGTGTGTGTGTGGTGTTGTATGTATAGACATGCATGTGTGGGTGTGCTAACCCACATGTGCATATAGACCTGGAGGTAGACATTGGCATTGGGTGTCTTCATACATTGATCTGGGCCTTAGTTTTTGGGACAGGATATTTCACTGAACCTGGAACTCATCCATTCACTTAGACTGGTGGGCTATTAAGCTCCAGGTATCCTCCTGTCTCTGCCTCCCACACAGTCCTGGGGTTATAGACATATTGCTGTACCCAGAACAGGGTGAAGGAGCTGGGCAGGGGTGCTGAAGAACAGGCTCTCCACCAGCCACTTCAGTGATTCTCTCTCATGGTCATGGGGCCTGTATCAGTGCCAGAGTTTCATGCTGTGCCCTGTTCCCACTATCTCCTCAAGACCTGGACCCGCAAAGCAGGAGGTCCATCTGGTTGTATTCTTCTATGCTGGTAACGTCATTGGGTGGTGAAGTCACTTGATGTTCTGGCAGAGAGCAGTGAATGGAGATAAGACAGAGTAGTCAGTTCCTGGAAGGACTTTTTGCAACTGGGATAAAGATGTGTCAGCCAGTCACTGGCGAGGCTTAGGGCATAGCCATTGTTAGCAAGGTCAGGACCCAGTACAGTCAGATGTCTCTGATGAGATGCTTGGGGCTGGAAGACTGTGGCCAAGGAACCAACCACATTGGCTTCTCTAGGAACCTCTTTTTAGAGCTCTCAGGAGGCCAGTGGCTGGTGATGCTGCTCAGAGTGTAGAATGCATGGCTTGGATGCATGAAGCCCTGGGCCTGTTGGTCTACACCTGTCATCCCAGAACTAAGGAGGTGCAGGCAGGGGAATTAGAAGTTCAAGATTGTTCTTGGCTACATAGCAGGTTCAGGATTAGCCTAGGTTATGTGAGAGTCTGTCTCAAAAAATGAAAAAGAAGAGGGCTTTCTCTCTGTGTCATCGTCCTCAGGTGGCCTCCCTTCTGTACCAGAAGGCCAGCCAGCCAGCCAGTCAGAGGCCCTAGTGTCTTTTCCTCTTCTAAGGAGGTCACTAGTCTCACTGCAGCTGGGTCTCATCCCTGTAACATCATCTTACTTCAGTTATCCAGAAGCCTCTGAGACTAGACACAGTCACACTGAGGTCACCAAGGCACAGCTCAGCCAATGGCAGGGGTCACCAAGTCACAGCCCAGCCAATGGCAGGGGTCACCAAGGCACAGGTCAGCCAATGGCAGTTTACATTCTTTTCTGCTCATCATAGTACATTCCAGCCTCTTCTTGGGGCTTCTTACTTCCATATCTTTACAGGACTCACGCTCTTACCCTCTACCCCAACCCCCTTCCCAATTGGAAAGCTCAGGTGAACTGGGAACCCAGCTGTTGTTCCTATTGGTTGAAGGAGAAACAAAGTCTGGGAAGAATTTTTTTTTTTTTAAGTCTACAAATTTCCTAGATCTAGGGCATTTGTGAGATGTTTAAGATGTCAATATTTATTATTTTGAGCATGGTACATAAGCATAGGCTAAAAATCCCGGAAATACTCTTCAGGAAGGGCGTCAGGAGGAGGAAGAGGAGGAGGAGGTGTGAACATTGTGGGCAACCTTACAACTGCCTGCCCTCTGGCATCTTTTTCCCTCCTCCTTCTCCATTCCTTAGGCGCACAGATGATGATGTAGGCTGGGTATCCAGAGGGGGTAGGAGGAAAGGGCCCCTTCTGTAGTGTGTTTGTCTGAGGCTGCTGCCTTCCTTGCTTTTCATGAGGATCAGAGAGCCTACCTCACACACGGCCATTCATTCGTGAGTGTCTAGCGTCTAACATACAGTGGGGCTCTAGGACCCTTGTTGGGGTCATGGAGGCACCCTGCATATCTGCCAGCATCCCATCTAGTGCCTGCTCCATTTTGATCGAGGCTCCAGCCATCCTTGCCCTGACCACCAGCACTAGGTCTGCCTCTGTGTAGTGGGCACGCGGAGTAGACATTGCAGAACGGTGCCCTGCAGCCAGGAGGATCCTGTGACAGTTGTTCCTGTGGGCTGGTCCTCTCCAGAAGCAGTGAGCTCTACATGCAGGGGTGGGACATGGTTGCTATGCTCTAGGGTTTGTTGACTCATCAGCTCAGATTCTCAGCCCCTGAGCTGCTGCTACCAGACCTGGTGAAGGAAGACCCTGCCAATCATGGCCCCATGACCCTGGCCCTGTATTCTGTGGCCTTGCTAACTGTGTTCATATTTTCTGTCTGTATGTGCATATGTGTGGGGGACATTGGGCCTTCTCAGCCTTTCTCTCTTGATACAGGCTGCCTCCCTGACCTTAGGCTAGGCTCACAGTTAGCAATCCACAGCAGTCGCCCTATCTCTGCCCCCAGCACGGGAGATACAGATTCTACATCCATGCTTGCTTAGCAAGGGTTCCTTTCTCCCAAGCGTCTCCTCACCCCCATCGCCCACATCGCAATCCTGTTGCCCCTTAGTTCTGACTCAAGGGACTCCGTTACATATTCTAGAAGCATGTTCCTCATCCGATGGTGGGCACAGTCTCTGCCACGTGTCCTTTTCTCCTCTTGCTTAGCACAGAACTTTTGGCTCTGATGTGGCCACCTGTTTCCTCATCTTGGTTTTGGTTTTGGTCTTCTCTCAGTGGCCTAATCAGAGACTGCTAAAGCTTCAACTCTTTTTTTTTTTTTTTTTCCTTGTTCTGGTCAACCCCGCTCGCTCCCGCCGGCTCTGCTCGCTCTGGCCAGCCTCACTCGCTCCCGGCCGCCCCCGTACGGCCCCAGCTCGTTCTAGCCGGCCGGGTTCGCTCTGATCGGCTCCGCTTGCTCCGGTTGGCCCCCGCTCGTTCCGGCCATTCCCGTTCGGCCCCACTCGCTCCGGCCCGCTAGCTCCGGCCGTCCCTGCTTGCTTCGGCTGTCCCCGTTTGGCTCCGCTCGCTCTGGACAGCCTCACTTGCTCCAGTTGGTCTCTCTAGTCCAAGGAGTCATTTCTTATTATACTTCATAAGTACACTGTAGCTGACTTCAGATGCACCAGAGGAGGGCGTCAGATCTTGTTACGGGTGGTTGTAAGCCACCATGTGGTTGCTGGGATTTGAACTCATCTCCTTCGGAAGAGCAGTCAGGTGCTCTAACCGGCTGAGCCATCTCACCAGCCCTAAAGCTTCAACTCTTACAGTCAGGCGCTCCACGTATGCTGACCTCTGTGTGGTGCGACGCAGGGTCCAACTTCCTTCTCTCCTAAGGGAGAACCGGTGGTCCTCCAATATTTGTTCAAGCGCACCCTTTCTCTACCGGATACCCGTTGACACAGGCGTTGAGAACCCACTGAGCACAAACTCGAAGGCTGACTGCCACCTTTAATGTTAGGGTGAGCCTGGAAAGCCTGCTGCAGAGAGGTTTCATGAAGGGCGGCTTAGATGTCGCTGGCCCCGAGGAAACACAATGCAGGAGAGAAAGCAGCGGCAGACCCTGCACGCATGCGCAGTGCAGAGCAGCCACTGGGGACGCACTAGGGCACCGGCCAAGGGCAAGCTTCCCTTCTCCAGCCTGCCTCATCACCGTGCCAAACACAGCCTGGCCTGTGAGCACCAACCTGGCCAGCAGAGATGGAAATAATTAGTGTCTTTCTTTAGAGATGGACGGTGACCTCAGGTGAGGGGCAGGGACTTGGAATAGGATGTCCTTGGTAACAAAGCCTCAGAGAAAACAGCCCCAAACAGAGGCTTTCCTCTGTAGGAAATGTCCCATCTCTGTCTCCTCTGAGGCAGTACTTTCACCTTCAGATAGCCCCCCAGGGGCTGCCTGGGGGTGGCTGGCTGTGTGCAAAGCTTTATGGAATCTGTGCTACGCAAGATGATGTCAGATAAGTGCCCCGAGATCATGACTGTTGGTGTAACCTGTGAATTAAGGTGTCAGTATCTCACCAACAGAGGAAACAAGTCCTCCCAGACAGTGAAGTGACAGTCAGGGCTCACTTGGGCCTTCTTACCCAGATCACCTCTCTGTCACAGTTTTTCACGGTCCTGGGGTCTCATCACTCGGGGCCTTCAGGATTCTTTGGTCCTGTGTCACACACTGGCCTGCGATGACACTAAGGTGGGGGAGGTGGCTTGCCACAGAGCACCAGTGCGTCTGGTATCCGACACTGCCGCAGGAGGCCGAGCCACCTCTGGCTCCTCACTGAGCTGCACCGAAACTTGGAGTTGGTGCCACTGCTGCCCAAGTATGGGGGGCAGTGCCTGGGTCCCCCACCATGTGCTAGCTGTATGCTGAAGTGGCTGTGAACATAAAGGCCGGAATGGAAGGCTACATCTTCCAGAGGCCTTCCATGCTTTCTTCCCAGTGAAGCCTCTGTTATGAGCACTTGAACACATCCCTGGCCCTGGCTTCCTCTGTGATGACGGGCAGCTTCCTGGCCATCCCCTTCCCTCAGCTCTGGTGAGCCGACTCTGTGAGTAGCTCTGCCACTGGTCCTGTCCTCCATAGCTCTGCACACACTGTATTAGCTGCCCTTGCCACTGCCAGTAGGTTGCCCTCTCCAGCTCTGCTCTAGCTGCCATAAGCAGCTGGTTCATTCTCCCAAGAATGCCCTGGATGGATGGCCAGTCTAGAGCCAGGGCACCATAGGACGCGAGGCAACTAGCCCTCACTGGTATGATGCCAAACTGCAGGTGGACCTCTTTTGGTCTGTTTTTCTGCGAGTGTAGACTTGAAGGTACATTGCAGAGGGCTGTGGATTAAGGATCTCGGTGTGCACTGGTACAGTGCACGCCATGGAAGCTCCAGGCAGATTTGTCCTTGGTAAGTAAGATTCAGGCTGCTGCCCTCTTCTTCATAGGGATCATGAAGCTCAGGCTTTGGTTTCACTCACACCTGCTGCTCTTCCCAGGACACCATGAATACGGTGTTCGTGAGCTTCTGGGACAAGACGGATGAATGAACGGGCACGGGGAGGCCCGAGTGGGAGTTGGGGGAGCCTGAGCATTAATGACTGCTCCCAGGCTTCTCTGCTCAGCTTAGCTCCTGGAGAAAAGGGATGGCTGGGCTCCTTCTGATTTCGGCTTTTCCTTCCGAGCAGACATCTCATCCTAACGTTAGCTATCTCCCCCAGCCCACTTCCTGTGATTTAAGACCTTAGCTATGCGCTAAGGGATGCTTCACGCTCCCTGTTATACAATAATGATTTTTAAAAATATTCACAGACAAGTGAGCCAGCAGTATCTGCATGTCTCTGGTGGAGGAAGGCCAGGGCTGTCTTTTTTGTGTCAGAACGGGGGTACTGAGGCTTGGTGTGAGCCTCGAAGGTGGCTCCTCCTCAGTCTTATCTGGCAGCCTGTTTGATGGCAGAAGATCCCCTGACACTTTGGGATCTGGCTCCATGGTAGTGCTGCCTCTCTGGTGTGGACATGGGAGCATCATGGAGACCTCTGCCTACCAGCCTTGGGTACCACCGTGGTACCATTATAGGGCCTGGTTGGTACAGCTCATAGAGCCTCCAGGCTAGCAGTAGACAGGGCCCCTGAGACACATGGGGACTATGGAGGCTTTTGTTAATTCTGTCTAAAGTGTTCACATTTATGCTGGGGAAATGGCTCATCCATTAAAGTGCTTACTGTGTGCAAACGTAAGCATCAGAGTTCACATTAACAAAAGTGAAGTGTGGTGCATGCTTAGAATCCCAGAGATGGGGAGACAGTGGGTCCCTGGGGCTCACTGGCCAGCTCATGTTAGCCTAATGGGAAGTTGCAGACCAGTCAGAGGCCGGGTCTCAAACAAAAAGTTAGTAGATGGTTCCCAGGTAACAGCACCAAATATCCATTATGTGTGCACATTCAGTTTTCCATATTTAACACCCAACAGTTAAGTTTCATGGTGCAGGCACAAACACAAACTCTGGTGGGGCCAAGCCTAGGGTTGGTGGTGTGCCCTATGGGGGGGTGCAGGGAGGGTGTTTAGAGCTGTCCAGCAGGGATTGTGTCAGAAGAGACTCCATGCAAAGAGAAGCCAAGGCTGTCAGTGTGCCTCACTACAAAGCCAGAGAAGCAGACCTCGAGCTGTGTGGTGAAGCCGAGGTTGGAAGACAAACGAATATCGATCAGACTTGAGCCTTGCTTTCTCCACAATCTCCTGGCTTGGCCATCCCTTTGGAAGAGGCCACATGGCTCACACAATTGTGACTGCACTTTACTCAGGGTCTGCTACAAGGGCCCGGAGAGACGGCGCGTCAATTAAGAGCGCTCCCAACTTCTGTAGGGGACTTGAGTTCGGTTCCCAGCATCCACATGGCACCTCACAACTGCCTGTAGTTCCAGTTTCAGGGGATCAGAGACACACTGTTTTGGCTCTCGCAGGCACATGCACTCATGTGAACACACAGACAGACATACATGCATAAACAATACGAACGTCAACTTACTCTCTGAGTGTTGTGTTAGACAACATCATCATACAAACTTCCTTCCAGTGATATGCTATGCTTCTGGAAATCTGCTCAAAGCCAGAAGCTCTGTGTAAATCTGGGAGGGAGGACGGACATCAAGTGCACATCCTAGTCCTGTCTGTGGGCTGGAGGGCTTGATAGGCACCGTTACAGTTCTGCCCTGGAATGCTCTGGACATGTGGTTACTCTCCCAAGGAAGTCCATATTTTTAAATGGATGTATTTATGTTTTGTACCCAAATGGAATGCCATTGAGACAGCCTGAAATTCCTAAGAATTCACATTTAGTCAAAAGGCTAAAAACAATAAGGGAGGCAGTTTATTAGATGACTTTTGCCTTGTAAAACATCAGGGGATGGAAAGTTCTCCAATAGATACAAATGCTGCATCTGTCTAAATAGCAAGGCTTCCTCAAAGCCGGCATCTTCTTCCAAGAGCCAGATGGTACCATGTGGGAAACTAGAAGTAACCAGCTCTCCAGACAGGAAATGCGTTTTCTCAAGAAGACCCAGTCTTCTGCCCAGTGCTGACCATCAGAGGGTCAGGAAGTCTGAGTTGCCAGTCACAAAGCACAGCACTGATGAAGGCCAGGTGGTGGTGGTGCATTTTATACCAGAAAGGTGATAGGTCAAGAGAAGAGACATTCTTGTCATAGACAGCATCAGGACAAGCCACACTTGGGAAGAAATTAAAATGTCTGAAAGCAAGAACCATTGTCTCTTCAATGTCCAGATCATTGAGACAATGACTTTTTAAATGTTTGCTTTAATATGTGGATAGTCTTTACTTTTTATAGTGACTTTTGATAAGAGATTTTAAATAGAACTATGTTATAAAACCACTGATGAAGAGCATATCACTTTAGCCAATACATTGGTATTTCCGCCAAACACAGCAGTGTGTGCCTGTTATCACAGCACTCCAGAGATGGTGTATTTGAAACAAGGTCAGGACCAGCCAGGACTGAAGAGGTAGTAAGACCTCATCTCAAGAAAACCAAACATTAGAAAATTGATATTGTAGGGAAAGTACCTATGTTGATAGTGACCTACATGTTCCCGTCTCTCACACGGCGTCTTGGTTTGATTAACAAGCTGTCACCCTGATGCCCCCTCCATCCTACTCATGACATAATGACTTTGTTTACTTTTGTGGTCCTTGGCGCACAGGTGATTCCCATCGCTGTGCTGACCAGTTACTCAGTCCTTCCTTCCCGTATTATGCTAAGCACGGATGACCTGAACCCAGCATCTAGCAAGAGCGTTGGGTGGTCAGGAAGGTGGATGAATGACAGCCTTGTGGGTGGATGGATCGACGGTTAGCAGCTCAAGAGATGGTTGTATGGGGAGAGGAGTAATGGATGGGTGCAGAGGTAGATGAGTGGATGGTGTACTAATATGTAAAGGGATGGGTGGAGAGATGGCTGCATACCATGGTAGGTAGGTGGTGTGGATGGCCAATGAGGAGACAGACTGATGGACACAGAACACATGGGTAGGTAGGAGATGGATGATAAATGGATAGTGAGGAGGGTTAGTGGAGGATGGATAGATAGATGTGTAGGTGCATGGACAGATGGTGAATGCACAGATGGGTAAGTAGGTGGGTAGATGGATAGACAGAAGAACCAGCAAATGGGTGGGTGGATAGGTAAGAACATTCAGTAGATGGATGAATGGGTGGGCGTGTGTGGGTAAATGGATGGTGTATATCTGGATAGATGGGAAGAGCAGATGGATACATAGGCAGAGAGATGGCCAGAGGGCTGGAAAAGCCTTAGGATGAACTTAGCTGATGGAAGAGGGCCTTAGAGATACAGAGTGGGCGAGCTTTCCTTTCTGTCTCTGAGTAGCTTCTCGCCTGTGGCAGCACATTCATCAAACTGGCATATGACTTTTTTAGTGTTTCAGATTCCCTGATGGAGATCACAGAGCTCTGTCACCAGGGAGAAGAGTGAGAAGAACTGGTCAGAACAGGCTCTATAAACCCTTGCAAGGAAGCATCTGGGTCTTCCTTCTGAGGGGAGGGTCTAGCTCAGAAGTCCCCCTTTTGGGTAGATCTGGAGCAAAGCCAGGGCTAGCCAGGACACTGGGAGGAGAGCAGCTTCCCAGTGAGCAGCCTCCTGAAACCTGCTTGGTCCTTAGGGCCCGGGATTGTGGGGTGAGACAAGAACACCCCCATAGTCAAGAACAGCCTGGCTGTTGAGAAGCCTCAAGTATCAGTGATAAGCATGCCCCCACCACACGCCTTCATAGCCAGCCATGTCAGCAGATCTCAGTCTGTTTACGGCCTCCAAGCCGAGCCCTCTGGCTTGACCCCACTAGAAGCATGGGCAGATGGCTCTCAGGGATGGGAAGCAGAATAGATAGCAGCTTGTGGGACCTCAATGGGTGAGGGGCGACCAGTGTCCTGACCTGCCTCCTCCAAGGAGCCCTATAAGCAGCTGTGCGTAGTGGACAGAGTCTGCTGTTGCTATCCAGGATGACTGGCCCTCGAGGCAGATGATCTGATTTTGTTTTAATGAGAATAATATTCGCTCTAAAGAGGGAGGAACCCAGCGGGGCTCCCATGTCAGCCAGACGTCTTAAATTATCTGTTTGGAATGGGACAAATCCTGAAACTTGTGGGTTGCTCAGATCACCCCCTCCCTAACTTCCAAGCCCTGTGTGTGTGTTTTTTAGGGAAATTTAAGCCATGTGTTGCTGATTCATTTACACGTTGCTGATCAAAATACCGTTTTGTAAGAGCCGATCGGCGCCGGGACAGCCTTTCAAGACCATTTATAAGCCTTGTCCCAATCCTCTTGTTGTGAGCCAAGCACTAAAAGGACCCATGTTCACTCGGCCCAATAACAGAGCACAGCAAGGCGCCTGGGGACGATGGTGCCATCTAAGCTATTAGCAGCAGTAGACTAATGCAGGCTATGAACTGAGTCTTTGGGAGCCTTTGCTGAGATGGGCAACAGGCACTTCCCTCCCCCCGGGGCTTGAAATGATTCTGTGTGTGACCACATTGGTTGGCATGGGATCTTGAGTCTTGAGGTAGTTTTCTTCTTTGTGATGACTGATTTCTATTTTGCTGAGGAATGTGGCTTTGAGAAGTGTTTTCAGAGAACTGTTTTTATCCCTGTCTCCTCTTTAGAACCCAGTTTATTCGTGTCCTCATCACTTTATTGAGCAGCTGTCACTTGACAGGCGTAGCTGAGCTACAGTGTGAACACATGTGGTGAGAACACATATCATCTGACCCTTTACAAGTGTGCAGTGCGGTGTCACGAACTAGGCTCCCCATGCTGTGTTACACCCCAGAATGTGCTATCTTGTGGCTGAATCTGCTCTGTGACCGGCCTCTGGCCAACCTGAGCCTCTGGGAACTGCCATTTCACCTTGCTCCAGTGAGTTTAACCTTTATATTCCATCACACTTGTCTTCTAGTGTCTGGCTGGCTCACTTAGTACAACCCCTCTGGGTTCTCCAGTGTCTTGACAAACAGCAGGCTCTCCCTCCTTTTCAAGGCTGGAGAGCATCCCATGGTATACACACCACGTTCTCCTTACCTTTTGTCTGCTCACAGACTTAGGCAGGCGTCTCTGCTCTTGTGAATGGTGGTGAATATGGATTCAGGACTCGTCCACAGACCAGTCAGTTGGAGTGACCCCTGGGATTCCTAACCCATTGTGTGGATCTTGAACACATTAGAGGGGGGGTCACCGGTCATGTGTATTTCCTATTACAACTCTCTGTACTGTTTCCCAGAATAGCCAACCAGATTGACGTCACAAGGACAGTGTGCCAGGTTCCTATTTCCCCCACAGTGCTAACAGCAGTGCTTCTTACGGCCGCTGTGAGGTGGGAGCCGCTGTGAAGTGGGAGCCACTGTGAAGTGGGAGCCACTGTGAAGTGGGAGCCACTGTGAAGTGGGAGCCGCTGTGAAGTGGGAAGTGCTCTCTTACATGCTCATTGTATGGCTGTGAGGTAGCTCATACTCTCGGTCACATAGCTTTCCATGGGAAGAGCAGGTATGTGTGTGTGTGTGTGTGTGTGTGTGTGTGTGTAAAGGTCATCATGTTTCCAAGTCTCCATAGAACTTCCTCAGCTGGATCCGGTGCCTCCTTCACCCTCACAGGTTATTAGAGAGGAAGCAAGCATGGAGGTGCCTGAGGGATTGCCATTGTTGGGGTAGCATCCTCCCAGCTGAACCATCCTCCCAGCTGAACCCAGCTCCTAAGCACTGAGGCTCCTGGGCCTGCTCTGATGTTGACGTACTTACTGTGTGTCAGTGGACACATTGCTGTCTGGGTGTTCTAATTACTTTTCTGTCTCTGTGATACACACCAATGAGCAAAAACAACTTAGGGGAGGAAACAATCTACTTGGCTTCTACTTCTAGGTCATAGCTCATCACCTGGGAAACTGGGAAAGGAACCTGAAGCAGAACCTACAGAAGGACACTACGAGTGCTGGCTCATTCACAGACTTACACTCATCTAGCTTTCTCACACAGCCCCAGGCTACCTATCTAGAGAATGGTGCCGCCCACAGTGGGCTTAGTCCTCCCACAACAATGAATAACCAAGACAGTTTCTCTACAGATTTCCTTACAGGCCAGCCTGATCTGGGTAATTCCTTAATGAAGGCTTTGCTCTCTGATGACTCTAGGCTGTGTCAAGTTAACTTTGTTGGCACAGTGGTTAGAGGAGAGCACATGGTAAAGCTGGACCCCCAAAAGGCAGGCATATTTTGGGCACCCGTGGTACCTCTCAGAAAGCTGCCTTCTCCAGCTTTGCAACCTTGCAGAAAGTCAGGTACCATCTCAGCTTCAGACACACAGGCATAAACAGAGTATACAGTCATGTGTTTGTGTGGGCCAGGGCCATGTGCACATGTACACCATCGAGACAGGGTTTCTAACTGTGCCTGGAGCTCACTAGGCTAGACCGTCTGGGCAGCACACTCTGGGTATGCTCCTGTCTTAACCTCCCCAGCACAGGACTTAAAGCACATGTGGTCACGCTTCTCCCACAATGGCCATTTAAAATCACAAGTTCTCTGGGAATCAAACTCAGGTCATCACACCTACACAGCAAGTATTTCATTGACTGAGACAGGTCCACAGCCCCCATGAAAAATCTCCTTCATGTTTAGTTCCAGTCATTGTGTCTCTGCTGTTGCCAGACACCACCTATGGAAAGGACTAGTAGCCATGTTTACATAAAGAAATTGCATAGTACTCACACACTAATGAAGACCCATCACTGCCCTGCCTTGGAGGACACCTTTATCCTGAGACTGTATCTTTCCTGTGGATGGAGGAAGGACATTATCATGGCAGAACAGGGTAACATCATTTTAAGACTTATTCTTAAAACATGAAGACCAAGGCTCATCAGCCCTGCATCTGTCCAAAGAGTCTTCTGGGTATCTCACTGACCCTTGGAGAGAGGTGGTGACCTAGATGGAGAGTAGATATGGTACCTCTCCTCCTACTGAAGAACTGAGACACAGGGTACAACCACTGCTGAACAATAAATATCACAAGGTTGGCATCCAAGAATAGAGAGGCTTATTAGATGGCTACACCGTTCCTGCAGGGTGGGCAATGGGATAGAGGACCAAGGCTCTGTGCGAACCCCTAGAAACTAGAGTATTTCGGGCCAAATTTTTTTGTTTGTTTGTTTTTTGGTTTTTTTTTTTTTCAAGATAGGGTTTCTCTGTATAGCCCTGGCTGTCCTGGAACTCACTCTATAGACCAGGCTGGCCTTGAACTCAGAAATCCGCCTGCCTTTGCCTCCCGAGTGCTGGGATTAAAGGTGTGCGCCACCAGGCCCAGCTGTTTCAGGCCGAATTAGAATTCCAATTCAGAGCCCTGGAGAGGAAGAACAGCCAGCTCCAAGGATCTGAGGAGAAGCTGAGTGTGCTTCATTGCTGTGTGATGAAGCTTCTGATGGCTGTTCAAGAGGGCTGAGGTGGCTCGCTCCCACCACCCGAGGCAGAGAGACCTTAGAGCACACAGGTGTGAGGCTGAATCTTCAGAGAAGATGGTCTCAGCATTGACAGCAAATTAGGTTTAGCCCCAAACTGCTCTGGCCCCTCCATAACACTCACAAGCCTCAGAAGGACCTGATGCCAAGTGACAGCCCAGCAGGATAAGACCCAGAGCTGTGCAGGAGGATGACAGAAGCCGCAGAGCCATGATAGACATCCCAGTAGCTGGCATTTCATCAAAAATAACCAGATGTGCAGAAAGCGAAGACTCAGAATGGGAGACCAACCGATTAGAACTCCATCAAGTGACAAGACTTCATAGACAAAGATGCTAAAACTGCCCTAGAAACACACTCTGTGTGTTTGGCAAAGAAGAGGAGACTGAGATCATGTGTGGAGAGAAATGAAACATGCAGAAAACTTTGGATATTTGGAGATGAAAATATATGGAAAAAAATACACTAGATGGAATTCACTGGAAAATAAAATAGAAGACCAGAATTTGAAGCTTCAGAGAATTCTTCAGAAATGTCACCTTCAAACCAAATAGGGAGAGGATGAAGTTAAACCATGAACCAGATAGGACATTGGCTTCCTGGGCTTAGAGCAAGTCCTCAGGCCACAGCGTGATAAGCATGTCAGGAAGAGAAGGAAGGGACAGGGATAGGACCTCATGTTAATTCTCTTGCTTATTAACCGTTTGCCATTTATTCATAATGACTGAAATTTATCTGAGTTTGGCAAAACTTTAAACTCTTCAAACCATGAGACTTAGTAAGCTCTGTGTATGACAGCCATGACAGGAGCCATGTGACAACAGACCGGGAACCCTGTGGAGAGCCACGATGGAGACAGCTTAGAAGCAGCCAGAAGTTTTAAAGGAAACATATGCACACGTGCATACAAATACACATGAACACACAAATGTGCACATGTTCCAGACATAATCCACACACATGCATGTGCACACACATCCCGTGTAAAAGAACCAGTATGAGGCACAGCAGACACGTGGCCATCTGAGAAGACAATGTGGGGGGGGGGGATCTTGAAGCACCAGGGGAAGCTCCGTCAAGAGTGATTTTCTTTCACCCAGTAAAAATAATATGCAAAATTGGAAAAAAATAAAGGCTATTTTGGACAAATAAAAACCCATAGAATTTCTTGTCAACGCATCAGCCACACTGGAAATGTTAAAGGGAACCCTTCCCAGAGAAGGAAAACGATTCCAGATGGAAATCTCCATCCATGCAGAATTGCAGAGGCCCTGGGAAGAGCGATACTGGAGAGAAGAGGTGAAGTTCAAGGTGGCCGTCCCGCTATCTCTTTACATGAGATAATCCACTGTTTAAAACTAAGCGAAAGAAGTTCAACCAACCCAAAACAGTAGCAATGTGCTATTTGGTTTCTTCCTGACATAGAATGAAGCCTCTAAGTCCAGCTCAAAGAATGGAAGGGTGGAAGGGTGCTCCCGAGTGCTCCTAAGGCTGAAAATGGGGAGAGTGTTGGAAGGTCTGCCTTTGGCCCAAAACCATTCAGTCAGTAAAAAAAGTACCAGAGATAAAAGAGAACTATTGAAACAAGACCGGAATTAACCTAAAAGCAGGGATGAGACGAGGAAACACAGACCAGATGGGGATGGAAAACAAAGAGCGCCAAGGCATTGGGAGCTGGGTAGTGATTGGATGCAAGTAGCCTCACAGCCCAAGTTAAGTGTACGGCAGCCTAAGGAAGAAAACCCAATCTATAAAAAGCATAGTTTTAGATAAGCGTTGTGGCACTGAGCTGTCGTCCCAGCTGCATGGGAGGCTGGGGCAGGAGGACAGCCAGTTCAAGGCCCAGGCAACAAAGTGGGACACATCTCAAAAGAAAAGCACAAAGAGATCTGGCATATAAATATCCCAGTGGTAGAGGACTGCCTGGCATGTGTGAGGCCCTAAATTTAATCTGCAGTTGGGGGAAATAGGAATATAATTTAAATGTAAGTCACAAGCAGGTTATAAGAAGTTGAGAAAAGATTTACTCTGAGATACAAATAAACAGAAGCTTGTGGGATTGTCGATAGGAAAGTAGATTCCAGACTCACACTAGCACAGGGATACATACGTCACCCAAGGACAAACACCCTCCTTGCGTATCCCTAAAGCCCTCTGACACGTCAGCCAAAGAGTAATGGGCAAGTCCAGAGTTGAGACAGAGGAGTCGCTTCCTGGCCATGGCCTGGCTGCGCTGTGGTGCGGAGCCCACTCTGCCTTGCTGACCTAACCTTGGAGACTGAGCACAACAAAGCCGTGCCAGAAACGTGAGCAGGCCGAGGCACCACTGTCCCTGTATGGATCAGCCTGAGGACTAACACCAGTAGGAAACAGGCAGCCAGGCAGAGAACTGTACAGGATGCTGTAGACAGCTGCCACAGTAAGTCTCCAGCAGGCCGGTATGGGTCAACCGGCCAGAGGCACTGTTCACAGGGGCCATTTCTCGCCTTGGAAAGCCTTCACTGTCTCCCACCGACTATCAGGTATCCCAAGATAACATCTGTTTCAGAGGTCGGCCAATGGAGGACTAGATTTGGAAGTGCACACAGCCTGAGAGCAGAGCCTGAGGCAGTGATTGAGTGAGTACCTAGGATGGGCACCTCATCCCAAGACACCGGAAACACGTCAGCATAGTCTTTTAACAATTCACAGGCCAAGAAGACAGGAAATTATGACAGAAAAGACTCAGAAAAAGCCTTCAGCAAACTTTACCCACTTGGCATTTACAGAAAATTCCAGCCAACCAGCAGAACACACAAGGACAGCCATCCATCAAGATAGACACACCCTGGATTATAAGGTAGATCGCAAACAATTTAAGAGTGCATGTTTCCTGGCCTCGAGAGGGTTAATATAATAGACAACAATTGCAGAAACATAGCTGCAGAGTCCCTAAGTATTTGACATCAAACAGCAAGCTCTGGGATGTGTAAGGAGTGTATTAGGGAGGCCAAGAAACAGCCAAAATGCATGTACCTAGAGAGACAGTGCATCCAAGACAGCAATGCAGCTGACACTTTGCCTTAGAGGAACAGTCACGCTATCAAATGCCTCCATTAGTAAAGAAGAAAGTGTGTGCCTGTTGTCACTTGGGGAAACTAGAGAGAGGATACATGAAACTCAACTTGCAGAAGGAGAGAGAATGAGATGGACGTCAGCTCCCTCGGCTTCCAGTCTGGAATGTAGGAGTACCATTCAGCTGTATCTTCCTTTTCATCATCTGTAAGGTCCCGAGCCTCTGCAGGCCCAGGAGGACTGTAGGTAAGGGAGCTGGAGTTGAATACTAGGCCTCCTCTAATGGGGCCCCTCCTGCCTCCAGCCGTTGTCCTGCTCCCAGGAGTGAAGCAGGTCTGTGAAACTTGGCGCCCAGTGAACGGAAGCTGCCTGGTGAGGGTGCTGAGGCTTTTGTTCCCTGTAGTGGTCACACTTAGGGGCTTGGTCTATGTCCATCCCCGGGGAAGCACTTTCCAATACTTCTACAAGGCCAGCATCACCCTGACATCCAAACTGGTCAGTATTTCAGATAAAGACTGCAAATGAGTACCTGTTGTGAATATGGACTCACGGAATTCTCAGCAGAGTGTCAACAAATCAGATTCAGCATCACATAATCAGAATGTGATATCTGTGGCCTCGTTCACACCAGGAATGGAAATGTTGCCTCAGCTTTTGAAAACCCGTGGGTTTTATTCACCACACAAAGTAACAGAAAATCACGTGCTCAAGGCAGCCACCCCTCCTTATCTGTGGGGTGGGTGTGGATTTCAAGATCCCAGAGTACTAAACCATGCATAACTCATGGTTGCTGTGTACCAGCAGCACGGCCACAGAGCACCATGGTTAAACTGTCACTCGGTGTCATGTGAACTGGGCCCTCCTTGGCATCGTGACTTGTGTACTTTGGGAACATTATCAAGCAAAACAAAGGGGACTCCAGCAAAGGCTCTGTAACATCAGAGCAGCCCATGTGATAACTGAGGCTGCTCTCAAAGACTAAGGAGAGAGCAGCATATACTGAGCCGATACACTGGACAGCGGGTCGATTTGCATCTCAAGCAGGAAGAAGTAGATGCCATTAATTACTAAGAGTGATGGTATTTTTAAACCATAATGTTTATTTCTAGAATTTTCCATTTAGTGTTTTTAGACTGGGGTTGACTGCAGGAAACTGAAACCATGGCCTGCAAAAATGCAGATGGGGTACTGTGTACAGAAAACATATGTACTAAAATTTAGCATCCAGTGATGACTGAAAAATGAAAAGCATTGTGCTAATTATACAGGGACAAGAACTCAGTACAGCCAAGGGCACCTGCAGACCCGACATTTTCCTCTGTGGAGGAGACAGAGTCCTCCCTAAAGTTGGATAGGTGCTCCTTTGACACTGTAATCCCAGCAGACGCAGGCACATTCCCGGGCTCACTGGCCAGTCTGCCTCAGTTAATAAGTGATCCTCAGGTCTCCGTGAAAGACCCTGTATCCAAAAGGAAAAAAAAAATGAGGTGGATAGCTTCTGAGGAACCATACCCAATATTGATTCTGGGTTTCATCCATGTGAGACACACACACACACACACACACACACACACACTTTGGAAAGATGGGTCAGAACTAAGCGGTCTTTCCATCCTTCAAACATGCAGCCAGAAAGAAAATGGAAAGAAAAGTGTGTGTTTTCCTGGCCACATCTGCTCAGTCTCCTCGGCTTTGGCTTGGGGTTTGTTTTTCTCTTCACTCCTGAGAGGCGGGAGAAGCCAGCCTGAACCACAGGCCCTGCCCTCACATGTCACCCTGCCTCTGGGGTCCTGGCAGGGCTTGTCACTCTGTTTCTGCTGCCTGCAGAAAATACAGTGTGCCCACCAGGGACAGTAGAAGATGCCCGGCTCACCAGCCACCATGCAGTGGTACGGGGGCACGAGGTCCTGTCCTGGGATGGAGCCAGCGCTGTCACCACCGCTTGGGAAGTCTCCACCTCATTCATTTTGCATCAGTGGACTGCTAGGATGGACTCTCTGCCTCAGGGAGCTCAGAGAGACCGGGGCTCTCCTTCCTACATGGTGGAGCCAGAGACAGCTCTAGATTTAAAGGTTGCTTTTTACTGAGACTCTAGGCCTATGCCATGGGAGAAAGGGGTCTCTCTTAAAATCAAGTATGTTAAGAGCTTGTCCATCATTGCTCATGTGTGCATGGATACACACACACACACACACACACACCAATTACTTATATGCACATAGGCTCATACACACGCTATTCACACACCTGCCACTCATGCACATAGACTCATACACAGCATTGCTTATGTGCACACACAGATTCACACATCATTTACATACAAGTTACTCAGACCATCACTCATGTGCACATACTCACATGCATAGTGCATACACGTGTATCCACAAACATGCAGACTCATTTGGGTAGCTACAGACACAGTCACAAGTTTATATAATTGAACACATGCACTTTGTCACATGACAACCCTCCCACGCGCCACTCTTTTACGCACCCTCACATGACTACCCACCCATCCCCCACTCTTCCTTGCACACCGCTCTCCCGTCATGCACACCGCTCTCCTGCAATGTACACTACAGGCTCTCACTCTCAGGGCATCCCACTCTCTATACTGCCTGGGTACAATGGTTGTGATGTCCTTCGGTAGCAGATGTGACAACATTTTAAATTCCTCAGTACTCAGGGCTGTCCATTCTGTGGGAGTGGTGGATCAGCCTGATCCTTCCTCCCAGGACTCTAATATCCCTTCTTCATTCAAGGGTACCTCTGTATCCCATAGGGCTCATTAGGTTTTGCCAATAGCATCTTGTCATGGCCTTTCCTAGTTAGCCATTAATAAAGACTAGGAAGATGGGCTTCTCCCAGCTAAGACTAGCAGGCTGGAAGGGCTGAGGTTCTGGGCCCCCACTTCCCTGGTGGGGTTCCTGTGTCTGCACCTGAGAGGGAGATAAGACTTCAGCATCTGGCAGTTGGTTCTGGCATGTTAGTTTCTGCAAGGCCAGTATACCAGCTCCAGGGCTTTGGGGCTGCTGTTCTTGTAGAGGGAAACATGTGGGGCTGGGAGTTAGAAGATGGCTTCACACCTCAGTGCCAGCATGGTACAAATAGAAGAGGGTGCAGGGCAGGTGGCACTTGCTTCTGGGAGGCTGCTATACCTGTACCATGAGTGTGCATGTGTGTTCCGGTGTGTGCTTGTGTGTGTATAAGCTACTCTGTGCCAGGGAAATATGTGCCAAGTGAAGTCGACACTGGCTTGTGAGGGTTCCCTGTTCTTCATCCCAGTTGGAATTGGGAACATGTCCGAGGACCCAAGGAAGCTGCTGATTCAGGGCGGCTCCTAAGAGAGCGAGGACACTGAACTCAGGAGATGGGTCCCTAGGAGGCCCACTAGCTAGGTTTGTCATGTCAGAAGTTTCCTGCGACTCGGCAGGTGGAGGTGGAGTGAGAGGCTCGAGACTTGAGGGCCTGTGGGAGGCATCTTTTTTCTGTCTTGAAAGCCAGCAGAGCCTTAGTCGCAGGTATCTGGTCTAGGTGTGTGATGCTGCCCATATGACCCATGGATCTAGCGGAGGTCCCTGCTGGTGCTGTCTGGACTGCAGCTCACCTGGTGGATAAGGCCCTGGCATGGAAGGGACTCTAATGTCATTCCTGACATGGGGAGGCTTAGCACCCAGCTCCTCTGGGTTTCCTGAGCAGCTGGCACTGGGCAGAGGGCCATTGTGGCACCCAATGTCTTTTGAGACTGGACACTTGCTCTGTGATAAGCCCATAAACTCCATGGGAAAGTGACTGCCCTACCGTGACATCATGCAGTGTAGGTGATGAGAACTGCTTGAGAGCCAAACTGTGCAGGAAGCCTGCCCTACTGCCTGGTTAAGTGGCAAGTCACCAGCCGTGTAGCCAGCACCCTTGCACCATGCCAGTTCGGGGTCTTTTCTTCTCTCCTTTCCTTTGGCTTGAAGAGATGACTGTAAATTGAATCTTAGCAATACCAAGAGACTCCCAAATGTGGTTTATAAAAACAGACTTGAAGTCCAGCTTAATTCCAGATTGCCTGTGTTCCTTTCTCCCCCCCCCCTTTTTTTACATTTGTGAAATCAAAACCAGACTGTGTGCTTTATTAAAATGCGTTGGCTAATGCTAATTTTTTTTCCCATGGCTGGTGGACTAGGGCTCAGCCTGTCATGTTTATCTTGGAGCGTCTCAAATCCTTTCGGTCTTACTCCTCCTCCTCTGTGCCTCTCCGTGTCTCCATAGCAGGGTCTCAGGAAAGACAGCTAGGGCAGGCCCGGCAGCCTGGGTGGGCGGGGCAGCGCCTTGGTTTCACTGGGGCTCGGCAGGCTCCCGTTGCTGGGCTCAGGGTCTGCTGCTGCTTCCTCGCTTTGCCTCCTTCTGTGACCCCGTGGCTCCTTTGGAGCTCAGGTCTTGGCTCTGATCATTTGTGCATGCAGCTTCCAAGCACAGGCAAGCCTTCCCACCTTCACAGTTTTACCCTCACAGTGACCTTTGCCTGGAATGCTCCTCCTTCTTCGTCTGGTCAGCTCCACAGCCTTCCAGCGTCCAGTTCTTGTCCCTCCTCCTCCATGACACCTCTAAATGTCTCCTCAAGCCCCTAGCCTCCATAAACATCAGCGCAGTGTCGTAGTAATGCCGGCCCTGGGGTGAGTACCTGGGGTAGTGTCATGTCCTCATGCACCTGGGTTGTGCTAGTCACGCTGAGTGCTCAACCATTGAAAAGGACATTGAGATGTGACTGGCTCCAGGACAGCATGCCAGTGGTCAGTAGCATCTCGTTCTGTGCCACTGAGGAGGATCTGGCGTGTCTGGACAAACGTCTCTTGGCCCTCTTGTGCTCAGCCAGTAGGTATGTCCATTTGGCATGGCAACGTGACCTTACCATGTACAGTTTATGTTGAGAAATCACACAGTCAAGGTACAGAAACAAAAAAGTAAAATCCACAAGCAGCCTAATATTTTAAGTAAGTTTCCAGTTTTGTGTTGGGCCACGTTCAGCGCTATTCTGGGCCATGTAGGTATGTATAAGCAACTTCAGGCCATGCATTTGAGAGTTTCAGGGGCTGCTGGGTCCCAGTCGGCCCTCCCAAGGGTTCTGACTCAAGCCTGAGAGGGCTGGATTTTACATTTCTTACAACTTGAGGTTTCTTTTGTCAGGATATATTATCACTGCGGCAGGAAAAATAACCGTTCCAGAGCCTTTGGCTGCAGATGGGGGAATCCAGCCTGGACACTCTCCAGCATGAGTGGTGCAGGGGGCAAGTCGGAGCTCAGAGAAGCATCTGATGGGCAGCTCGGCCCTGAGCAGCCCTAGGACACTGGCTTCGTGTGTGTTGCTCAGGCCACTGCCCTTCCAAGCCCCACAGACAGGCAATGAAGGAAGGGCTGTTTTTATGGCCGTTCTTGGAGTTAAGCAGCCCTGCCCAGACCACATGTCTTCAAGAAAGATATCAAGGCATGGCCACCAGAAGCCTGCAGTAGATGTAGCTAGACCCAGATCCCTATGTGTGGATGTAAAGTTTGGACTTTGTGGGATATGACAGGTCTGCAAAACTGAGCCTGTTTAGAGCCATGTCTTCTGAGCACATTGGAGGTTGACTCTCCACAGGCTACAGTGTGCATGAGGAGGGGCCCAAGCTGCTTCCATTCCCTTCTGAGGTAGAGGAAAAAAAGCACAAAGAACCACAGTGTCCAAAACTCCATCAGCCATATGCGGTGTGCGGGACAGTAAGGAAAGAAGTTGTGTCATGGATGAGCCACACGTACCGGCAGCCAGCTCAGCTCAGCTCAGCTCAGCTTTCTCTCTGACACCCGTGCCATTCTGAGCTTTGCAGGAGGAAGGCTAGCTGGCTGTGTCCTCCCGAGGGCCCCATCCCGGGGTGCCTGGGAGGCTTCAAACCACTATTGACTTAGGTAGTTACTAGGCCACATACAGTGACATCTTGTGAATCCTCAGCCGCCTTGAGAAGGGCAGAGTTGTTCCTGGGACCCTACGAGGACGCGCAGGGAGCACATGCAGGGCCCTGTGGGTCCTCGGCTCCTTTCAGGTAAGTGTTTCTTGCTGTTCCTGAGTTGTCACTTTCAGACTGTCTCTCGCAAAGGAATGGAGTATGGGATCCAGAACTGTGGTGACCCCTAAAAGGTCAGAATGGAGTGTGAGAAGGGGCTGTGACAGGAGGACAGATACCCCAAGTGTCACTGTCTGTCTTGTGTTGTGGTAAATCTCCAACCCAAATAAGCCCGGGCAAAGAAAACCCAACTCAATTGATATGAACATAAGCTGTGTGCCTAGATTGGGCAGATCCACCGCTACACTACCACCTTCCCCATCTATGAGACCGCGTGCTGCCTCTCCACTTTCTCTCCACCTCCTCCTTCTCTGCCATAGTCCTTTCTTTCCCCTTCTCCTTCTCTCCCAAAACCTTCAGCTTCACCCTCCCTTCTCCTGCCCAATCACCCGCTCTAGCCTTTATTTTACAAATTAAGGTGGGAGGTTTACAGGAAGTCACCTGAGTGCTGAGGGGTTCCTTTTCTGAAACCTGTCTCAGGAGAGTGGAATTAGCATAAAAATACAAGCAGCCCCAGGGCTATCTGCAACACTCTGGGGCAGACAAGAGCATCTGTGGCCAGTGGTGGTCACATGTCCTCTCCTGCCCAGTATCCATGTCTTCCCATTGTGTTCTCATTTCCCAGAGTGGAGGTGGGCTCAGCCAGGCCTGTGGCCCTGCCTCCTGTGAGTTTGAAGCAGGTTACTCCTGGGCCCTGCTTTCTGTGGGTTCTTGGGTGGCCATGCTAGCAGGAGTTCAGGCCCGGCCATGTACACACATCATTGCTCTTCCCAGCCCAGGGTCAGGGAGTTATCCTTCCACAGACCCACATGGATCTGAGAGGTGCTTGCAGCAGCAGTGGCTGTACCTCACATTGGTGATGCGTTCATTCGTGGGTCTCTGTCTGTTGACTGCCTCTTGGATATGCACAGCCAACCCACAGCCCCCTCAGCAGTCAGAGCACAGGGCCCTGTTGTGGCGACTTGGCTTCACTGTACCTATGGTCAGCTGGGCTCAGCTCAGTGACTGTCCCCATCTCAGCCACAGATGCTTCTCAGGTCCTGGAGTGATGTGGTCTCAGAAACCAGTGTTGGGGGTGGGTAGTAACAGGTATTCTAGGTGGAGGTGGGGGTGAGGGTGGGGGTGTTGCTGCTTATAGCAGAAAGACTATAAGTAGATCACACTAACTTAGTGTCACATTGTGGGGACTGTGACGTTTCATTCCTCCCTGGGAACTGGGAGCCGCACCTTTCCAGAGAGTTGATGCCTGTTCCTAACCTTGGGTGACATCACCATGTCCCAGCAGAGCAGGTGCCTGAGGTCATTGCTTCTCACAGAAACTCAGCAGCCTCCTTATTTTAAAACAGCACCTTTTTACAGATGGGGAAACTGAGGCATAGGGCAGGGTTGTGGCTAGACACAGCATGGATAGGATTTGAACTGGGTGCCGTTGCCAAACGGCACAGCTCCTGTTACTCCGGGTGACTCTTCTGATGTTAGAAGGTGGGGTGAAGGAGACAGTAGCCTTTGCGGGGAAGAAAGCTCCTGCGTGCTGAGGTTCTGTGAGAGCCCTGGGTCCTCACTGGGGGAAGGGTGGCAGGATGTCTTCTTCCTTGACTAGGCGGACTGCTCTGGCAGGCTGCCCTCCTGCTTGTGAAATCAGCTAGCCTGGCACGAGGACCCACGTGGTTATCCAACCCATTCTTCATCCTGTCAGGCTCATGTGCTGAGCGAAATTAGTCAGCTGCTATCGCTGTCCCATCAAGCATGAGACCCACCTCAGATGGCCACAGGACAGCGGATCCTCCCGGGTACACATGGCTGTGGTTGGTGGACGGAGCAGTCTTCAAAAAAAAAAAAAAAAAAAAAAATCCCCTGGCTTTATCTACCTGAGGGTGTCATTGATTCCCTAAGGGTCCCCAGTTGTCCTCTGTCCTCCTGCGCTGTTAATGGCTGTCCTGTTGAAGGCAAGACCAGGTAGAAAGTATCCATGGAGAGTGAGAGATAAGAGGGTCAATAGGACAGGCAGCACAGGGTGTCAGTTACAACCAGTGGTCTGCTGTTCCATGGGACCTGGGTAGGAGAATTGACCCAGCTTATGTTAGGGGAAGGGTTTGAAGGGACACACTGGAGAGAGTAACAGTCTAATCACAAGAATGTGGGGACCAAGTCCCAAAGATCAGAAGGGGATAGGTGCTCAGAGTGTTTGAAGGGAGAAATGGAAAATGTCTCTGACAGTTTACTCGATTGGGGTTTTGGAGACCTGTGGCTAAGCCAGGGTGAAATTACTTGAGCTGTGAGGGATGAAGTGGGAACCTAAAGAGCTCACTGAACCACTCATTTGTGTGCCCTGGAGGCTGAGGGCAGAAATGAGGGTCAGACAATTGTCTCGTGGAGCCAGAGGGGCAGGAGCCATCTTTATCTTAGCCTCTCAGGAGGTTAAATGATTTTCTCGAGTCATCGGGAACTTTAGCTCAAGAGTCCAGCCCCAGGCAGCACACACGTGGGAGGAGTTCTGAGATGCATGTGGGTCTCACACTCCACAGGTGACTAGAAGCAGGCCTGAGGCAGTTGGCCACTGGAGAGACAGTATGGGGTTACCTCTGGAGCTCATCTTTGAACGTGATGGATGGAGCCATGGGCAGGAAGACGGGAGTCCACCAGGATAGCAGCAAATTGAATCTCTTTGCAGACTGGGCCCAGGGGCAGGGTAGCAGCAATAGGGGTGGCTGATTTTGGTGACCACTCAGAAATGGTAGAGGTAGCAGGGCAGGGACGGGCTCGCCAACTCAGGTGACTCTTGGTGGGAACCTGTGACTTCTGGGACATGATGTCACTTGCTTTTTTTCTTTGTAGCCATGAGACTTGGTTCTCAGAGGGGACTCCAGAAGAGATGCACAGTTAATGAAAATCACCTAAGAAGTCAAATGCTTTCTTCCTGTGTGTGTGGTGTCACTGTGGATGGGCCTCAGTTTCCCCACGTGAAACAGAATGAGTTTCCTCTCCACCCATTCGTCTCGGTTCATTCCCTGAGTGCTTCATTAGGACAGCCACCCAAAAGAAAAAGTAGTGTCTAGACAGACTGCCCAGGTCCCAACCCCAGAACACAAGATAGCACTGTCTTGTCATTGACACACTGGAATACAATATTCTGTTATAGGATCTCACAGTCTTGTGATTGAGTGAAGCATCTTTAAGGCAGGGAGATCCCTTGGGTCCTCTGGGTTGGCACAGAGCATCGCAGTGTCCTTCCCCAGGTCAGAACCTAAGAGGAGCTGTCGTATGGAAAGTGGTGAGAGAGATGGGGAGCTGGCTTTGCCGATGGAAGGGAGCCAGGGGATGCGGGACCACCGAAAGCGCTGGATGAGGACACAGCCTCCTGGAGGCGGGGCGAGGGGCTGCCACAGCACTCAACCTGTGCACACCTCTCCTTTAGGTCTGCTGACCTCCAGGCTGGGGTGAGTGAACCTGCCAGGTCTGTGGACGCTTGTTACAGCAGCCACATTAACACTCACTCCACGTGCAGAGGGGACAATGCTTCAGCCAGATGGGATCCGGTGTGTTGCTCAGAATGCCCCATCCTTCTTCACGGAGGCTCTCATGAGGAAGTGGATGGTGCAGAGCTCCCCGCCAGAACACACAGAAGCCTATAGGTGGGATGCTATTGGATCTGGGGCCCAAACATCTAAATTAAATCCACTGCTTCCCCAACAACCAGTGATAAATGGTGGTACCACCCACCCATCCAACTGCATCACCATCAGCCAGATGGACAAGGTGTATCAGGAAGTACTTGGAAGGGTGTCCAGTGTGTCATGGTCCTCTGAGTTACAAAGGAAGGGCTTGTGGGGAATGAAGGTCAACATCAGCTGACAGCCAAAGCAGAATGCTGCATCCTGCGGCAGAGGTACGGCGCTCATCTCACTCATCTCACGGTTGGGCACTAGTTAATAGAGTTGTTGCCTGCTTGGTTGGTTCACACACTCAGTATTTAGTCTTCAACCATCAAGATGTAACAAAAGCCTGGCTTGGTGGCACACACCTCTAATCCCAGCACTCAGGAGGAAGAGGCACATGGATCTCTGAGTTTGAGGCCAGTTTGGTCTAGAGAGCAAGTTCCAGGACAGCTAGGGCTACACAGAGAAACCCCATCTCGACTCCTCTCACTCAAAGACCTGGTAAGTCATGGCGAGTGCTTGAAGCCAAGCACTATCCATCTCCTCTCTCTGTAAGCCCCAAGTAGGCAAATCAGAGCAACAACACATGCTGGCCTGTGGTGCTGGCTCTGAGAGCCACCGCTCACATCTAAGGATACATACCTAGCAAGACATGGAGCTCCAAGTAAGGTTCATGCCATGAACTCAACTCACATTCTCAGATTGGAGCCCTGATGCTCTGTAGTTGGGCCCTGGAGGTGATCATGGCTAGAGGTCATGAGAGCAGAGCCCTGTTATGGCAAGAGCCAGTGTCTTCTAAGTACCTGATCATGGCCTCTGTGTACATTCTCCAGCCCACACGTCTACGATATGGTTACTGATTACCCTCCTGTTTCCAGTAAGAACCTAGAGAACCCAGGCCACACACCCAGCGTGTAGCCCTGCACTGTGGGCCACGAGCGTCCACATGGCCTCCATGCCCTGTGAGATCAGCCCCGGCAGGGAGGAGGGGCGTGGTCCTGTTATGTCAGCCCAGGGAGGATGGGGAGCATGGCATGTTTCAGACAAGGGAGTTCACCCTTGAGGTCTGTCCCAGAACCTGCCTGCTACTGGGGAGTGGTTTCTCTGAGTGTGCCAAGCACAGCCACGATGGGAGAAAGCACCTTTGTTAGCCGTGCCATCTGCCTAGAGGAATTCTCGCAGATATTGGGCACCAGGTGCTAGGGCAGCATCTGGAAGTGATTCATTCCTGTGGAGACAGCAACAGTATGGCCACACCTCCGGTGCCCCAGGCCACTGGCCCTCCTCACTCCCTTCTTACCCCAGTCAGGGCAGATCAGTGCCGTTACTAACTCTTCCGTCCAGCAGTCTGTCAACATGGTAGTTGACATGCATAAATTGGCCCTTCCCCATGCCAGGACAGTGCCAGGAAAATGTTGATGTTATGTCTTTAGGAGGCAGCGGTGGGGGTGGGGGAAGCAGGGCTGGGCTCCACAGTGCGAGCAAGAGGAGTACACCGTGAGAGATGAGTTATTCAGGAGGTGAGGGACTCCAGACATTTCTAGAAGCTTTCAGCTGGAGACAGTCCTCGTTGTTCTCTTAGAGAACGCTTTCTCCATGACTTCAGCCTTAGAGGGGGTCATGAGGCCGTGCGTGCTGGACTTGTTCTGAGAACTCCCGGCTTTGGAAGCCTCAGAGGTGCGGCCTGACAGACTGCTCTTTCTTCACATCCTATCTTTAAGGAGAACACACTTGGGTGAGGATGCGATTGGGCTTCAAGGCGTGGCTGGTGCTTACAAATTGCCTGTTGTCCGGACTCCAGCTGGGCTGTGTTGTAATCCCAGAGATCTTGGCAATAAATAACGTGTGCATAGGATACGCTGTCAGAAGAGCATGAGATTTTGTAGTGTAGACAAATGACCCCCACCCCCCTTCCCAGTCTGGAAAGTCTTGGAGAGGAGGAGGCCAACAGAGGGGGCAGCAGGGCCTGGCTCTGTGATCTGGAATGACTTGTAGTCAATGAACTGGGGTGGTAGACCGATCAGTAGCCATTTTCTCGGGCAGCGGAGAGGGACTGTAGGAAAATCTTCAATTTATTAATGTGTACTCTGAGCTGTTGAGGCTCTGTGAATAAGTGGGGGCTTTCTGGGGAGGTCTGAGATGATCTGAGAGGCTTCAAGGGACTGGGGTTATAGGTTAGACCCTCTGCCATCCCTGTCCAGGTAGGAAGTAACAGAGTTCTTGAGATGTAACTCTAGCGCATAATCCTGCTTGGTAGGCAAGACGGGAACTATCCTCACTAGATGGATGAATAATGGCTTGTGTAATTTTTAAAGAAACCATAGAAATGGGATGTGACTCTGAGACCTCAGTCTCCCAGAGACAGAAGAAGGGCTGGACACGTTAGGCACAACCCCAGCGACCCTTACTACTATATAAAGATATGCCCAGCTATCGAAACAGAAATCTTGCTGCATGTGATTGATAGTCTGTGTAAATTGAAGAGATTCCCCTCTAGGTTTGTGAAGGCGGGATGGAGCTTCAAGGAGGGCAGGCAGGATGGCCCGATGGCCAGATCATCGCTCCCATGGTGAAGCTGCAAGTGCTTCTGCCAGAGGAGACTGTGTTCTGCCTCTCATGAAATCATCCAAGTTCTGTTTCCACGTGAGACCGCAGCCCTGCGCTCTGACTCACCCCTTCATCCATCTGTGTCTGGGACCTCAGAAGCCAGACCCCACCCTTTCCTTTGGCAGCTGGGGAAACTGAGGTCCAGTGGATGGATGTCCCAGAGTGATGTTGACAATGTCATGTCACTTAGAGACCAATATACCCGATCCCCAGTCTCACTTCATCTGGGCAGCACCTGGCCCTTTGAGCCACCAGCTTGGGGGCAGACTGGGGTGGTCCGCAGGTTGTGGCTATGCACTAGCTATGCCAGAGGCCAAGCTGGCTGGCTCCCAGTGAGAGGGTCCTGGTATTCTTAGGAGGTGGAGGGACCTCTTCTGGTGCAGCTTTCCTGGCTCTGATCAAGTATGGTGGAGGAGGGGAGCCTGTGGCTTTGGCCAGGAGGGAGGGAAGCTGGCCGGAGGGGGCGGAACTGAAGTTGACGTGGAATAACAGTGATCAGGAGATCACCAGATGATCAGGAGACAGGAAGTGGGTTTGAGGGTCATCCTCTCAAGTTCTCTCTCTTCTTCTGTCTGAGTTTGGTTTATAGCCCCGACCCCATGATGTCACCTCATGGCTGTGGCTGGAAAGCTTGTGGCGTGGGGCGAGCATGAGCTGCGACTGCAGCCCACTTCTGCTGGATCCAAAACACAGGCCAGAAGCTCTCAGAGCCTCCTGCAGCCTCCGCTTCTGCTGCTCTCAGGGACAGTGGCAACACGGCCTGTGCCTTTTGGGGGTGGGGGAGGGGAGGGCTAAGGAAGGACAGTGTACTCTGAAAACCCTGTTGCTTCTTATTTGGGTCGGGTCCCACCTGGGTTCCCTGAAGCCAGGACATCCTGTTCGGAGATTCTAATGTGTCTGTTGGTTTTGCTGCCAGCCCTTTTCAGGGAACGTCATGGCCGGATCCTGCTTATTGGTGATTTACTGGGTTCAGGCTTGGCCACAAAAGTGGCCACATGGTGGTCATGGCCCCGAGGTCTGTGCTGAGTCTGACCTTGGAGAGAGCAGCCACATTAGTCTCCCACTCAGGGCAGAGTGTCTGGAAGCACATATCAATGTGGGAAAATGTGCACAGTATGTTACCAGGTCTTGTCTCCCTGTGGAGAGGTGGGTAGCCCCTCAGCAGAGGGTGGGTGCTCTTCTAAACAGCTACCCAGACTCCCAAATCCCACAGGAGTGCCCCTGGTCACACTATTAATGTGTCCTCAGGTGCACAGCAGGTGTCACATCATTGAGTAGCCCATGGGGTTCAGGTTCAAAGGGAGCAGATGCTCTCCCCAAGACAGACACATGGTGAGATTCAGGTTTAAAGAAGGCATCATCAGCCTCGCCATCACCTACCATAGGACAACAAGCCACCTGTCCCTTGCTGTACTAGTCTATGGATACGCCACAGGTTGAGCATACCGAGCTGGGAGAGTTATGCTAGATATCCATAGATGCGTAGCCAGTCACCCTGAGCTGCTGGACCCTCCACAGATGTGTATGCAGCCACCCCTTACCTTAGTAGTCCATGGATATCAGTCATCTACTCCTTACAGTTGTACTAAGGATAAGGTCCATCCCTTATCCTCTGTAGATGGTTTACTGATAACCCCTAAGGTGTGGAATTTCAGTCTCAATTCTGTCCAAGAATCTCTGTGACCTTGAGAAAAATCCCCAAGTCAGCTTCTGTTCAGGAAATACCAGGGCTGGTGAGATGGGAGTGGCTTCCACACATGAGACTCGAACTCAAGGCCCAGCTGGTGACATGGCCCAGCAGGTGACATGGCTGCTGCCCTTTGCAGTCCCTGCAGTCTGAGTGGCCACGTTCTGTCTTGGATCATCCTGGTGAATCTTGGGGTAAACTAAAAAAGTGAAACATAAAAACTAGGCCTTTAGGCCCAGGCTTGAGAATGTGACCTTTGTGACTCAGTGCTCCAAGGCATGCTAATCATAAAACAGATAGCGACATTCCTCCACCCACCTGCTTCCTGGGTTTAGGGAGTGTTCATTCAAAGAAAGTCACCCTGACCCACCCTAGAACCCGATATGCAAATGTGCTAATGTTAGAGGCTCTTGGAAACTGTCTTGAGAAATAACCCACACAATTACCAGGTATTCCTTGTGACTCTTGTGACTTTGCACTTCCTCGTGACTCTTAACTGGTATTTTTGGCATTTTCCAACAACGCCCTCCCCATCCCCTTGAGTTGTGGTTTCTTCCTTTAAATACCCCCTTACCCGGCTACTGGGGCGCCACGGACCTCTACATGACTGTGGGCCCGAGAGTGCTCTTGAAATAAAAATCTTGCTGTTTGCATCAAGACCAGTTCTCGTGAGTGATTTGGGGTGTCGTCTCTCCTGAGTCAAAATGTGGGGGAGTCCTCACGTTGTGGCTCTTTCAATACCAGCCAGTGCTAACCACTGTATCAGACCCTCCCCTCCCTCTAATAAATTTCCTGGGGATCCCCTCCCCCTCCTTCTCTATGCACAGTAGAGGGTTTCTGAGGAGACTATAGATGCTTTCTGGGGCAGTCTGTCCAGTCCTGAGGGCAGACACTGCTGGTCATTCAGATAGTGGGTTTGGAAGATGTCTTAGGGTTTCTATTCCTGGACAAAACATCATGACCAAGAAGCAGTTGGGGAGGAAAGGGTTTATTCAGTTTATACTTCCACACTGCTGTTCATCACCAAAGGAAGTCAGGACTGAAACTCAAGCAGGTCAGAAAGCAGGAGCTGATGCAGAAGCCATGGAGGGATGTTACTTACTGGCTTGCTTCCTCTGGCTTGATCAGCCTGTTCTCTTATAGAACCAAGACTGCCAGCCCAGAGATGGCACCACCCACAAGGGGACCTCCCCTCTTGATCACTAATTGAGAAAATGCCTTGCAGCTGGATCTCATGGAGGCCTTAACCCCAACTGAAGCTCCTTACTCTGTGATAACGCCAGCCTGTGTCAAGTTGACACAAAACTAGCCAGTACAGAAGAAAACCCTCATCAGACTTTGGTGGCATCAGAAACTCTATGGCCCCTAGGTCTGGGATCTGAAGACAGGTGTAGGCTCCCTGAGGACCCTTGGACCTGTGAGCTGGCCCCCAAGGCTTTCTCCGGACTGCTGGCACTGTTAGGTCCATGAAAAAAAAACCCCGCTCAAGTCTCAGGAGTTCGCGCACACAAGGAATCACGAAAGACCATCTTGATGTAATACACATGAGGGAGGTTTACTCACGGAGCTCCGCTGGACGACACCCAACCCATGCAAGAGGTGGGAGAGTCGACCACAAGGCTCGAAAATTAGAAGCTTTTATAGCAATGGGGTAGGGGGTTGGGGAAATTGGTGCGGTTTCACATGATTGGCTAGTTCAAACATCAGCAAGAGGCCCAGGTAGCAGCTTGAGGTAATAGCTAACTCTAAGAGACAAGGGGGCGCGCCAGGATGGCCAGTTTTTCATCCTGGCCAGTTCTTCAGCACCAAGCATCCCAGGGCACAGGAACTATGGAAAGATAACTTCTCTAACTGTAGAAAGGTGTTTACAGAGGAAGGCTTCTGCTAGGTCCTAGGCACGCGTCAGGTAGGACAGTGACCATTAGCAGAATTTCCCAACCCTCACGTGCCTGTCTGCTGTGGTAGGAAGGGCCTCCTCAGAGGACCCAGCCAGTCTCTCTGCCCTCTTTTCTCCCCTCCCACATTCTTTGGTGAATGGCCCAAGTCTCTCTCCAGACCTTGCCAATTTGGACCACCCATGTATTTCACAGCAAAGGCATGTCTGACTCCAGGCCCCTGCCTCTGCATCAGGAAACCCATGGGGCTGAGGACAGTGCTGGGGTCCTGGGAAGCGTCGGTACAAGCTGTGTCCAGAATGGCCCTTGTACTGCCTCAGCTCTGTGCCGGCTCCTCACTGCCAGGCCTCCATATACCATTTACACGGTATCTTGGGCATTGGGCACGGTCAGACCTGTGAGGGCCAGGATTTGTCTCCATGGAGAGGACCACGCATGGGATGCTGGGGATTTAGTCAGAGAGCACAATACTGAAGCAGGCAGACTTTGGAGCACTCAAACCCCACTGGGCATGCAGGCGGAGGCAGCGTCTGAGAAGAGTCTGAAGTGGACACCAGAGAATTGGACACACAGCAGATGCCAGCCCACAGCTGAGCAGAAATCCCAGTGTGTCACTACCAGACGATGGTCTGTCTGTGTGTGAGCAGGTGTTGGCTAGGTGGTAACCTGCTTTGGTCTGTGTCACCCCACAATGGAGGTCACCACAGGACAACTGACAGGAAGCCATAGCCAGACTGTGAGGTAGGACAGGAGACCACACCAGGCTTCAGTGGTCTGGAGGCATGGCTAACAGCCTGTCCTTGTGCCTGCTATGGGCCTTGTAATGAGTGGGGCCGATGGCCTAAGTGACACTGCCCCACTGGTTCCAGTCACAGGCAGAAGGAAAAGAATGTTGGACCCACATTTCTTCATGCACACCAGGTCTCAGAGGCCTTTCTTAGCCCAACAACCCTCAGTCTGCCTTGAGGGGTTCACTGTTTGCTGACTCAGTTTCCCTGTTAAAGAAAGAGGTGGCAACTTCTCTTCTGTGAAGAGCTAGGTAGTAAATGCATTTATATAACTCAGTCTTCATTCTGGGTCTTCTTTAAGCACCCACTCCTCCCCCTCAGGGACTCTCGGAGGCCTAAGTCACATGCCTGGTCCCTGGCAGGTGTATGTCATAGATGTCATAGATCTTCACTGCACACAGGCCCAGGTAGAACCCATCTGAGGCCGAGGCTTCAGATGATACTGGGGACTGCCTTTTTTTGACGGCTACAAACACCTCACCTTTTTCTCCTACAAGAACTTCTCCCTAAGCACTCGGGAGGCAGAGGCAGGTGGATTTCTGAGTTCGAGGCCAGCCTGGTCTACAAAGTGAGTTCCAGGACAGCCAGGGCTATACAGAGAAACCCTGTCTCGAAAAAAAAAAAAAAAAAAAAAAAAAAAAAAAAAAGAACTTCTCCCCATAAGGTGATTATAGGGCACTGGGCAAGCAGTAATAGGCCAGGCCTAACCTCTGTGGCCAGGGTGGTGCCCGCCAAGAGCACTGTCCTTAGCAGGGGTCCCATCTTCACTACAATGACATCAGATAGTGTTAAGTGACATGCAGGGTGACATCAGGTCAGGGCAATGGCACGGGTGTAGCAAGGGGCAGGAGCGAGGATGGGGGTTACCCATGGTATCCCATCCTGCCCTGGAGCTTGAGGCTAGCTTAACTGCTCTTAGGAGCTCCATCCCATGGATCCCAGACACCTAGACACTGCTGAGTTCCCTGCCCAACCCCCAAGTATGGGAGGATTGGGGCCTCAGAGCTCAGCATAGGTCCCCCTCCCTGACCTTCTGTCCCTCCCCTGCCAGCACATCATTGTCACACTGTGTCTTGTGTTTAATTTTCACAGGGGCCCAACAAGGTGGGGTAGAGTCAGGGAGGTGGAGGGGTGTTGCCCTGGACAGCTAAGACAAGACACATAGGGAAGGGGGGCTTGATATTATTAGATTCTCCCAAGCGTGCAGGCTGGAAGTCTGAGGTCAGGGATGTGTGTCCTCTAGGGAGAGTCCTTCCTGTTTCTGAGACCTTGTGTCCCCTCAGTTCTGGCCACAGCTCTTTAGTCTCTGCGTTCATCTTTTCATCCATTAAAAAAAATCATTTAGTTTGGTGTGTAGGTGTGAGTGTGTTATACGTATGTAATGTATGTATACGTATGTGTGCACATGCAGGGGCTAGAGAAGGACATTGGGTGTCCCCCTCAGTTGATTCACACCCCGTTACCTTGACACAGAAGTGTGTCACTGAACCTAGAGTGCAGGTGGCTGGCCACAAGCCTTCGTGTTCTGTGCTGGTGTGATAGGCCTGTCACATGTAGGTTCTGGGGATTTGAACTCAGCTCCGCACGCCTGTGTAGCAAGCAGTCTGGTCCACTGAGCTATCTCTCCAGCCCCTCTGCCTCCGTCTTCTGGTTTTTGCTGAGTAGATCTCTCTCTCTCTCTCTCTCTCTCTCTCTCTCTCTCTCTCTCTCTCTCTCTCTCTCTCCCTCCCTCTTACAAGGACAGTCCTCATCAGTGAGGGCTGTCCTTCTCCAGTATGGCTTTATCATAAATCACAAATACAAGCATCCTGTATTCAAACAAGGACACACAGAAGACAGCTCAGGACTCAACCGATTTTTAAGGAACGAGACACCTTGAAAGTCATGAATTTTTAAAATAAGAAATGGTTTTGATTTTTTTTTTTTTAAATAGAAGTGTGGCTAGATATGGCAGAAGCTTTGCCTCTGAGTTTCTGATCATGGAGGAGCCGTGCAGGTGCCAGCCACCTGATTGGCAAAGCCGGGAATCTCGGCCTCCGTCTTTGAGCTGCAAACCTCAGGCTTTCCCAGCCGTGCTTGCCTCTTCAGCCGTGAGTCTGAAGGATTCTCTCTCCAGCCAGGAGGAAGGGGCCTTGTCATGATGGCCATTTCACGTTGGCTGGTATAGGTGACCTACCCTTCTGGGAGGAAGCCAGGTGAGCCCAGGTTCATACATCCTGTGCAGGCCATCCTAGGACATTTAGCCCTTCCCATTGTACCCCTCCTGGAAACAGGGTATGGCAGGCATTGGCTGGGCTCCTGGAGAAGCTTAGTGCCACCCTCTAAGGACACCTCTCCCCCTCTACCCCCCCCCCCCAGCATATGGAAAACCATCTCTAAGCTCTCCAGTCAGTGCCAGCAGCCGGACTCCCGGCGTCTAGGAAACTGGAGAGCAAAGTGCTGTAAGAATCCAACAGAAACCTGAATCCCGCCAGCTCTTGTATTTATAATGTAAAAATCAGCAGAGGACGGTAAAGCAGCTGGGAGTGGAGGCCTGCCTCCTGTGCTTTGATGTGTCAGGCCTTCCTGCACAAGGTGACCTGGGCTAAACCATGCAGTCAGTCGGAATCCCGAATCCCGACACTCTGCCTCCGCCCAGACGTTACTGGAAGCTCTTTGCCACAAGAATCCTCGGGAGCTGATTATTTTAAGAAAATAACTGGTGAGTTAGGAAAGTAATATCCAAATACATGACCTCAAACCATGGCGGAGAGAAATTTCTGGATAGAAAAGCTGGTATCTTACGACTCATTACTCTTCTTCCTGCATGAAGATTGGAGAGGCCAGAGGGGTTTCAGGGGGCTGGGGGGAGGCTCCGCTCCGGGACCTGCCTCAGGCCCAGACAGCGTTCTCCATTTTGGCTGGATCTCCGAGTTCTAATCCTGTACATAACCTCATAGGAAGGCCAGTGCTGCCTTATCGCCTCATCCTTGTTTTGAGCTTGGGATTGAACGGGCCAAGCTCCCACATGGCTACCCTGAAGGCAGAGTCAAAGAAGTGACCCTGGAACTCACAATGCAAATATGTTCCAGGGAGGAAACCGCCCACAGCTGTCCCCACAAACAGCACAGCAGAGCCCAGGACACAGCAGCCACCTCCCAGCAATGAGGTGTCAGGGACGCGTGCTGTCTCCTCAGGCAGATCTGTGAGGAGGGAACTGGGATCTCAGAGCCACTGTGGGGTAGGGTGGGGTGGAGAGTGATGCACTCTGGCCAGGAAAGTGATGGATTTAACATGGAAACAGAACGAAAACCTGAAACCCTGAAACCATGGAGTGTCTGCAGTGAGGCCAGCTCAGCAGTCATTGCAAGTGAGCCCGGAGGACTGAGAAGCCATGGAAGGTTCCAGAAGGGAGATGGGCCCAGGGCAGAGGCGTGTGGAGCAGACCTGAGTCTTCTTCCATGGTGGCAGAAAATCCTGGGCCATCTCCAGAGCAGGGGCCGCTGTGCTCATCTGGGGTTTTGCATGCTCTTGACGCCACCTCAGGCAGCCACCCTGGGAGAAGAACCGTGGGTCTCCATTTCCTCTCTGGGAGATCGCCGACATCTATGAAAGTAGAACGCTGGCCTGATATCTTTGGTTTCATGAGCATACCTGTTTGCACTCGGGTGTGTGGGCAGACTTCGTGATTTACTTCATGGGCAGTGAGTGACATGTCACCGCCATGATGCTCTGCCACAGGCACTCTCTTCTGTGTTTCTCTGATCTGTCTGTCCCCTGAGGACTTTCTCACCTGCACTGGGAGGGGCCTCAGGCTCACCTGCAGCCTGGCTTCCTTCCTTCCTTCCTTCCTTCCTTCCTTCCTTCCTTCCTTCCTTCCTTCCTCTCTCTCTCTCTCTCTCTCTCTCTCTCTCTGTTGTTTCTGAGACCAATTTGCACCCCCCCCCCCAAGCTGGCCTGAAACTCACTATGTAGCCAAAGATAACCTGAAATTCCTCATCCTTCTGCCTCTACCCACCCAGTGCTGGGATGGTAGGCATGAGCTGAACTGCTGTACCAAGCCTTTTCCTCCCCACAAAGTGTTCTTAGCATAGTGAAGATTGTCTAGAAAGCAAGATTAGCATTCTATGATGAAGTACATATTGCTGCCAGAAGTGGGGTTATAGTCCAGGGTGGTACACTCCCGGGGAGGGGGCACACTCCCCGGGGGTAGCATGCTCCCAGGGGGTGCTCTCCCAGGAGCTACACTTCCAGAAGCACACTTCCAGGGATGGGGTGGGAAGCTCTTCAGGGGGCTTGAGCCTTTCTGGGTCTTTAATGAGGAAAAATGAAAGGAGGGGGAAGGGAGGGAAAGAAGAGACAGGAGGGCAGAAGCAAGAAAAGACACACCTGTAGTGTGGTGTGCAGACACTCATGCAGTGCACACGCTGCACACACACATCGAGAGCCATGAGCTCACACCAACACCTTGACCGCCCCCCAAATACCCAGTTTCTCTGGTGTCCTCTGTCTGTCCTCAAAGCTCCCTCCCCACCAGTGAGAAGCCTGGGTTCCATTAGCCTGATCTATTTACTTATTTGCTTTGTCCTAGAATAAACAGAACACAGTTTTGGGGCTGCTAACCCACACCATGGTGAAAAACAAACCCATTAAACAGCGCTCAGTGCACCCCACCCCCCCAGTCTTTGTCTGCCAGCCCCTCCCCATGTGCGGCTCCTTAGGAGGATGGAGGAGGATGGAGCAGTCCGCTTCTCTCTGTGATCCATTTGGAGCCCCTCCTGCCCCTTTCTTCGAATATGCAAGTCATTAGTGAAGCCACACACACACACACACACACACACACACACACACACACGAGGGCATTTGAGGAAACATCAGTCTTCACCTCCCCTTCTGTCTCTGTCATGTTCATCTTGTCTCTTTTAAAGGAAGAAACAATTTTTTCTCCTGTCCTTCTCCACAAGCTGCTGTATTAGAGGCAGCCATTTTCATGTATTTCACGCCCAGTGCTTTCTGGAAATGTATGTGAGCTGGAGGAGCGCTGCCTCATCCTTGTACACAGCTGCATAGTGCTTCGTGGTCGAAACATCCCTTACACATACGTGCGCATTCGCACAGAGGTCTGAGGCCAACTTGAAGAAGACTCTTTCCTCCTTCCACCATTGGTTCTGAACCCAGGTCGTCACCCCTAGCAGCAAGCACCTCTGCCTATTGAGCCATCTCCTGAGCCTGCCTGTGGACTTTTATCTATTATTTTATTTGATTTTAATATTTACTTGTATGGGTATTTTGCCTTCATATATGTCTTTGTACTGCGTGCATGTCTGGTACAAGTGTCAGACTGTTGTGAGCTGCCATGTGGGTTCTGGGAATTGAACTCAGGTCCTCTGGAAGAGTGGTCAGTGGTCTGTGGCCATCCCTCCCACACACACACACACCACCATGTTTTAATTGCAACCTTTATATTACGGACACGATCCTTTTAATTTGAGTATGTCTCAAGTTTATTCTACAATTTATAACTGCTCTCTGCGTTTTCTTGCAGTGTTCTTTGGGACTTTGGAAAGTTCTGTTTTTGTATCTTTGAGTCTGTTGGTCTGTCTCACACAGCATGAGCACCTTCCCGACTGTTCTTCCAGCATCTATGGGGCTAAGGCTCTGCTGAGATCTTTGGAGCTGGGCTTTGTGTATGGCCGGAGGCATGGCTCACATTTCATCTTCCACTAAGTGGCCAAGCAGGTTGACCCTGCACCATATGTTAGAAAGTTCATCCTGCTGGAGTTGAAAGGTCACTTCCACTGTCTGCATTGTCTGATGCCAGGCATGGTGGTACACACCTGCCATCCCAGGCTCCGGAGGTGGAGGACAGCCTTGGCTGCATAGCGAGACCCTGTCTCAAGAAAATGAAACAAAACCCCCAAACAAAACCAAACCAGAGCACTAGGCCTCCTGCTCCTGCCTCCCTGCTCTCTGCTGCTTGCCTCCTCCTTCCCAACCCTTGCCCACAGCCCACAGGATTCAGTGTCTCTCCAGAATTCCTCCATGTTTATCTTTCCTTCAGACTTGCGCATCAATTTGGCAGTACAGGAAAGAGTCCCTGGCATCTTGTTTGTCTTTCTTTAACCAGATGAGTGGACTTGGGGGGAATGGAGTCCCTGTGTTGTGGGCCAGAGGGTGGGGGTGGGGCCGGGGGAGGGGGAGGGGGAGGGGGGAGCTGTCTTCTTGTTTGTTCTGCAACTGTGTGTCTTCCTGGTTGTTTGAAAGGCTTCCTCAAATGTTCTTATTTCCACATTCCTTAAGTGTACTCCTAAATGCATCCTGTGCTCAGCTCTCGTCAGCCCCGCCTGGCTAGTGCTTGTGAATGGGTGACCCATTCTATTCTCCTGCAGACCAGGAAAACCAGAAGATAAAGATCAGGGGACACAGGACAGGGTCGTGTTGTATATGATTTGAGTGAGTTCCATCTCTGCAAGTCCAGTGTCTTTGGGGAAGGTGAGCGGGCACACGGGACATGGGTGCCATTTGGGCTGCATTCCGGTTTCCTTGTGTGTCAAGGAACTTCCTGCTCTGTCCTGAGCCCTGCCACAGATGTGTCAACTAGACTGTGCAGGCGGATTCCTCTGAGAGCCCCTCATTTACAGACATTTGTGCTCCTTCACGTTGTGACCCTGTTAGCATCCCTGGGTCATGTATCTCCTCCTCTTCCTCCCAAGTGCCAGCCTTCTGGGGCCACCTCCTTATCCCAGTGACTTCTCTGAAGCCCCTCTTCCACATGCTCTCTCTCCCAGGTCTTCCCGCCTGCTGGGGACACCCTCTTTTTTTTTTTTTTTTTTTTGGTTTTTCGAGACAGTGTTTCTCTGTATAGCCCTGGCTGTCCTGGAACTCACTTTGTAGACCAGGCTGGCCTCGAACTCAGAAATCTGCCGCCTGCCTCTGCCTCCCGCGTGCTGGGGGACCCCCTCTTTTGAGGCGCGTCCATTCCCCACCTTCTCTTCTGTCTCCTGTTACGACTTCCCCAGCCCTCCCCCACCATCGTCTCTCCTCACTCACCTCATTTTGCAGCAATGGGGATGCCATGGAAGACAGGTGCTCCCTAGGACCAGCCAGCCTTCTGTGTTTTTGGAAAGGGGAGCGTTGCTATCCCCACCATGAGGAAAGCTCTCACCGCTCCTGCTTTTGCTGGACAAAGGCAAACATAGGAAGCATTTTATTTTTTATAATAAATTTTTATAATAAAATATAGTGTTTTACTATTTTGTTATTAGGGACTGTCCCTTTCTATTTCTCTGGGAAGAAGCCTTGGTTCAAACTTGGTTCCTCTAATATGACCACAGTGGGGTCCCACTGTCTTTTGACAGTTATTTAAATGAGATTTGAATTCTTAATTTTGTTTTCTCCTATTCTCTGAGGCAGAGTTTTGTATAGCCCATGCTAGCTCAAATGCATGGTCTTCCTGTGTCAACCTCCTGAGCTACCTCACCCAATTTCATTAATCATTTTTCTCTCTCAAACTCTCAACCTTATTCAGAATTGTTTCAAAATCGATATACAGATGAATATTTTATCTTAAAATTCAGCTTATAATGATCTTTTCATTAGCACATCTATCTGTATTTAACATATTTAACATTAATCTATTATATTTATAGCTGTTGTAATTTTTTTCTCATTCTTAAAAGATTTATTCACTTCTGTTTGTGTGTGTGTGTGTGTGTGTGTGTGTGTGTGTGTGTGCCTATGTGAGTTTATGTGTACCATGTACATGCAGTGCCCAGAGAGGCCAGAAGAGGGGACCAGAGGCCCAGGAACTGGAGTTCCTGGCAGTCATGATCTGGTTCCTCTTTCAGACCAGGAAGTGCTCTTACCCGCTGAGCTGCCCCTCCAACCCTATCACTTTTAGTTCCCCTTTTGTTCCTTTCCTTTCTTTGGAACAATTTTTTGCCTTTTTTTTTTGTTTGTTTGTTTTGTTTTTGTTTGTTTTGTTTTTTGTTTTGGGATTCTTATTTTCTGAGTTGCCTTTTACTAATCTTCTAGGGGTGGCCTCAGGATGTGAAAAGGTCACCTTTCCTTATGCGACCCAAGCCCAGGCTCAGGTTGAGACTTCCAGGTTGAGGGAGCTGCGGGAGAAACTTCCGTTTCCACCCCCCCCCCCCACTGTGTGCTTCCTGTGTCCTACTGTGTGCTTCCTTGTGTCCTCCACTGGCCATTTCCTTGTTGTTGCTGGCATGGGGCATGTCTGCTTGCTTTTCCCACATCTGCCTGCTGTTCCCAGCTTCCCCTCCCATACTCAGTCCTTTCTCTCCGGTCAGTACAGGTTCACCTAAAGGGGCCCTTCCTTCCTGGTATTTCTTTCAGCACAGTGTTGCCCGTTTGTTGTGTTAATGATGGTGGTGTTGAGACAGGGGCTCAACACGTAGCCCATGCTAGCCTCAAACCTTCTAGGAACTTCTGACCTTCCTGCCTCTCTCTGTCCAGCGCTTAGAGTATAGACTTACACAGTCAGACCTAGTCTCTGTGGTGCTCGGGATGGAGACCAGGGCCCTGTGAATGCCAGGCAGGCGAGTTACCAACTGAGCCACAGCACCAGACCTTGGGGCAGCATCATTTCTCTGGGCCTTTCTGCCCTTGGCCATGCTTCCATCTCCACCTCCCATGGCTGCCCTGAGCAAGGCCAGTACTGTTTGGCTCCTTTGAAGCTACCGTACTTTTCTCTGGCAGCATTTGTGGCTTTGTCTCTGGTTTTCAGGAATGCTAACATTTGCTGAGAAGCCCCTGCTGGTGGCTTTGTTGGGCTTGAGGGCTTGTAATTCCTTTTAAAAGATTTTTTTTTCTGTCAGTCTCCTCTCTCCCCTGACCTTGGTCCCAGGCCCACATCTCTGACACTGTTCCAGTCTTTGCAATGCCTTTTCTCTCACATTTGGTGACTTTCTGTGACTCTGAGCTGTGGCATGAGCCCCTCCCCCCCCCCAACCTGTCCAGCCAGGGCTCCTCTTCTCTCCTTCACGTCAAACTCCCCTCAGGGTTTCTGTCCTTTTCTCGGCTGCTCCCCTGACAGACAGACAGACCTCTTGGGTCTCTCTGAAATTTTGAAGTCTGAGTCACTTGGAACATATTCCTTGTCCTGTGCTCTCTCTTGGTCATGACGTCCTTCCTGCCTGGAGCTGAGCATTGTGAGCAAGGCTCGGTGGCCGCCCTTTCCTCTGACAGTGGGGTGGAGGCCGATCCCTCCTTCATCATCCTGTATCCTTCTTCCTGGAAACGCTGTGGCTGGGCCAGGCATTGCTTCTGACTGGATGCCAGTCCTGGGAAATCACTGGTGGGAACTGAGGTGCGGTCGGCTCTGCTTGGATGATTTGGAGCACCCGTGGGAGTGGGGCCTGTGTCCCCGCTGTATCCCTGTAAGAGCACGTGTCCTTAGGTCCCTGGCCTATCCGTGTATGCTGGAGGCAGATAGCAACCACGAGAGAGAAAAATGGCTGTGTCACTCCTAAAGGGACTTGGATGAACTGGATTCCTATTCCACACTTCCCAAGGCCCACAGATTGACCCACACATTCTTCTTTCATCTCTACAGTGCTGAAACTGGTGCGATCCCATTTCACAGATGGAGAAATGGAGGCAGATGAGGTGGAGCCACTTGCAAAGGGGTTCCTCACTTCAGTCCTCTCAGCCAACACCTAGCCCCACCTTGGCCTGCGTCCTACCTGGGCAGGACACTGATCCTTGTGTGACTAGAGGTGGGGAAGACATCAGACAGTAGATGGACAGAAACTTCTCCTCAGTTCTGTCCAGGTCAGCTCAGGTCTAGGCATGAGGTGTTACGGACTTCCAGATGTGTGATAGGGCATATCTCACACATAGTGGCCAAGCAGGGCTCGTGATAGTACACCACGAACTGGCAGAAGAGACAAGCACGGGCCCGTGGGCTGCAGAGCTGTGTCCGTTCCCAGCCCCTTCGGCGCTGGAGGCCTTCAGCCAGCTTCCCATGGCTGTCAGGGGCTCCAGGAAGATAACACAGGAGAGGAGGAAATGCTTCAGCCCTGTGAGACACTCTCCGGGCTGTTATCATGCTCCCCCGGCCATCTGGCTCAGGCCTCCCCGGTCACATGGATGTTGTCCCCCAGGAGACCATGGGGCCAAAACGCAGGGTTTTGTCAAGGATCAGGAATGTGGTGGTCTCAGGGATGAGGGGGTGGAGGCCCCTCACTGGCTCCTTGCCCCGCAGCTCTCCAGCATGTGTCCGTCTGAAATCCTATGACAAAGCCCCACAAACAGAGGCAGCAGAGAGGCCAGTGTGGGCAGATGACTCATGAAGGAGCCCGAGGTCCTGAGTTCAATTCCTTGGACATACGCAAGATAGGTGTGGGGTTTACACGTGTAATCCCTGAGCTGGAGAAGCAGAGCTGGGGACTCCTGCGACTGGGGGAGGGCTGGCCTTGCTTACTTGGTGTACTCGAGGTCAATGAGACGCTGCGGTAGAAACAAGGTAGATGGCACCCGAGGGAGGATAGCTGAGACTGGCCTCACCCACATGCACAGGCGCACGTGTGCACATGCACACACACACACACACATACACACCTGCTCACACACTTACACCTGCACACACCCACACACTCGCACACTTACACACCTGCACACACATATCCACTCGCACACTTATACACCTGCACACTACAGACACCACACACCCAGCCCTCCCTACATCTATGCACTAATACCCACACCACACACTCAGTCCCCCCACATCTGCTCACACACAGTAGAAGCAAGTTCTCCCCATTTGGGGGCCACAGACCCCACTGAGGTGTCTCAGGGATACTCCCTTCCTAAGTGTCCCAAAAAGGTACTCCCCTGTCTCCAGCATCTCTTGGTATACAGATGCCTCACCCCAGGCTCTGCCTCAGTTGTCTGGGCCTTCTCAGGGCCTTTCCTGCCCCCCTTTTTAAAGGACCATTGTCACTGAGAGTAGAGGCTGCCCTAACCACTGGTATTCCCATCCTGATGTCACCAATTGTCCTACAAAGTCCTTTTTTCCTAATAAGGCCACTCTCACAGTTTCAGAGCACAGATGGGTCCTTGGAGGCCACTGAGTCCCTCCTCTGGGCAGGCTGTCCCGCTCTGCAGAGCTTGGCAATGAGGGGTGCTCCCTCCTCTTCCCTCCACACAAATACCTGCACCCCACTGTTCACCTGCAGCTTCCTAGGAGTGAGCACAGCCTTTTAAATGGAACTTGTGGTCCTTTTATGTTCTACTAACCCCCCCTCTAACACACCACATACACACACTGGCCCCACTTGCCTTCCCAGAGTTGGGGTTACACCATCACACCTGGCTTTCTTCTCCTGAACAAGAATGATGGCTGCACACTCACTCATCTGATCCCTGGCCTCTGGGCAGCCTGCAGGGCGTAAGTACCACAGGCTTTTTGATGAGGGTGAGCCTCTCACTGTGGCAGTGCTGGGGTCTCACCTAGAGGTGGTCACATGGCCACAACCCTGCAGACCCAGGTCAGCATCACTCACAACGCCAAGTTGTGGTGTGAGACAACAGGGACAGATCTCAGTGACAGACAGATAGCAGGGACAGATCTCAGCGACACCAGCAGTACAGGGGCCCTATGAGTGGTAAACTTTCCTTTCCGGGTTCTCAGGGTCACCAAGATGCCACATGAATCAAGCTCTGTTTTATGCCGTCTATACTGGAGGCAGGTTGCAGTAAGAGTGAACAGTCCGTGCTGCCAAGGCCCGGACATGGGGCTGGGAGCAAACAGGGCTGCTACTTTTAGTGAGCCCGAAGGCCCAGGAGCCTGTGTGGCTGGATGAGGTCACACAGCAGGAAGGTGTCCCAGGACTCCACGTCACCTGCCACCTGTGGCTCACAGAACAAGTCATTCTTCCTTCCCAGCTCTGTATGCTTCCCTAAACCCTTCCCTCCAGTCCACGGCCTGGGCTGAGTCCCAGTAGAAGCGAGAGGGGGTGAGTGGTCTCATCTCCAGTTCTCCCGGCTGGAGTGCAGGCATCTCCTCCACCCCAGGCCTCTTGGGGCAGGGGGAACACAGCATTCGCTGCAGACTTTGCTTCATTCGTTTGGTTCTTTCTTTACACGCTCAGTTCTGGCCTGAGCTGTGCCCGGTGCCTCAGTGGCTTAGGAGCTGAGAGGCCTGTGGGTGGTTGTCTTAGAAATACAAACTCTGAGAGTCTCAGCCGGGGTGTGGTTGCGCACGCCTTTAATCCCAGCACTCAGGAGGCAGAGGCAGGTGGATTTCTGAGTTCGAGGCCAGCCTGGTCTACAGAGTGAGTTCCAGGACAGCCAGAGCTACACAGAGAAACCCTGTCTCGAAAAACCAAAAAAACCCAACTCCCCCCCCCCAAAAAAAACCCAAAACAACAACAAAAAACTCTGAGAGTCTCCAGGTGGAGAGAAGTGATTGTGTCTTGCACATACATCTGAGTATGAACGTGCAGTTGCATGCTGGGTTCACTTGTATGAACACTGTTGGATGCCTGTGTATGTGTGTGTCTCACACCTGGGAGCCCCCACAAGACACCTCGTGGGTCTGTGTGGAGCAGGCCAGGGTTTGTGCCTGCAGGAGCAGCCCTTCCCCTGCGGTGTCCACAGTCTTTCAGGATCCCACAGAGCACTGAGCTCCGTCCACCTCCCCACAGTGAGGATGGAAGGCTGGCCCTTCTTGAGTCCACTGCCTGTTTCAGGACATTGATGGAGATGTAACAGACTGTCCGTCGCACGTTCCCACATTCTTCCATCTCTCATCCTCCTCTAACTCCCTTCTGTCCCCTCCCCTCCCCTAGCTTCCTCAGGCCATCTGCTTATGTCCAGGTGATCACATGACCCTTTTCCAACCTCCTTAAATAGTTTAGTTCCCCCAGGGCTTCTGTGTGCTTGCCCGACCCCAGTGTCTTCTGGCTGGACACCCGCAACACATTAACCCAGTTCAGAATCCCTGGGGTTAGACTCAGCATTTCCTATCCTCAGTCTTGCTGGGTGAGGTGCCGCAGAGGGGCTTCATGAAGAACCACATTCCTGTGAGGAAAGGGGCATGGTTGCTCCAGGTTGGGGAGGGCTTCACTTTAGGGGAGAGGACCACTGCTAAGGGCACAGAAAGATCCAGGGGGAGCCATTTACTATGGGCTGTTTCTGTCGGGAAAGTCTCATCCAAGTTGAAGCTCTCACCCCTCCATGAATGGGGCTGGGGTCTCTGGGAGGTGATGAACCATGGTATGGAGTTCAGAATGGGACAGGTGCTCCAGTAAGAGGAAGACCTGAGAAAGGCCATCTCTTCCTCCACACAAGGGCACAGTAAGAAGTTACTATCTGTGACCCAAAGGGAGCCTACCGACATCTGAGACCTTGGACCTAGAAGTATCTCTGTGATTCACAAGCCACCCAGCCTGTAGGTGCCTGTAGGCACCCGTTCTGGTGCCCGAATGGTCCAGAATGGCCTCCCTAATTTACTTTGCCATCTCTGGCAGCTGGGCTTATCCAGCTTCTCCAGAAACCCTTGCTCCTGTGCACACCCACACCCTGCAGGTTAGGGGCACTGGGGTATTAGGACCACTAGGGCTGCACTATGCCTGCTACTGGGCTCCCCTGGGGTTTGGCAGTGCCTGCCTTGGCCGTGTTTTTCAGGAGTTGGGGGTACACACATCTCCCAGCATTGTGAAGACAGTGGTCCGGAGCTAAATCCCAATAGCAGCTTTGAGTCGCCGAGTCCAGTTTCTTACTCTTTATGTAATGATCTGCAAATGACGTACTTCCTTCTTTTATGCCAGACTTAAACTTCAAAGTGTCTCTCTCTCTCTCTCTCTCTCTCTCTCTCTCTCACACACACACACACACACACACACACACACTAGTTGATAAACACCTAGTCCAGCCCCACAGCTTGGCGCCTGTGAACAGTGCAGCACTCAGTGGGGATGTGCCTCTGCCATAGGCTTAGAGTCCTCGAGGTAGATTCTAGGAATACAGTCCTCCGTCTGTCCCTTACATTAACCTGGTGACATCTGCTCAAATCCAAACAATGTCCCAGTCCCAGCCTGCTGTGGGTATGGCACCTTCCTGCCAGCTCTCTTGCCTTTAGGTCACCTCAGGGTCCCATTCCTTCCCCTTCCCTTTACTAGGTGTGGGTCTCCAAGTAGAGGATGCTTGGGAAGGAAGGCACTGCCTCAGGGATGCAGAGATGCAGGGATGTAGGGATGCAGGGATACAGAGATGTAAGAATACATAGATGCAGATATGCAGGGATGCAGGGAGAGATGCAGGGATACAGAGATGCAGAGATGCAGGGATACATAGATGCAGATATGCAGGGATGCAGAGATGCAGGGATGCAGGGATGCAGAGATGCAGGGATACATAGATGCAGATATGCAGGGATGCAGGGGTGCAGAGATGCAGGGATGCATGGATACAGAGATACAGGGATACAGGGATGCAGGGATACAGGGATGCAGGGATACAGAGATGCAGGGATGCAGGGATGCAGGGATGCAGGGATACATAGATGCAGATATGCAGGGATACAGAGATGCAGGGATGCAGGGATACAGGGATGCAGGGATACAGAGAGGCAGGGATACAGAGAGGCAGGGATACAGAGAGGCAGAGATACAGAGATGCAGGGATACAGGGATACAGGGATGCAGGGATACAGAGATACATGGATGCAGGGATACAGTCCAGTTCAGCTTGGAGAGAATTCTTTCAAGGGCATTGAAATGCCCTGTGCACTTCCTCAGACCTCTCCCATGGGCCCTGCAGCTCAGACATTCATGGTGGGGGAATTGTTTTGTGTCTCTGAGGCCCACTTGCTCATGTGTGACCCTGCAGGCAGGACCCAGGATTGCCTTGCTAAAGCTGCACCCCTCCAGGGCAGGGGACAATGCTGGACACCCATCAGGAATCACATACAGAGAAGCAAGCAGGAGTGGGTAGGTAGGAGATACCTAGGGATCCTGGCTGGGCCTGGCCTCAGGCTTCATGACCTTCTTCCTGCAGGATCTGTGACCCGTGTGGGCCTCTAGCTTTACTCCCTGTTCCTGCACAGCCTTTGGCACTAGTATTTTGTGGCAAATGTCAGGCTCATAGTCACAGAGCCCATTTTCCTTCCTGCCAGGGCCCTGAGAGAGATGTTCAGGTGTCATGCAGTCTCTAAGCAGCCCTGCAGGCTCCAGCTGGTGGCTGTCACTCCAGCCCCCACCTTCTGTCCTCACAGCTCATTCCTCTGCTCTTATGGAGACCATGGTCACTGGGCGAGGGCCCTTAAGCCAGGGTAATCTCATCTAGACTATCTGTGAAACTCTGCCTTCTAAGCCCAAGCTCTGAGGGTTTTGGAGGCACACACCGGATCTTCCCTCGGCCCGGTAGTCTGGACCCACACCCTTAAGCCCTCATTTGCTCTTCAGTGAATTGGGAAAGCTCCAGACTCGCGGGTGGGGGTTAGGCAGATCCTGCAGAGCAGGCCCTCGCACGTGCTAGCCTTGACCTGGGCTGTGTGACTTGAGACTACACCTCCTCTGTCAATAAAATGGGCCACCAGCCCCCGCCTCCCAGGAAGATTACAGGGACCCTACAGTGAATGTCATGATGGTCCTGTCAGGTCAGAGGGGCTGAGCCAGACCCGGGGTCCTGTCCCCTTCCTGCTCTGAGTGGAGGAGACATTTGTGTGGCTTGTTTGAGAGCCTCCCACTGAGATTTCTAAAAATGGCAATGTCTGGGTTGGGGTTTGTCTCTTCTTTTGGTCTCATGTTCTCGTTATGAAAATTTTGGAGTCGTGCAAAGGCAGATAAAAGAACAAAAAGATACCCAGGGACGGCTATAACTCATTCTTCAGTGTATTTACTTTGGGCCCTTTTTAAATTCTTGTGAATTGTCTGAGTGGTTGAGATTGTTCCAGAAAAACAGTTTTATATAGCTCTTGGGCATCTCAACGGGGTCACATGTCATTGTGGACTTCATTTTTATAGAGGTCTAACCTGGGCTCAGAGTATTCTGGGGTGGATAGGGTTGTGTGGGCCAGGGTCTGTCATCCAAGTGAGATGGTAACTGCCCAAGAGACACTGGTAGCCACCACCTGTCCTGGAATTCTGGGCCTTGGATCTTCACACATAAATGAGTGGATTTTTGCTTCTCAAATAAACCAGCTGAGCCCGAAGGACATAACAGTACGGCAGGCACCAGGGGAAAGAGATAAAGTTGATGTTAATGTTTTCACCTGCTGGCAGGCTCCATTGCAAGCCAGATAAATGCTGTGTACAGAACACCCCCTCCCCACATGTGTGTGCCCTAGCATCTCCAAGAGCCTCCTCCTGTACAAACCTTCCTGGCACTAGGGGACATTGGTGGATCTCTGGCTCCTGCTCAGGCCTAGAGATGGGCAGAGTCTATGCACCTTGCAGGCATGAGAAGCCAGGTTGTGAGGGATCCAGAGGGGTGGGGGAGGCAAGCTTGTGTTTCCTCCCTGTCCCCACTCACAAGACTGAGGACAAGGGTGACAAGGTCCCTGTGGCAGCTTCCTGTGCTCATTTGGCCAGGGTGCCCATGGCCGGGCTGTTTGTGGACCCTGGGGACTCGCCTTGGCAGCCTGGCAGGTGTTTGGCAAACGTGTCCAGATTTGAGCTCCTGTGCCCCTGAACAAGATCATTGCAAGTTTCCTCTCCAGAGCCCTTCTCAGGATTTCAGCATACAGGAGTCAGGAGACGGGTGAGGTACCCGCTCTGGTGACCCAGTGGGCCTGGGGTACCACCTCCTGCCAAGCAAGGACATCTAGGCCTTGGCCTCCATTCCCCTCTGCCTGAGCAGCAGAGTTTCAAGGAGCTTCTGTCTTCCCTCAGCAGCCAGTCAAGGACAAGGCTCCCTCTCTTGGGAACTGAGAATATACACCCTGGAAGCTGGGTCACATGGCCGGCTGCCCACCAGTGGACCATGCACCAGCGGGTGGTCCTTCTGCTGTTCAAGGGGCAACCCCAGATCATTATGTCACACTCCCACTCATGGCCAGCTGCTGTTCCACTAAGGGACCATGTCCCAGTGGGACCTTCTGAAGCTCAAAGGGTAACTTCAGAGAATTACCTCAGACTCCCACATCTCTGTACTGTGTGACCGGCATAGGCCACCCCCAACCCAGGCCTGTTAACTTCCTTTTTCCTGCCTGCACCCCAGCATAAAAGTCTGAGTGGACGCCATGTTAAGGTTTCAGGGGCTCCTGGGAACCTGGGTATATTGCTACTGTGGAAAGTCTGTCCCAGATACCTTGGACGAGGCTGACACAGCTCATGGGGGCACCAGTGTCTTGTTCTAGAGGTTTCTGTGGGAGAGAAGGGCCATGCTCACAGGTATCCAGTCACAAAACAGTTGCACTTGGAAGTGTTCAGTTTTGACATGTCTGCTCAGGCCATAGAGCCTACTGGGTACACAGCAGAGTCCTCAGCCTCAGAGTTCAGGGACAGAGATGGAGCAGAGACTGAAGGAACAGCTAACCAAGAACTGGCCCAACTTGAGACCCATCCTGTGGACAAAAACCAGTCCTTGACACTATTAATGATGCTGTGATACGCTTGGAGATAGGAACCTAGCATAACTGTCCTCTGAGAGGCTCCACCTATCAGCTGACTGAAACAGATGCAGATACCCATAGCTAAACATTAGATGGTATTTAGAGAATCTTGTGGAGGAGCTGGGGGAAGGACTGAGAGACCCAAAAAGGACAGGAACTCCACAGGAAGCCAACAGAGTCAACTAACCTGGACCCTTGGGAGCTCCACCAACCAAATAGTACACACAGGCTAGACTTAGGCCCATGCACATATGTAGCAGATGTGCAGCTTGGTCTTCATGCAGGTCTCCCAACAACTGGAGCGGGGGCTGTCCCTGATTCTGTTGCCTGCCTGTAGATTCTGTTCCCCCAACTGGGCTGCCTTGTCTGGCCTCAGTGGGAGAGGAAGTGCCTAGTCCTGCAGTGACTTGATGTGCCAGGGTGTGTTGGTACCCAGGGGCAGCCTCCTACTTCTCAGAGGAGAAGGGGAGGGGGAGGGGCTGTGGGGGGGTGAGATCAGGATATAAAGTGAATAAATAAATCAATGGGGAAAAAAGGAGAGAACAGATGTTTTGAGGTCATCCTGCACTGGCAGGGAGGAGCCAGAGGGGGGCACTCAGGAGGCAGCAGGAAAGTGATGATGGGTGTGTGTGTGTGTGTGCAAAAACAAGCAGTGTGCACCTCCTTAGTGAGCAGCCCCCGGCCTCCTCCCTCATTGTTGGTAAACTTCTGCTTACCAACTTTAGTTCCCTGCTGTCTCAGCCTGCAGCCATCTCGAACGGCTGCGTATTTGAGCCCCAGTTTGAAGATTTGGTCTGCTTGGCAGTGAGTTTCCTCAGTTTCCACCGTCAGCATTTGCCGCTTCAGTATATTCAAAAGCATGACATTTTCCTTGTCCTATCTGAAGGAGCTCACTGGCTGCTGTCAGGTCTATGGACACTGGTCAGTGTGGTTCAAGGGACTCCATGGAGCAGCTCCAAGTGACTGGCTGGGTATCACACTCCTGACTGCTGTGTAAACCAATGTGAACTCTGACCTTTGAGGTGGCCTCAGTTTCTACTTCATGGAAGCTCTGCTTCACTCCCAAGGGCTTTGTCAGCTTTCTGTGGGATCTGGGGGACCACACTTCTCCACCCTCGGCTGAGGTGATCTTCCCAGGGGTCAGGGAGGAGGCTTCCACCCAGAGTAAAAGCTTGAAGCTGGGGGCAAGGTGGGGAGGACCGTGGCTCTCACTGGTCTCCTGGTCAGCCTTTCTCATTCCACAGAATGGGCCAGGCTAGGCCGGAGCATGGCCTTCAGGGAGCCAGGTGCTCGTTCTGGAGTTTTCTGGCCTCAGAAGGACCGAGAGTCTGCAGAAGGCTGTGCAGATGCTTGCAGAGGCTGGCAGCTTCTTGTCAAGGGGTCACAGTCGGCAGCCACCCTCCAGCCAGGAGCCCCAGTAGGCATCCATGGTCCACTGAGATACCAGGCAGGTGCTCAGACGGAGGCACAAGCACCTGCTTGGCTGAGCAAAGGCTAAAGCAGGAAAGTGCTGGAAATCCCCGGTGATTTCGGGGAACTCATGGACCCTGGGTTGTTGTGGGGGCTTTCTCAGTGCCTCTCAAGGACAGCCCTGCCTTCTCCACTCCAGAAAGTCAAGTGACTATTTTTAAGAGAACATCTCACTACCTGAGAGACAGTTAGTTGAGCTCTTGGGTCCTGCCAGGCAGGAACCTCTGGCCAGGGTTCTCTACTCAAGTCTAAAGAAGGGAAGGGCCATACAGGAACCCACCCAGAAGGCCTTGCACAGGGGTTAATTCTCTGAGACCACCGAATATAGTGTGTGTACATGTGTGTACGTGCACATGTGAAAGTGCTGAGACCACTGGATATAGTGTGTGTGTGTGTGTGTGTGTGTGTGTGTGTGTGTGTACATGCACATGTGAAAGTGCTCACAGGCTCTCATGTTTGAGACATGTGCATACGTGTATTGCACAAGTTGGTGTGAACATGTGTGGGCATGTGTGTACAGAGCAACATAGGGCAACATTATGTGTCAATCACTCTCCCCTTATTTTTTGAAGCAGGGTCTCTCACTAAACATGGAACTCAGTACTCTGTCTAGATTAGATGGCTAACATTCCGTGGGTTCCTCCTATCTCCACCTCTTCAGGGCTAGGATCACAGGCCTGTGCCATTATAGCCAATGTTTTACATGGGTTCTGGGGATAGGAACTTGGGTCTTCATCTACATTTCAGTGTTGCCTTAGTTTGCTTTATGATGCTGTGATAAAACATTGCCTAAAAGCAATTTGAAGAAAGGGAAGGAGGAAGGGAAGAGCTTATTTGGTTACAGATCACTGTCCATCATTGGGGAAAGCCAGGACAGAAGCTCAAGGCAGAGACCTAGAGACAGGAACTGCAGCAGAGACCATGGAGAAGTGCAGCTAACTGGCTTGCTCCCTCTGGCTTGTTCAGCTACTTTTCTTATATCGCTCAGGCCCAACAGCCTAGGGATTGCAACACCCACAGTAGGCTGGGATCTTCCACATCAATTAACAATGGAAAAAACGTACCACAGGTAAGCCCACAGGCCAGTCTTATGGAGACAGTTCCTCAACTGAGGCTCCCACTTTTCAGGTATGTCTATGTTTGCACCGTCTTCCCAGTCCTGTCTGAAAATCCTTACCACCTGCACAGACCCTGGTGTTCTGCACCAGGACCCTCAGCGAAGGAGTGACCCATCTGGTCATGCCCTTGCTCATAGAGAACTCTCTGGCTACCTGTGTATCTGCCCCATTTGGAACTCGGGCATTGCTCTCTACCTCTCTTCTTTTCAACAGCTTGGCCCTTTGCATTCATCACTGCTCGAGGCTGGTGTATGTGTTCCCTTCACATAACTGAGACCAAAATGCCCAATAGATACAATTAGGGAGACATGGCTGGGCAGCTCAGATCGTACAGTAGAGTGTGTGGTCGAGGCTATCACAGTGAAGCAGAGATTGAGTAAGGCCTGAACGAGGGGCCAGACATAACCCTAGTGACACACCTCTTCCATCAAGACCTCACCTGAGGTTCCTCAATAGTGCCACCAAGTGTATAACAAGTGCCAAAACACGAACCTGTGGGACACTTAGGACTCAACCATAGCAGGATATAGAGCCTGTATCCCCAGGACCCTACTCCTAACCCAACATATGCTGAAACCCAGGATGGGGAGACCAACAAACACAGGCCCTTTTGGCTGTAGCCCAGCCTTGGACCAGGGTCCCTGAGCCTTCCTGTTTTTCCAACAATAAATCCACCCCCAGCCATTGGATAAGCAGTGTTCTAAGTCCATCCTGTCAAACTCCGGCAGTTTCCCCCTTTGGCCACTTCAGACTATTCCGTGGTGACCTCAAAGGCTCTGTCCCAGCTTCATTTCTAACACCAAGTCCACACCCTCAAGGAGACTCCCATGGGAAGAGAGAGGTTGCTGTTCTAACAGCTACTGTGCCATGTCGACAAGAAAACCTAGCTAAAGCAATGAGTACTGCCTCCCCTCCTTTCCCATCATGGCTTCTCTGTGACCCTCACCAGACTAAAGGTCTGTCCTGACCACACGTCCAGGAGCACACCCTCAGCATGGGAGACATGGCAGCTCTTTGTCTGTCAGTATGGACGGGTTAGTGAAATAGAGAGAAAAAGACGAAAGTAAGCTGTCTCGTTCTGTTTGGGGAATCATAGGGCAGGCATGCAGAGAAGCTCCGGGGGCGGGGGGAAACCATCAAAAAGTGAGAGATGGGCCCCAAATAGACATCCAGTTGGCCTAGCAGCACCTGAAGAAGCCATCCTTCTCTGCCTTCATGTCTCTGTGTTGGACTAACACAATCCAGACTTTAAAAGGCGCATCTCTGCAGCGGGGAAGAAGGCTCAGCACTTAGGACGCTTGCTGCTCTTGAACCTGATTTTGGTTCCCAGCACCTACATCAGACAGCTCATCACTGCCTGGAATTTCAGATTCAAAGGGTCTGATGCTCTCTTCTCGCTTCCACAGGCACCTGTACTTACACCACACACACACACACATCATACATCACACATACCCACACAGACACACACACTACACACATACACACACACAAACCACACACGCACATACCTATATACACACCACCCACCCACACACATACCACCCACACATACCCCAGCCCATCCTGCAGAATGGCTCACTTGAGGAGCATTAGGACAGACCCAAGTCAGTTCTGTAAATAGTTGTGTAATGAAGGAAGAAAGGAGAAAAAGGCAGGGGAAATGTGGGGGGAGCACTGCCCTGGGTGGGGAGGAGGCAGGGAAGCACTGCCCTGGGTGGGGAGGAGCACTGCCATGGGTGAGGAGGAGCACTGCCTTGGGTGAGGGGAGCACTGACCTGGGTAGGGAGGAGGCTTTTCTAAGTTGTATGGATGTCAGTCATTGTGTGCAGGTGATGCATCCAGTGCCCTATGTGTCCCAGGACCAAGTAGGATACATGGATGAGTGTCCGTGGTGTAAAAGTGCCGTCTCTGGTGCCTGGCCCTTCCCAGTGTGTACTAGTGACCCTCAACACATGCAAACCAGTACTGTGAACCATCTAAGTACGAACGAGACACCCAAAAAGCCTAGAGGTAGGACCTTCCCCAGGACACTCTGCGTCCTGCAGGCCTGCCTGCCTGGTTCTCCATCCTGGAGAATTCACGTTCATGTCTGACACTGCCTGGTCAGGCTGCAGCTCCTCACACACGCTCCATCCACAGAGCAGTAATGAGGGCTAAAGTGGGGTTCTTGACCCCTGATGTGCTCATAGGTTTGGGGCTTGGGAGGCTCAAGAGAGCCCAGGCTTGGCTTTGCTCTGTCTGCAGTTGTTGGTTCCACTTGAGCCCAAATGTCCTCAGGGCCCAAGTCACAGTCCAGGACCTGACACCAAGGTGACACCATCCTGGAATTTGGCATGCTTGACACGGTGGCAAATGTCTTCTGTTTAACTCTAGGACAGACTGAAGGTTACAGGAGACATCTGCCAGCCAGGAAGTGGTGGGTGGCCCTGTCAGTGTCCCCAGTGTCAGATGTCAGTCCCATATCTGTGTGCTCTTAGCCTCTCCATCAGGACCACAGGGATGCATCCCTCTGGGATCAGAGACAACACTTGTGAGATGAGAATGAGAGCACGGGGAGAAGGCGGGGCCGGCCGAGCTGGGCACCACAGGAGGAGGGAGCAAGGTCCTGAACGCAAAGGTGGAGGAAGGCTGAGCTGGAGAGGAGGTTCTAGCAACACTCTGCACTGGGAGGATGCATGGGCTAGCCTCTGCTACTGTTGATGGGTGGGAGGAGGGGGCTTGAGATACACCCACCCAGGCACCTGCAACTATGTCAGGTACTGTGCCTTTGATGGGAAAATGTAAGCCTGGCGGGGCAAGGCTGGACCTGAGGAGCTAAGTGTATGTGGTCAGTAATTCCCATAGCTGCACAGGCAGGCAAGGGCTGCCCGGCACCTGCTTCCGTCTCAGGAAAAGTGGCTGGCTCACTGGTCCTTCTGCACAGCCAAGGGTGAGGAGCCTGGAGATGGGACTGGGGCAGCCCATGCTTGCTTCTCTAAACTGAAGAGGTCCAGCACGAGGCCTTTGAGGACATTCCATAAATATCCCAGTATCTCCTGCAACCCAAGAGAAATGAATCTGAACTCTCCCAGCCCCCAGATAAGCACTGAGACCTGTGTGGCACTGCCACAGCCCGCAGATAAGGTGGCAATTCGGTACCTTGTTTTGTTTCTGCTGTTATCTGATACATTCTTATTATTGATGCCACACAGTGGGGGGGATTCCCTGGCAGAGACACTTCAGTGCCCACCCAGGCTGAGGGGCAGCTCTGGCCATGGAGCCCTTGGCCTCTCCTCTGTTCAGGCCCCTCCTTGGTATTTGTGTACTGAGGGCTGGCATCTGCTCCCAGAAGGTTGTGTGGGTGCCAACGGGAAGGTATTTCCAGAGACACCCTGGCGCTTTGAAGTTGGCTGGGTCAGGGATGATCCTGAGACGGGATACCTTGATCCCCTTCCTCCTGGAGCCCTTGTGGGTCCTGAGAGGCCAGGAGGGCGTGACAGTTAGGATGCTGAGTTAGTTCTTGGAGTAGCTCGCTTTGGAAAAGGGATCCCGAACACCACAGCATCTCACATCCAACTCCTGAGCCCCCAACTCAGCCCCTCTGGGGTTGAGGCAATGACACCCTTCTGACTTAGGGTGGGGCTCTGTCATGGTGGCTGGAAAGCCCATGATGGGCACAGACCCCGTGATAACAAATCTCGACCCACTGGACAAAAGCATCCTTCATCCCCGAAGGTCCCCAAAGGTCCCATCTCCCAGTGACCAGTTCACCCTGTCTTTTAGAATGGCCATCTCGATCCTAAGAACCTGCCCTATTTTGATTGAATGTGCCCAGCCTGCAGGCCACATGCTCACATCCAGACCTGGGATGTGCAGTCTGGTCTTGCTCTCTGCTCGCAAGTCCTTCCTCCCATGTCTCCAACTCTGGACCAACTGCTCAGCTGAGTCGAGGTACTATGCAGGTGCGTATGTAGGTCACTACACAATCAGGATGGCTTCTGAGCCCCACTATGACACTCCAAAGACAGGGCTAGGAAGTTGGCCAAGAGTTGCCGATCAATACTCACACAGTATCTAACAGCATCCGCCAAGGACATCAGTGTGGACCAGGGGCACTAGTGCCAAGCTGGAGGAATAAGCTTATGTGGCCCCATCTGCCCATGTGCACCCTAATCTGGTGAATGTCCTATGCGCAAATGCTTCTTGTCTGGCTTCGGATGGTTTGTTAGATGCCCATAAGCTGTTCTGGAAGCTTCTTTATTCACACCTAGCACCCACCAGGCAGAGTGGTAGGAGGACAGAAGTATTCACAGCTAGCGTGCACCCCCCCACCCCCGCTTTGCAGACATCCGATATGGACTCCTCTAAGACTGTGTACTTCTCAAGGGTAGTTGTCCATGCCAGTGGGCTTTGTTCTTAGGGAAGCAGGGGACCAAGCATCTCGTCCAAGCCATGTTCCTAGTGTAGTTTTGGGGAGTAGGCACTTCGTATGTATTCTCTGGATGGGTATGATAGACAGGTGGTGGCTGGATGTGACTCACTGGCAGTGGAGCTGGGTGCATGAATGATTCACTGAATGGGTAGGTGTATGAGCTGATAAGTGGGTAGATAGATATATGGTGGACAGTGAGTAGACAGACAGACAGATGAGAATAACAGTCACCTATCTGTGATAGCTAAAGCATCCTGTGTGCCCAATTGAGTGCTGCAGAAAGGCCATGACCTGGGAGAACAAGAAAATTAGCTGTCCGAGGGACACTGGGGTCTTACTTTCAGTGACAAGGAGATGACAGCTCCAGGCAAGACCAGGAACTGGGCTTTCCAGAAAACTCGACTTTGTCCTTTAGCCTCAGTGCTCCTTAGCTACGGGATCACAGCAGGGGACAGAGGCAGTCTGGTGACACTGGTGGCATTCTCGGTGGTCTAGGCCGTGCTAAGGGGGTGTTCTGGGAGACTGCTTCTGATAAACCAGCTCCCTTGGAGGTGCTGGGTACACCAAGCTCGTGCTACGTGGAGACCTGAAGGCAGACAGCCGTGAGAGCCTTGGGAAGGGAGGATGCTGAGCAGTGGGGAGAGTCCTGACTCAGTCTGCTGTTGGGATGCAGGGCTGTTCCTCAGGCCTGCTTCTTGTTGGAGTCTGATTCCAGAACAGTGGGTGAGAGGATGCGTCAGCCCCCAGCATTGCCTCCCTGGGCTGTGTTCTTCCGTGACCCCTGTAAGGTCACTCTGTCATCGTCATCTCCCTCAGTAGTCCTGGAGACAAGTCTGAGGCAGAGAGGTCAGCTTCATGGGAGCTACTGAAGGCTGACCTCTGGGTCCCCGGATGAGTCACCTTGTGATGGTCACCTTCATCATCCACAGCCCAAATAAGTCACCCCGAGGAGGGGAATTCCTGTCCCCAAGCTCCACACTCCCCCATTACCCGCAGAGCTCATGAGTCACACCTCACTGCCTATTTTTAGGTCCTTCCCAGTCAAAGCTGCTCAGGGAACTCGCCTCCCCCTCACCCTGCTCCATCAGACATGGAACACGTCTGCGTGTGGCCTGGTGTCCACTGCAGTGTGACCAGATCATAGGGACTGAGGTTGCTGCATCCCCACCCTACCCCCACCCCACCCCCACCCCCGATCGGAGTTCCCCAGCCCAGTTCAGCAGCCATGATGGTCACTTTGCCTCGTTCAACTAGAGCAGGTCAGGCGTGCCTGAGCAGGCATCAGGCAAAGGTTACTAGGTCAGAAGGGTCAGCCAGTATCTGGAAAATATGCACTGGGTGACTGTCAACTCCGGTCCCAGGCTGTGTTTCTCAGTATCCAGGGCAGTCTCATGGTGGATACCCTGCTCTGTCCATCATCCTAGGAAGGGCTGAGTAAGACCAGCAGCTCAGCCATTCATCTACATTAGCAGTTCTCAACCTTCCTAAAGCCTCGACCCATTAATACAGTTCCTCATGTTGTGGTGATCCCCAACTGTAAATTATTTCCATCCCTACTGTTATGGCTGATAATGTAAAATCTCCATGTCTTCCAATGGTCTTACATGACCCCTGTGGAAGGGTTATTCAACCCCCAGGGGCAACAACTGGCATACCTGCTCTGGAACTGACCCTGGGAGACCAGGGATGGAAACAGATGCTGAGAAGCACAGAGGCTGGTGGGAAAGTTCCGAAGAATCAGGGAATGCTTCCCAGGGTTAGGAGAATGGACCGGTGTGGTGTCAACCGAGCAGAGAGCCATGAGGTCTCCCAGCAGTGTCCTCACACTTGAGGCCCCACCAGGGTCTGTAGAGAGCCAGTCAGACAGCGGCCAGCCCACCTGACAGGGTTTTGATCAGGCTGAGGTGGACCCAAAGAATTACCATTGTAATGTTAGTAGTCATGGTGACAGATGAGCCCTCCAGCATCATGTGTGCACATGTGCATGTATCATCTATTCATGTAACGAGGTGCCCCATGCCGTCCGGCCCTTTGTCACTGACAAAGCAGCCAACGAGATTGATTTATGAGAGAAAAGTCTTATTTGGTTCAAAGTCTCAGAAGTTCAAGTTCATGGTCTCGCTGTCTACCTTGTTGAGTTGGGTCTGTGATGATATTGCATTGTGGCAATAGTTCATGGTAGAGGGAGCCTGGTCTTCTCATGGCTGCTGGGAAACAGAGAGAGCCAGGGAAGGGGTAGGGGTCTGACTGTCTCCAATGACCTAATCTTCCAGTAAGTTCCACCCACTAAAGGTTTTATCACTGCCAGCATCAGTATCTGCCGGGGTTCTAATCAATGAACCCAGGGACCTTTCAGGCCTTTGGGGGATATTCTGGGTATGAGACACAATCATCTCCGCCCTCCCCAGTGATGGGGGCATCAGCTGAAGCAAATTCAATACAAAGGAGTGTGGCATCATTCAAGATTCTGGGCTTACAATTTGGGGCAATTGTGTTGGGCCAGACTTCTTTGTGGGTGGGTCCATTTTATGGGTACAAAGGACCACAGCATTTAATTAGAATGTTCTCTCTCTCTCTCTCTCTCTCTCTCTCTCTCTCTCTCTCTCTCTCAGAAACTTGGCATAAAAGTGATGGCATCGAGTGTCACAGAAGTGGCATTTCAGAGGAACAAGGCTACAAAGAACAGAGAGTTTATGGTGGTGGCAGAGAAGGCACGTGTCTCCACAGTGCTTCACCCAGTGACCCTACAACACAGGACCTAGACTCAGGTATGTCCACAACTTTCCCCACATGTAGAGCAGGTAAAGGTGGCACCTAGGTATGGCCTGCCCACTGAGGGGACACAGCTGAGCATGCCAGAAAACACCCAGCCTGTCTGCCTCTTTAAGAAAGTCTTCCAGAGAAAAAGAATTTTGGGCTTAGAGCAGAAGAAAGCCAGGGTTTCACTCATGTTCAGACTTCCAGAGTGTCTTCATGGTGGCAGTGAACAGCTCTCCTCAGACCATGAACCCCAAAAGCTACTGGGTCCTTTTACTAAAGTCCTGAGGAAAGAAGGCTTCAGCATAGGAGGACCTCCTTGTCCCACTCTGTCCCCTCTCACAGGAAGTCAGCACAGGGCGGAGAGAATAGCCAGAGCTTTGAAGGAGGCTATAAGACAAACCCACCATTGTCCGTGCAAGCTTGCAAGGGAAAAACAACAGGCTTTTCCACTTTGGAGTCTCCAGACTGAGATATTCTGCATACTTTCTCCCCTCCATAGCGCTCAGTGTGAAGAAATATCACAAACCTCCAAGACCAAGGCAGCCCCCCCCCCATTCCAAAAGGCCAACTGCCCTAGCCCTCAGAATCTGTTTGACTGCCAAAGTCCCTCAGTGTCAAAGGCGCTCCTAATTGCTCTCAGAGTTCCCTGCCTCCCGGGCCCTCCTCACCTCTAACTTATCATGATTATCCTGTGTGAAGGAGAAGAAGCACCGAGGTTAGCCAGAACACTAGGGTGTGTCTGAGGGAGCTGATGGGCAAAGGGGAGAACGGAGAGCACTTATGGATTAGAGCAGGCAGACTCCCCGGCTCACCGTAACAGTGAGGCCCACCATGCACACCAGAACCTCTGACATCATGCTCCAGATAACCTTTTCCTCCCTTACGTTGTCTTTCTGAGGCGTTTGGTCACAGTAATGAGACCACGTCTCCAGCTTACCAGCCCAGTCCTGTTGGCTGCTCTGGCTTTGGGGACACGAGGCATTCTCAACTAGGGCACAGGTTAATCACAAGAGCAGGCAAGAGCTAGAGGGACTTTGTGCTCCAGAGACAGAGGGTCCAACCCAGACAGAAGGTGTCTCTCATCTCCTTCCCTGTGCAAAAGAGACTCCCTACCACTGTCTCCTCAGACACTCACCACTCCCAGCAGCCTTTGCCCCATCAGATATTACTGCCTCCATCCCTTTGGCATTGGGGACCCTGTCAGACCTGGCGAAAGGGACAGTAGCTCCAACCCTGGCCACACCTCCAGCTTTGTAAGGAAATGAGTTGGTGAGATTGGAATCCAGAGGGACAAAGGTAATGGGCTAAAGGCAGTCTTTGCCAGTGAGGGTAACGTGGTCAAATCTGCCCAGCCCCCAACCCCATCTGCTCTGAGGCTGGGAAGCTGAGTAGGTAGTCCTGGCTGCCAGAAATTGGTCTGAGGCAGGCAAGAGCTGCCCTAGGGCTGCCTGTTTTTCTGGCTGTGGACTGGCTGGGAGGAACCACAGAGACCCAGGTTTCTTGGGGCTCCCTGAGAGCTGCTTACCAGGCAGAAGGATTCCTGGGCAACTCTCCAGTGAACAGAAGGCTTCACACCCCTAACAGACCACAACTCAGAAGCCAAGGCCTCGGTGCTGGCCTCAGCTCCTGCTGCCTCTGCGTAGCCCCTGCAGCAAGCAAGCAGGGGACACCCTGTCCAGACAACCCAGCACTTTATAGAGTTTGCGGCCCCTGGTGAACGTGGCCTGCAAACGTACTACAGCCTTGGGTGGGTGGGCTTGCGCTATGCTAATGTTTCCAACCACATAAGGATACCACTGCATTCCTTAGGATCCTGGAGCCTATTTCTGCCCAAAACTGCACCCGGCTTTGCTTAAGGAGTCAGCGTTGGGCTTACTGGAGTCGCAGAGAAAACACCCTTCCATCCTATGGCCCCAGCAGTGGAAACCCACTGGAAATAAAACCTGAAATAACAAAGGACTGGGCATGCTCCAAAGGGCTGCGGAGAGAACATCACTCACTCCAGTGAGCAGGAGATGGGCTCAAAAGCCAGCCCTGAGCTGGATGGGTGGGGGCTTTGGAGAGGTTTCTCAGGACAGAGTGGCTGAGGACTGACACGGAGACCTGCCTCATGTGCTGTGCCTTTGGTGGTGTGGAGGAGACGGGCCTCCCCTTCATTCCACCCCTATGGTGTCTCACAATTCCTTTTTCCCTTCATTCCACCCTGTCCCCTCCTACTGTCACCACCTCAACTGCCTTGTGCCATCCACTCTGGCTGTCCCCCATTCCATTTGGGCTCTGGGGACTTTCTCAGGATTGGCTGAAGGGATAGTAGCTTCCACCTCAGATACACTTCCAGCTGTATAATGAACTGACTCGGAGAGACTGGACCAACCTGATTAGAAAGGAAGCATTTGGCTAGGGGACAAGGCCTCTCTTCTATCTGGACAAGAAAGAACATTTTTCTCTGGGTCCTAGGTACCACAGACAGACAGACAGACAGACAGACAGACAGACAGAGATCCTCTCTGGATCTGATCGCTATGGAATCGCTGAGGTGCACTGGGCAGGGACTGGATGCTCTGATGACATTTAAACATCCTTAGGGGTCAACACCACTCATAACATAGGCTTGGTGGTTCCACAGAACCAGGGCCTTATCTTAGGGATCACCCCAAGTATAGTAAGATGTCAGCTTGCTGGATGAAGGCTTGTCAAACAGCCCGCGACAGTGGCTTATGCGGCTGACTCCATCCCTATGTGTGGACAGTCCCCACCCCTGTCTAGTCCTGTTACCAATGGGGGTGATGGGAGTCATGGTTTGAGATGGTACAGCTGTGACCTACAGCAGAAGCTAGTCTGAGGAGTCAGTCATCAGCATGAGAGGGGTCAGGACAGACCCTGTCAGGCTGTGGTGTCTCGAAAGGATTTGTGCCAAGGTGCTCCAGGTGAGCAAGCTCACTGGGGAGCTACGTCAACTGTACTTCTCCACAGCACCAACGGAATGTTCCACAGAACAGAAAACAAACCAGACCATGTACACGGTCTGCAGTTATGTCCAATTACCCCTTTCAGGTGACCCATATGACACTAGTCCTCGGCAGAATGGAGGGCACGTGTAGAAGGCATGTGTGTCCACCAAGGCCCTTCTGCTCTGGTCTCACTATGTGAGACTTCACTGAGCAGAGACATCTGTGGCTGAGGAGACTCATAGAATGTCCCACAAGAAGCAGAGGGGCAGTTTGCTAGGAGCCCTATGATGGGTAGGAGCTGGGCCCTGTGTGATGGATGGATGGATGGATGGATGGATGGATGGATGGATGGATGGGACTAGTCTACAATTAGGGCTTGGGTCTGTTGCCAGTAGCTGTGAGGAGTTCCAGAACCCAGGCAGCAGATGGCTTACACAGCCCTCCCAAGAGCAGGTCTGGGATCCATCTGATGACCTGGAAATATTCCAGCTGGCCCAGCTGGCCACACCCATCCTGAAACTGCAAGGAAGGAACAGAAGTACCCTCTCCTTGGCTGGGTCACCATGCCCCTTCCCCACCAGCCAACCTGGATGTTCAGGAAGCACTGCAGAGTCCATGGCTTTAAAACCCACCCACAGGGCTTTCTCCACCTACGAGCAGCACGTGAGCCAGGAGATGAGACCTGGCATACCACCCAGTTTTGGGGAGCAGGCAGGAAGCCAGACTGTTCATACATCCTCAGCTCGCTGGGGGACCCTGGTCAGTGTTCACAGAGCTTGGGCCTTTACTGTGAGTTTAACTGCATGGGGCCTCTCCTAGCGTGGATAGGCCAGCTTAGATGTCTCCTGTGCACTGCGAGGATAACATTTCCCACAGGGCACATTGTCCTGAGGGTCACATTACCCCAGTGGGTCACACTGTCCTGAGAAGGTCACACTGACCTGAGAAGGTCACACTGACCTGAGAAGGTCACACTGTCCCAGGGGCTTCAGGCCCTTTGCCTAGTGCTTTTCCTGCATTCTCCCCAGAAGGTGTAGCAGAGAGGGGGTGCTCTGTGGTCCACCACTGGCCACCCAGCCCACCTATCCTCTGTGCTCATGGCCCTGGGCCATCCTGTGCTCATGTCCATCTCCACAGCCCTGGGCCAACCTGTGCTCATGCCCACCTCAGTTTGCCACCTCTGCTGGTCTGAGGTCTGCAGAGGCTCCTCCCTTCCTTCTGTCCTCAGGATTGTGCCCGACTGTGACCTGTCTTCTAACCCTTCATCCCCCTACTGCCCTCTCTCCAGCCCTCTGAACTTCTTCATGGCCATGGCCCCCAACATTCCAGTGCCAGCTGTTCCACCCCAATCACCGACTCCTTCTGGAGGGAGCCCTCACCTGTTTACAACACCAGGTCAGAGCCTTTGCCCACTTTTAAAATGGGTTCTTTTGTTTTCTTGCTGAGTTTCAAGAGTGCCACGCGTGAGAAGTCATTTCTCAGAAGTGTGATAAGTGGACATTTCCCCTTGTCAATAGGCCATCTTTCTGTTTCCTTTACAGCCAGTTTTAAAGTCTATAAAACCCATTAATCTTTTTTTCATCTTGCGGGTCATGCTTTTGGCGTGGCCTAATGTTCATTGGCAATTCAAGGTCATGTGGGTGTCCTCTGCTGCCGGCTTCTGGGTATATACCTTAGCATTTTATAGTAAGTTCATGGCCCATCTCAGGTTGGCTTAACAATCGTGTTGCACTGTGGGGTGGCCCCTGAGCTCTGTCCCCTCAACACTGCACCATGGTTATCATGCAGATCTGTGGCTTCTGAGGCCACATTGAGATTCCATCCTTGCGAGCTGGGGCATCCGGTGCTGGGAGCCATATTGCTCGGAGCCTCTGCTTTCCCTCAATGCTCGGCTGCTTCTATTATTGATTCTCAGTGCTTTTGAAATATTCAAGAAAATCTGTTGGGTTCCAGTAAATTTGAAGCCACTGGTGTGGTCTCTTGTGTTCCAAGTACCCTGTCCTCCTTGTGGTGGGCATGAACAGAGACCTCAGGGGCCTTGCAAGCTGCCTGTGACCCATGTTTGTGAAACTTGGTGTCAACCCCTGCTTACCCAGCAGATGCAGGACAAGGCAGCGGAGAAGCCTTGGATGAGAAGGCTCTCACACCACCAGGACCCCAGCGTTTGCAGTTTCTCTGGCTGCAAGCTTACAAATGTCCACTCATCAGCTTTGAGACGGGGTCTCATGTAACCCAGGCTGGCCTTGAACTCTGTACAACAGAGGATGACCTTGAACTTCTGATTCTCCTGCCTTTGAGTACCGGTTGCCTGGTTTATGGGTCCTGGGATTGGGATCCCACGCTTTGTGCATGCTAGGCAAGTACTCTACAAAAGGAGCCGACCACATTCTCAGCCCTAATGTGTTACTTTGAGGAGTTGAGTCACCCAGCACTGGGGACAACCACTGTAACTTGTGTGTTTGCCGTAGAAGACAGGTGACTGCAGTTAGCCTAGTCTTCTCCCACCCATCCTCTCTGGTAGGAAATCTATGCTGGCTGGCCTTGGGGACTCAGGGGCTGGAGGAAGCAGGGCTGCCTTCCTCATGGCTCCAACAGAGTGTCTGGGCTGTTTCCACAAGCTGTGCCATCTGCCAGTGATAGCAGGATGGCCAATTGTTTAAGAACGTAGGCATAAGGGTGTATTGAATGAAAATGGCCCCCAATACTCCCAAAGAGTATCGCTATTAGAAGGCGTGGCCTTGTTGAAGTAGGTGTGGCTTTGCTGGAGGAAGTGTATCTCTGGTGGTGGCAGCTCAAGCCAGGCCCAGTGTCTCACTCCCTTTTCCCACTGCCTGTCCATCTGAACATAGAACTCTGTTACCTCTCCAGCACCATGTCTGCCTGCACACCACCATGCCGACAATGCACTGAACCTCTTAACTGTAAGCCATCCCCAATTAAATGTATTCCTTTATAAGGCTTGCCACAGTCATGGCGTCTCTAGAAACTCTCAGGACAATGAGCACTGGTCGCACGCACAGACACGTGGACTGGCAGAAGCCAAGGCTCAGTGCTCAGTGCAGGCACAAAGGGTGAGGCTTGTCGGGGGTTCTTTTCCTTACTTAGAGGGAAACAGGCTATAGCCAGATGTCAGGTCCAGTGGAGATTCAGAGGGGGAGCAACTAGGGCTTTGCTCCTGCCCCACTTCCGGCCCAGCACCCCAACCTCCAGTCTCCCTGCCCCGGGCACCCTCTCTTCATCACTGAGAGCAAAGATGGAGAGATGAGTGAGTTGTTTTATCAACAGCTCTCTGTGAGCACAGCATCTTCCTACAAGATCTGTTGCCTGGAGGATGAGCCTGTGAGTGTCAGGGCTGGGTAGAGCCTGCTTTTCAGGAAGTGTCCTGCTTCATTCACACAGTGAGCTCCTCAGTATTTCTAGGTGGCCCCTGTGACCACAGCATAGAAATCAGACGGTCACCCCAACACTTTTTCCTCAGGCCTTGTCCAGATTCCAAGCAGCTGAAATAATTGCGTGGGCCTGGGGGTGGGGGATTCCTGGGCCATTTTCCACAGTGCCTTGCTTTGCGCTGGGTTTTGACCCTTCTGGCCTCTGCTGTCTCCAGGGAGAGAAGCCTGGCCCTGAGAAGTATCTGTGATGTATCCAGCAGCCCTCCCTGAAAGCAGCTGCCAGGACTGCCGTCTGGGTTTCCAGCAGAGCCTTTGTCTGTTGATTGCTCGCTCTCTCACTCGCTCATGCATCTGTCAATTTATTCTTATTTTCAGTGCAGGGATGTGAGGGCCACAGTGGGCTGGATCCCTTCTGTCAGGGTGAAGTGTGAGCTTACTTGCTCTCAGGTTTTTATATATTGAAAGAGAGAGTGAGAGACAGAGACAGACAGAGAGAGCACGGAAACTGTTTGCAGGGTTGTTGGGGGTTCATAGAGATACTATTGGTGCCTTGGCCAGGCTGCCTTCCCAGGGAGCATGCCCATGATGCCCAGGGAGCACACCCATGATGTCCAGGGAGCACTCCCATGATGCCCAGGGAGCATGCCCATGATGTCCACGGAGCACACCCATGCCATTCTTCAAGCTCTCACGACTGCTGTCCTAACAGAGAAGAGAGGAGCATGGGAAGACATAACCACAGTGCATCCTCCCCAGGGAGGCCATGGGGTGACTCACAGGAAGGAGGCTCAGCCTGACCAGCACCAGTGCAAAGCCCAGGGAACACCATGTCTTTGAACACAGAGCCAGGCTGAAAGGGACTGTAGAATGGCCATCTGCTCAGTGTGGAGACAAGAGCAGTCAGGGGATGGGTGAGGAGTGGTGGAAAGCTGTGCCTCAGAGGAAGGAAGCTGTGAAAAGAGTCCTTTAAGAGCCAGACTGGGAAGAGAGGAATGAACAGGTCTATCAGCATCTGTGGGAGCCAACAGTCAGTGATCTCAACATGGAAACATGGGCGAGGATCGCTACGGCAGGTGTTCTCAGGATTGAGTGAGTAGGATAGACCATTGGCGAGTGACTGAACGATGACGCATGGTGGGTGGGCAGATGAATGATAAATGGGCGAGTGGATGGTAGATGAATGGAAGGTAAATGGATGGATGGGTGGGTGAATGGATGGATAATGGATGGGTGTGTAGATGATGGATGATGGATGGGTGAATGGATGGATGCATGGATGATGGGTGGGTGGGTGGATAGATAGATGGATGATGATGGGTGGGTGGATGGATGATGGGTGCATAAGTGGGTGGATGGAAGAGGAAGGATGGGTCATAATGAGTGAGTGATCAGTAGATGGATGGACAGTGAATGGAAGATAGCAGGTGATGGACAGACATGCAGGTAGAAGTCATTTATAGTCTTTGTGGTAGGATGCCAGAGAAGAAACAGTGTTTGCAAGAAATGAGTCTTGGTTCATCCCCTCCACTGCAGTGCCCATCTTGAGCAAAGGGCTTGGTGCAGAATACTTTTGAATAAGCCCTGATGAGCTGAGGCCAGAGAGGTGCAGCCCCGATGAGCTGGGGCCAGGGAGGTGCAGCCCTAATTAGCTGGGGCCAGGGAGATGCTCAGCAGTCAGGAAATCTTACTACTCATGCAGGGGCCTGGGCTCCGTTCCCAGCACCCCCACCGTTTCCCACAAGTTCCTGTAACTCCACTTCCAGTCATCTGATGACTTCTTGCAACATCTGTGGGCCTTTGCATGCTAGTGGTGCATAGACATGGCCCCCAGGAACACACATAAAATAAAATAAACACATTAAAAACTGCATGCGAGAAGAAGTTGGTACCACTCATTTAGTTACTCTTCTCATCACCGTGACAAAATACCTGGTTAAAAAATTATATTGCCTGTGGTGGTGGCGCATGTCTTTAATCCCAGCACGTGGGAGGCAGAGGCAAGAGGATCTCTGGGTTCGAGGCCAGCCTGGTCTACAGAGTGAGTTCCAGAACAACCAGGGCTACACAGAGAAACCCTGTCTTGAAAAAACTAAAAACAAAAACAAAACAAACACAAAACAAAAAACAAAAAACAAAAAACCTATATTAATGGTAGCTGGAGAGATGGCTCAGTGATTAAGAGCACTGGCTGCTCTTCCAGAGGACCTGGGATCAATTCCTAGCACCTACATGGCAGCTCACAACTGTCTGTAGCTCCATGTCTGGAGGATCTGGTACCTTCACAGTCATACATGCAGGCAGAACACCAGTGCACATAAGATAAAGGTTAAAAAAAAAGAAAAAAAAATCTTTAAGACAAATCATCTTGAGGAAGGTCCAGTTCAAAGTCCAGTCCCTCATGGGAAGGAGTGAGGCAGCTGGGCTTCAGTCAGAAGCAGAGTGAGATGGCAGCAGGTCTCAAGTTGACAATCGTGATGGTCTCTCATCAGTTGGATTAGAAAATAAGAACCTCAGTAAGGACATGAGCTGAGCTACCCCTGAGATAGAAAACCACAAGCGTCAGGAAGACAGGGATCAGGTACGCTGCTGCTGCAGGAATGCCTGGTAGCCAGCCATTACAGAAGACAGCTCAGGTGCCGCCGCTCAAGGAAACAGATACGATTGCAGACCAGCAAGTCAATTTCTGGATGAAACCCAAAATGCTGAAGGCTTCAGTGTTCATAATAGCTAAACCCACAAAACCCAAGGTCTCTCTCCAGATGAACAAAATGTGATCCCCTCCTAACGTGAAACATTGACCTTTAAAGGGAAAGATGCTTCAACTCTGCGTAACAATAACAGAGGAGACTTGAGTATTGTGCTAAAAAAAGTAACCAGTCATAACACCCTAGGGTCTGGGGAGATGACACCTAATATCAACCTCTGGTTTACACATGCACAGGGCACAGGGATGAGAATGAACACAACACTGTGAATCTGCTTCAGTGCACACACACACACACACACACACACACATACACACACACACACACACATGCTCACGTGTATGCATGCATGCACGCTTGCACACATGAACATGTACACATGCATGCACACATACTTGCACACACACATAAACACATGTATGCATGTATAGGCACATACACATGCATGCATGCATGCATGTTCTCACACATACACCCACACATGCATGTACAGACACATACATATGCACACATGCACACACACATGCAGGCACATGCACAGACACGCACATGCATGCACACACACAATCACAGACACAGAAAGGAGAGCCACAGAAGAGCTGAGGCTGGGGAGTGCCAGGGGCATTTAGTGTAGCCGAACCTCCATTGGGGAGATGGGAAGAGTTCTGTGTGGACCATGACTGAGTCCACCACTAACGTGCTTTAACAGTAGGAAACCACCAGCTGGGCATGGTGGCGCATGCTTTAAACCAGCACTCAAAAGGATGACTCTCATAAAAAATAAATTAAATAAATCATGTTAAATGAAGGAAGCTGCACATTAAACACGCAAGTGCTCACTCAGCTGTTGGAGCCAGTCTTGTGGCTGGGCAGGCTTCGCCTTATCTTGTGTCTCCTGTACTTAGGGGAAGGTAAGGTTGGCACAGATCTTGCTATGTAGCTCTGGCTGGCCTTGAACTCACAGAGATCACCCTGCCTCTGCCTCCTGAGTACTGGGAAGAAAAGCATGTACCACTATGCTCAGTTTAAAAACAAAACAAAACAAAACAGCTCAGCTCTATTTAGATGTGCTCTTCCCAGGAGCAGCTTCCTCTCAGAGGCTTAGATGGTGACTCACCACATGAACTTCAGGCCTCACTCATCACAATGTGGCTCCTGAGAATCTCTTCATGGGCCCCATGTGGTCCTTAGACTGATGCCGGAAGCTGCTCCAGGGGCAGCACAGCCAAGCTATGCTACAAGTGTGAGCACACACACTATCGCGCCAGAAGACTAGGATTGGGGGTGCTTGGGGGGGGGGACACATTCTCTTTAAAGTGTTCCTGAGATGTAGTCTCCAGAGAGTCCACATCTGTGGGCTGAAGAGATGGAACACAGATGTTCCCATGGGCCACGGCGACCTGGAAACTATTAATTGGAGGGCAGATGAGACAGGAGGCAGCGTGAGCTTGGCTCTAGCGGCAGCTGTTTTTATGTTCTGCTGACAGTCTGGGCAGTTCACACTGAGATGTGGGGCGGGGGCGGCCAACAGCACCTGGAGGGGATAAACCGGACTCAGCATGCAGGCCACTGAGTGCACAGGACCCCCAGCCATCAGCCTGGTCCATGTAAATGCACAGAATCTCCATGACAGGGAGGAAGATGTGTCTTTAGGGACATTGGAGTTGGTTCCAGTAACCAATGGGAACTGCGAAGGCATGAAGAATTGGTTCACCTGACAATCTCCCAGGCAGGGTCACTGTGGCCGTTGGTGTTCCGAGGGTACACTGATGGGGAAGGGAGGTAACACCGGAAGCTTTAAGGTCCCGTGATTGCGTCCTGTATCTTTGACAAGGCTGAAGAAGGCACCAGTCCCTCTCCTCCCTTCTAGAGGGCCGTGGAGAGGCTCTGACAGACACGCCAGTCAGTCGACTGGTTGGGCTGGAGCCTGGAGCCCTGGTCTCCAAATCAGTTCACCCTTATGCCACAGATGAATAAAGACATGTGTCCTTACTTCTTCACTTCCCCAAAAGACTCCCGGGATTCTGGTGGGGTGGGAAGTGTCCTGGCAGGGACTGGCTTCTTTCTCCATCTGGTCGCATGGAGAGGAGGCTGAGGAAGTTACAGGCATAGGGCAGAGAACCTAAACAAGGGGCCAGGAGGCAGGGAGGACAAGGGCCTCAGATCATCCCTGCTGGCCCAGGCTGGAAGGTGACATCCAGAATCCTAGAAAACGGCGACCAGAAGAAGTAAAACAAACTCTCAAAAATCAGGGGCCTCCCTTGGAAATGCTTAGACGTGAGACCACCTGGGCCTCAACATTCAGGTCCCCCCCTATGTACCTCAACCCCAGGTAGCCCAGTACAGACAGTGGGTAACCCATCTGGGACTCCGTGCAGTAACCACGCTTAGCACACAGAGGGCGCAGCAGCTGCCGTGGAGTCTGTATCCTTAATGTATTTAGGGGAGATGCACACACTCGGAAGATGACCCTGAGAACGTGGGGCATCTCACCCACACTCGATTCGTGGGGGGCACTGTGGAAGGCGTTCCTGGAGGAGTGAGACGGAGTACTTTACACCAGTACCCCAGAGCACAGCCTCCCTCCGAAGAGAGACCTCCAAAGCCCCACACTTCATGCCGTGGGTGGGATCTACACGTAATTGTGTTTTGGGGGATAAGCAACACCCACATGGCTTTAATTTTTGTGTGTCATTGACAGAGTCTGTGCTGAGAGCTGTGCAACCGAGCCCTGCAGGCGGGCCTGCTCTTCGCTGGAGGGGACAAATCAGAAGGGGCCAAGGATCCAGAGGTAAGAGCAGCCTTCTTTTTCCCATGGTGTTGATTTGACTTCGGTTCCTGCTGGTTTCGCTCATGATCTGTCTTGGATTCTGCCACACAGTCACGGTGGCTTCCGTTACTACCAGGGTGACATTAGTGCCCGAACTCATCTGAATGTTTGCTGGTGCTTGGTTCGTTCCGTGCTGGAACCAGTGCCTGGGCAGTCAGTGCAAGGCTGACTGATGTCTGTCTACTGGTTAGCTCTGTGCAGAAGCCAGTTGCTTGGGCAGTCACTATTGATCCAAGCAGGCTGTAGAGAAGAGCTTTCATGGTGTGTCCTCGTTTATTATGGAAGGGGTTCATTCTTCATTTGTCACTGGGGCCTCTGGGACTGATGTGCCCAGAGGCAAGCATCTGTAAGAGGAGGGCACCATTGCTATTGGGCAAGGCACCCTGCACACTCCTCCACACAGTGGTGATACCAAGAGTTCAAGTGGGACTCAAAGTAGCTTCTTGAAGCTGTGACTGTGGCCTGCAGGGTCCAGTCGCTGCCATGAGACAGAGCTGCACCGGGAACCTGGGAATGGGTCTGGTCATCCTGGGCTCTCCCCGTCACTAGCCTCAGTAGCATCTGTAGCTCCTCAGTGGGCAGTGCATCATGTGCCCGTATCTATAAAACACCCTCCCAACAGAGCCTTCTAGGCTCAGTTTTTAAGGGAGGCCTAAGAAGGGAGGCTGTCCTGGGAGCACAGCTGTCCTGACAGCTTCCAACTCCCTGAGTAGACATGCTCTGTCCCAAAGGCCTGGTGATCACCTGCCGGTGTAGGGACAATGGAGACCCATCAGCTGACATTTGTCAGCCTAGATGGCCATGTCCCGCAGAGGCTCAGGGCTTTGCTATGCAAACCGTTTGCTTTAGTGAATGATTTTTTTTTTTTTTTTTTTTTTTTTTTTTTTGGTTTTTCGAGACAGGGTTTCTCTGTGTAGCCCTGGCTGTCCTGGAACTCACTTTGTAGACCAGGCTGGCCTTGAACTCAGAAATCCGTCTGCCTCTGCCTCCCGAGTGCTGGGATTAAAGGCGTGCGCCACCATGCCCGGCTGTGAATGATTTTTATTCATTAGAGCAACTCAGTGTGGGGAGGTTTTCTGGAAAGGGTACCAAGAACCTTCTCCCTTGGGAGTGTCCAAGTCACGTGGGGCTACTGCTGTAGAATTCATCCACTCAGGGCCCTGACACAGTTCTCCGGTAAACGACCTAGAAGACAGCACAGGCTGAGCTTCAACCAATGTCACTCATGCCAGAGGCTGCGGGCAGCACAAGTAACGCCTGCCATTCACTCTGAGCCGACGACACTCAAAGATGATGGCAGGATGGAGAGGTAGCTGCCTGTCAAAGGAGGGAGTGGAGCTACTGTGTGTGGTCATGAGACGACGAGTGGGGGTGCTCGTGGGGTTTGCCACGCGTGTGCATCTTCTGTTAGGATGTTCTCCTGGTCAGATAACTGGAGAACAATCTCAGTGGCCTGTGGTACCTGCCAGGTGATTTTTCCGGGCCTCTCCAGCATGGTACAGTGGATGCGGCTAAGGACCTAGAACTTCAAAATGAAACTTGAGTCTGTGAGAAGGGGGGAGCAGAAAGAGCCTGAAGGTAGGGGTGCAGAAGGGGCGGAGACTCAGGACTCTGAGTTCTTGTGGAAGAAGGCTTCCAGAGATGGCTCAGAAGTCTTTGGTTGATGGTGAATGGTATGTGCTCCTGCCTGGAGGGAAGAGGTTTCCCCTCGGTTTGATGAGCTGCCTCAGAGTCCCCAGCCAGGCTCTGAGCCCAACAGGGAGGGTGAGTCGGGAGCCCTCTTGAGGGCTGGCTCTGCCCCCAGGGGACCAGGGGCAGCTGGGATTCTCTCTTCCAGGGGACAGGGTGGGATCAGGCTCTCTGCTCAGGTCACAGAGACACACATGTGATGCTTCATCCCAGGGAAGCATCTTTGACCATTCAGTGCAGTCTCGGGGTGGATCCCACTGTATGGCAGTTCTTTCTAGGCCTTGCAATAACCATCCCCTGCAGGGGCCCAGGCGGCGGCGGCAGCGGCACCCTTAGCCTGATTTAGAAATCGATACTAACCAAGATCACTTGGGGTGTGTCCAGCTCAACCCACTCCTAACCGTGGTCCCCTCTGGCCACCACTGAGGCCACTGACTGCAAGCAGGCCTTGTGGCTCTCCTCCCTCTGAACTGTGAGGCAGGGCTGTGACACCAGAGGGCAGTGTCCGGGTCTGGGGAGTGCCTGTAGCTGGGAACCAGGTAGTTGACTGTCTCTCAGGAGACCTTGGACACCTCTAGGGGCTGCAGTGAGCTTTAGCTGCAGCGCGCTCCCGTCCTTCTGGGATGAAGTGCATCCCCTGGGGCTCAGTCACCTGAGAGGAGGCAGTGACAGAGAGGACCATCTTTTTTTGATCACTTTGAAACCGGGTGTGAAAATTCAGGGAAGGACAGGAGTTGGGGTAGGGGAGAAGCCTCGAGGCAGCTGACTTCTTCTGTGGCATCCTTCATTTCCGAGCAGCACGCCCCAGACACAGTTACCTTTTCCGCTCGCCTCCTTTACTTTGGTTTGTCTTCCCCAAATCCAAAGAGCAGATGCTTGCATGAAGCCAGGACACCATCTAGTTAACCAGGTACTCACAGAGTTAGGAGGGGTGATCACTGGTCATTACCCTGGTGTGAATAATCTAGCGAAGGTCTCTTTCTGCAATGTTACCAGAACCAAACAACTTGGTCCAGAGCCCAGAACTTCTACCTCAAAACTCATGGAGTTCCTTCTGGTGGCTGTGAGTCCCACTGAGTGACATCTGGCTGTGAAGGAGCGACTGCCAACTCATGTGACTCAGTGGCCCAGAGCTTAGGTGCTGAGAAATCAAGCGATACCGTCAAGACTCCTTTTCCCTTCTCTCTCCTACCTCACCCTGAGGGTGCAGGCACCACCATAAAGGAGCTCTGGGGACATGTGGTGTGGCCTGTGATCCGGGGGCTGTGCACCTTCTCATGCATCTAGGGGTCCATTTCACAAGCCTTAGGGACCCGGGGTCATGTAGGAAGTGTTCTCATCCCACTGGGCAAAGTCACAACTGGTCCTCAGCCAACCCACACAGTGGCGTCTCTCCTAGGAGGTCCATGCATTGGCCCCTGGAGACAGTGCGTCCCATCCTGACAAGTTCCCCAGGGTCTTGCCTACAAAGCCCCCCAGAGTTCTTTATGGCTTGATGCCCTCAGGATGGAGTGGCGGGGTTGTTCACTGCAGTTCTATGAGCATATCTGCTTGCCGATCAATGTCTGTGTTAGAACCTCAATACCCAGGTGCCCTTGGGGCATTCTGCACCTGCTGCAGCCACGTCCTCTCCTGCTTACCTCCTCCCTCTTGTGGGAGAGCCAGACATCGGCAGCCTGCTGTCTTTCTGTTGGAGCCAGTGCTGGACCATCCTCTGGCCCCAGATCTGAGACATCTGCCATCAAGAGAGGACATATCCTGTCTTCTCCTCCTAGCCCTTCACCTGGCCTGGGCTCGTGCCAGGGCTCTGTCAGACAGGATGAGAGGGATGTAAGAGACCCATCAAATCAGGCGGTCTGTGCCAAGAGGCCACCACTCAGCTGGGCCGGCTCAGGAGAGGCACAGGTGAGCGGCTGATTATGTGAGTGGAGGTGTCTGTGTGGCCTCAGATCTGTGTGGGGACAGATGGCAGGTGCTGCCCGGGCCCAGACCCCTGAAGTCTGACCTGCGTTCCCACCTCTGCATGTGGTCAGTAACGTGCGTGCTACCTGGGCCTGGCTCCCACCTGCCTGGCACTTGCCCAGGCCCTGCCTGCTCTTGCCTCGTGTTCTTTGAGCCGTACCGTACCCCTCTTTTGGTCTCTGCACCTGCAACTTTGCTTTCCAGGGGTTCATGGCTCCTGGAGGTGAAGCTCTGGGGAAGGACAGGAGCCTTGGGAAGGTGACGTCTGACCAGGCTGTGCTCCCGCAATTAAGGGGAAGCGCTGGCTTTGTTGCCCTCCAGGGTGCCTCTTGGTTTTCTTGTTGTGGTTTATTTTTTTTAACCTGTTCACACTACAGAATATTTAGTGCGTTTAAATGGAGCCAGGGATCCCCGCACAGCCATGAGGCTTAAGGACAGAACCCAGTAGTGAGGCCCAGTGCTTTTCCTGAGGCCGCTGTGTCCTGTGCTCGCAGGCATTCTGGTTTTCTCTCATAGTCTAAGTGTGCTGTTTCCTCTGTGTTTACACTTTATCGATGACATCACCAGGGAGACAGCCGACTTTATCCCCCATATTCCTGTCTCTATAATGCGGCCGGGCATTCACCAAGGGCTGTCTTGTCCATCCTGCTGGGTGGCAGTGTGCCCTGACCGTGCTCTCTGCTCACAGTCTCTCATCCTGGGTCACAGGAGTCTCTAGTGAAGACCCCAAGGCTCTGTGTAAGTGTACAGAGGTTTTTCTGAGGCCTATGTATGCGTGGCTGCTGTGGGCATTGGGGGCCGTGCTCTGTATGTGCCCATAGAAGCCATGGCACCTGCGACTTCAGGTGTTATAGTTGTCTGTCATTAATGTCTCCGTTTTCTTTTTCTATCTAGTGGTCTCAAAATGATATTTGTTTTTGTCCAGGTTTTCTTTGTTTGTCTTTTGGGTTTTTTTTGTTTGTTTGTTTGTTTTTGTTTGTTTTGGTTTTGGTTTGTTTGGTTGTTGTTGTTGTTGTTGTTGTTGTTGTTGAGACAGGGTTTCTTTGTGCAGTCCTGGCTGTCCTGGAACTCACTCTGTAGACCAGGCTGGCCTCAAACTCAGAAATCTGCCTGCCTCTGCCTCCCGAGTGCTGGGATTAAAGGCGCCACCATGCCCGGCTTGGTATTTGTTTTTAAAGTTGGCTCCTTTGCTGCTGTTGTGAGTCGACATCTCTCCACTCGTTCTGTACAGCTTGCGATGGGCAGTCCTCTCACATCCCTTCCACTCCTCGTACTTCCTGTTGGGCAGCTTTAGAGGATTCTTCCCAGGAACTCCCTGTCCCTGCACTAAGGCGGCCACCGTCATGCTGACTTTATGATGCTCAGGTCGCTGTGATTTGAGACCTGCCATATCCTGTGATTTCCTTTTCCTTTGTCGCTGGTTCTGCTGTGTGTGGATCCTGGGGCACATGCCCTGGTAGCTTCCTGGGTGTGTGTGTGGGGGGGGGAGGGTCGTGTGCTGAGGCAGCCTGTGTCTCCCTGAGTTCTCTGTCACAGTCGGCTTCTCCACTGCGAGGTTCAACTCCTCGTGGACTTGTTTGCCAACTCCTCCTGTTTGTCTTGCCTGGAACATGATCTCTTTCCATCCACACTGGAGTCTTTATTGGTCAAAAGGCTGACCTGAGATAATGCCTCCTTCAGGAGGTCTCCCTGATGTGCTGAGTCTGTTACCCATCAGGCATCTGCTCTAGCTTGTAAGATACTTAATCTTCCATCGCTGTTCATTGACCGAGCCTCCATTTTATGAGCACTTAACTGTGTGCTGAGACTTACTGAATGACAGGCAAGCTCTGTCATCAATGAAAGCTCTGGGACACTGCAGCTGGAGCCAGGGCCATCCTACCTGACCCCTGCAGCGAAGAGGAAGACACTCAAACCCTCTTGCCTAGGAAGGGTGCAGCCCCAAACTCCTGACCACCAGGTTCTTGCACGCACTACGATAAATGCTGTTCGGAAAGAGGTGTTCGCAGAAGGAGGTGTCACATGCCTGAAGGACGGTGATTTAGAGTTTACAGAGGGAGAGAATGATCACAGGAAAAAGTACCACGGGCACCAGGATCATTCCGTCATTTCAGGGAAAAGTCTACCAGTCCAGTGTGCTTTGTGGTTCTGTGGTAATGTAGTGAAAAAAAGAATCGTAGTCACAGTGGTGATGGTGGTATCAATAACAGTGATAGTGACAGTAATTAAAGGTGATGGTGGTGATGATAACCATGATGATGGTGATGGTGATGATAATGATGGTGATAGATATGTTAGTGATGATGGTGATAGTGATGGTGGTGGTGATGATGATGATGATGGTGGTGGTGGTCATGAAGGTGAGGGTGATGGTGGTGGAGGTATGATGAAGGCGGTGGCTATAGCCCAGCAGCCCCAGTGGGTGAGCAGCTGAACACCTGCGGTATACCCAGCACCACACCAGTGCCACTCAAGAATGCTCTCCCCGAGACTCCACTTCTGGTCTATGAAGAACCGAGCCATCCTCCTCCTGAAGAAACTAGAACAGGCATACGGCAGCTGGTAAGCAGCTCTTGCCCCAGACATCAGACCCCAGGGAGGACATTCCTGAGCTCTCTTGCACCATGGCTCTAACGCCCCTGGTCACTGACGTCAGAAACTCACAGACCGGCAAAGGCATGTGGTAGGATTCATAAACTGGGTCCAGAAGTTCTCAAGCATGCATCTGCTTCATGATTTGTGCGGTAGGAGGAGGCAGCCCCTTGCAACACCACTTAGCCAGGGGTGGCTGTCACTGTCCCCGTGAGCAATCACATTCCTAAGTGTCTGGAGCCTGGGCTGTGTCACAATCCATGGAAGACAGACTCTTCCCAGACGATCCTTGGGAAAGCTGTTTGTCCCTGTGTCATAGCTGTCATGTAGCTCCCACAGACAGAGATGCCCACAGGGCGACCCCAGCTGAGGCAGGCACAGCTAGGGGCCAGCAACCCCAGGCTGACTCACGCCAGCTCCAGCTATCACACGCTGCTGAGGCCTCTGTACTGAAGGGCTTCCTTTGCCCTTGCTCTCAGAGCTGACTCTCAGACTTTCCACTTGCTTGAAAGCTGTGCCCATAAAGGACATGAGGAGACACACTGTGTGCAGGACATGAGAAGACACACTATGTGCAGGACGTGAGGAGACACACTGTGTGTGGGACATGAGGAGACACACTGTGTGCAGGACCTGAGGAGACACACTGTGTGCAGGACCTGAGGAGACACACTGTGCAGAAGAGAATGGCTCTTCAGAATTCTTAGAGTAGCTCTTCTCTTCCTTATGGTTCTCAGTCTCAGGAGCCTAAGCCCCACCTGTCTCTTCTCCCCAGCTATTGGCTGTCAGCATCTTTATTCACCAATCAAAATTCACTTGGGTCCCCAGGGGCTCGGTACAGACTCTTCTAGGCTTTGCCTACACTTAGCATTACAATAGACAGTAAAAGAGGAAACCTCAACAGCAGTCCAGCTGTGGGGTGAGAAGACTCAGTGGGTGTGAAGACAGCAGGCTGGTGTGAAGACTTGCTGCAGAGCCTGAGGTCTTGACTTTGAGAGCCCAGCACCCATATAAAAAGCCAGGTGTGGCTGCATGCTGTGCCTGTAGCTTGGGGCCTGAGGAACAGGATAGAGACATAGGGTCATAGGGTCCCTGGGACAGGACAGAGATGTAGGGTCATAGGGTCCCTGGGACAGGATAGAGACGTAGGGTCATAGGGTCCCTGGGACTTTCTGGCTGCTGGCCTTGCTCTAGTTTCAGTGAGACACCATGTCTCAAGGGAATAGTGTGGAGAGTGAGAGAGCAGGACAGCTAGTGTCTTCTTCTAGTTTACACACATACACACATGCATACATATATACACACATGCATACATATATACACACATATAAACACATGTACACATACACACACTCACACATGCACACATACATACACACATATAAACTCATGAACACATACACAATACAGACACACATTAATGTACACACACATGCACATATACTCACAGATATACATACATGTACACATACACTCACACATGCACATGTACACACATATATACACATACACACATATATGTGTGCACACACATGCACACATACACACAGATATGCATACATGTACACACACACTCACACATGCACATATACATACACATACATACACACATATATGTGCGCACACATGCACACATACATGCACACATACACACAGATATACACACATTTACACATATACACACATGCACACATACACACACTTGCACACATGTACACACACACACCTGTTCTCCAAGTTGCTCCCCATCCACACATGTGCTTGTCTTGTCTTACAGTTGCCGGGGCCCACGGCAGCCTTCCAGACAACTGTTGTCTTCCTGTTTGAGAGTTGAGAAGACTGATCTCAGCTCTGTAAACTTCCCTGGAGGTTCCCCAGCAATAAGAAATGGAGTCAGGGTTAAACTCCTTCCTAGCTTACCTGCCACCTCTCAAGCAATCCTTCCTACAACAAGCAGAGACCCAGATGGCCCATGTGAGACACTTCTCACTGCCTGTGGCTCATTTTAGCTATGGAATAGGCAGGCAAGTGAGCAGAATTATCATGGGGCTCCCAGACCTGGTGACCGGAAAGGCATGTGAGCCGTGCTTGGTCTCGCTTCTGAGACAGAAGATCTCTCCTTTGGTAGCTAGTGCAGGCAGCTAAGACTTGCTCATCAGTATGTCCCGGGAGCTGGTGCTGGCCCCCATGTGTGTGCGCATGCTCAAGTGAGAGGTCAGCACCAAAAGCCAGCAGCTCCCATCCTGATGCAAGTCTTACTTGAGTACCAAGGCTTATCGGCAGATGCTGTATTTGGAGAACAGGATGGGGATATGGGGGTAGAGGTCACAGCCGAGGACAGAGTGCCATGGAGGATCTAAGGGTCAGAGCAGAGGAGATGTGGGACCAGTGGTAAAGCTGGGCGCCTCCAGATGCGCCTTGCAGGCCCAAGTGCCGTGGGCCTGAAACAGTTGGGGCTCAGAGACCACAGTGCTGGACACTTTAGACCTAGCCAGGAGCAGAGCCACACAGGCCTAGCCCCAGGCGGTAGGACACCGGATAGGAGGCCTGACTGTACATCCTGCTGTAACTCCAGAATGGTGACTTAGTGTCTGCAGGCTTCCACCATCCCTTCCATGACGGAGGACTGGCTGGGGCTACAGTGGGAGGCTGGGAGTGCTCGCTCATGGAAACCCTTCCCTGAAAAGCCACGAGCTCAGGAGAGGCTCATGGGAAGGAGCCCAAGCAGACCGCGTTGCAGAGCAGACACAAGGGAAGAATAGAGAGTGGGGGTGGGTGGCGCAAGGTGATTCCTAGCCCAAGGTCGGGGCACATGGCTGACTGGGACACTGCTGCCCCTCCTGTGGCGACAGGCAGACTGGGTCTGACACTTGCCAGTGACCTTTCTAACACTTCACAGGTCACTTTTTCCATAGATTAGCTGCTTCCAGCCCAGGTTATAAAGTTCCTTCTAGCTGAATTTAACTTGTGTACACCTCAGGCTAAGTCCTACATTCTGGATCCTCACCTGGCACTGCCCTCGAGGGGCACAGTCCCAAGAGATCTGAGGATGAATTTCTCATCTTCTGCACAGAGAGGCTGAGATGAGGTGAAAACCCCACCCCCCACTGCAGCACAGATCTACCTCCCTTCCATTCTGCTGAGTCAACAGAGATGGTTAGTGGGGAGATAGAGAGTGAGTAGGCGCAGGGCAGGTGGGTAAGTGATGAATTGCTCATCAACTGACTGATGAATCAATAGGGGAATTGTTGTATTAGTGTGGAGGGGAGTGGCAGTGGGTGGAGCATGAATGAAAGGGTAGAGTAATGAGGCTGTAAAGGAGGATTCACTGATTGACAGGAAAGGTAGTGGATGGGTGGAATAGATGGAAGGGTGAGTGAAGGGATAGATGGACAGACAGATAAATAGATGGACAAACATATGGATGGTTGGATGGACATATGGGTAGGTGGATGGATGGGTGGATATGGATGGGTAGACAGACAGATGGATAGATGGATGAGTGAAGGGGTGGGTAAGTAAGGTAGGTGGATGGATGGATGAACAGACAAACAGACATATGGGTGGATGGATAGGTGGGTGGGTAGGTGGGTGGATGGGTGAATGGTGGTAGGTAGAGAGGTAGATGAATGAATGACTGGAGATGGGATAGAATGGAATGAGATGGATGATCACTGAACAGATCATCATGAGCACTGATGATCCATTATCCATGCTTGCTTAGGATCTTTCTTCTTGGACCCTCTGTGCTGACATCTTTTTCCTCTAAAGCATCAAAAGAATATGCTGAATCTAAATGTTTCCTCCTCTTGAAGTCCTTCTTTGACTCTCCAAAGAGACTGGAGTAAAATAATCAGTCTTAAAGAAAGGCCACAGTATCAAGTCCTTGGGCCTGGGTGATGGTCACAAGGCAGGGAGGGCTGTGGGTTTGTGATTGAGGATGGCTACTTTGAATTTTGGTTCCATCCTGAAGCAGAAGTTGGACTGGGAGGACAGGTGGTCCAGGCTGAGGAGGAGATGGGCCAGGAGAAGCTCATTGATATCAGGGAAGTCTCAGGTTCCTTCACATCTCCCAGGAAGCTCTAGCACACATCCCTCTGTGAACAAAAGCTTCGCAGTGCCTAGTCATGTTGGACCAGTGACAAAAATCATAGAAATTGTCAGACTGAGACACCTGCCGGCAGCTGACCTGGGTGCCATCCAGACATTGCTGGAGGCATCTCCGTAATTCAGTCTTGCCCCTTGGGCTCCCACAATGAAATCCAAGCTTTCCTCCCTCCCTGTATCTCTCCTTTCATCCCCCTTTCTTCCTGGCACTGCCTTGCTATCTCCTGTAAGGTCTGGGGCATCTAAACGGTCTTCTGCATAGTTTTGCGACCCACTCAACATTTCTGCCCACCCTTAGTTCGAAGTCTGCTCAAGGATGCAATCAAGACAGTGTGTGCTTGTAAACAGGTGAGGTGGTGTCATTTGTGACCCCAACCCTTGGTAGGCTTAGGCTAGATGACTGTGAGGTCAGGGGCAGCCTAGACTACATTGTGAGATCCTGGATTAAAATGTGTGTGTGTGTGTGTGTGTGAGAGAGAGAGAGAGAGAGAGAGAGAGAGAGAGAGAGAGAACATTCAGAAATTGTTGTTTTCCCCCTGGCTGTCCCTGCATCTAGCCACTGAAAGCTGATACGCCATCCTCCTAATGACCATGGCCATTCACCCTACAGCCTGGCCCCTGCTGTCCCTGCGACCCAGTATCTAGTAAGTGCCCTGATGCCACATCAAGGCCTGTACATATACACTCATGACTGGGGACTGCACCTCTGAAGGTTCTGCAGCTGTAGGGGCTGCAGGGCGGGGTCTGGAACTCATCTGAAGTCTTCCACAATAACAGAGGAACTGTCAGGAATGACCTGTGTGGGCTCTTGGGCTCTACCCAGTCATGGTAAGCAGGGAAACATCCATAGTAGACCGGAAGACCAGAGGCCTCAGCATCCCTCTCTAAATATGGGGGATAGGAAGTGTGTGGTTTCCATGGGAGGGACTTCCTGGCAGCATGCTTGTGAGGGACATAGCTGTCTACTTTTAGGTGGACACATCCATTTCTGCATACACAGAGACACCAAGAAGATTGGGGACATAGCTTCTGGCTTGTTAACATCTAATGTGGTGTATACTGCTGAGACACTAGGTTCTAACAGAATTCTTTCTCCAATAGAGGTCTAGCAAGGATGTTCTGAGAGCCTACTTATAGCCCTGCATGCCCAGAGCAATGGACTCTGTCTTGTGGCACAGGTGGCACCTGGTGGGAACCTCAGGCCCTGCATTCCGCCAGCCCAGAGGCACGGTGGCTTCTTGAGAAGCCATAGTACTCTGCGCACAGGATGTGTCTAACTTTGAGAGGAAGATGGCCCCAGCAGGGTCTGGTTTTGATGAGTCTCAGCCCCAGGCTGTCCGCTTCAGAGAGAAGGCCCCTTCCTGCTCGGATCTTCCCTTGCGACAGCAATTTCCCTTCCACTGCAGCTCTGGAAACCCTGATGAGGCTCACCAGCCTGGAGGCTGCCAGTGATCTCCTGCCAGCCACTCCGGACCCCAGATGCTGGGTGGGAGTGTCCTGGCCTCACAGGCACGTGTTCTGACCACGTGGTAGCATGGGCACTGATGGGCATGTACATACATACTCAATGGAAAGGAAAGGGATGCTTCACACAGATGGGGAAATGGTGACTATGGTGTAGCCCATTTGTTTATAGGAAGGGTCATGTCGGATGGGTTGAAGTGACCAAGATTGACCCGAGTGGTATGTCTGTTATGATCCTGAATGCTGCACAGCTTCAGAAGGACTACACCAGGCCAAACAGTTTCACATGAGGTTTATTGGGAGAGATAGGGGCAAGGTGGTGGCAGAAAGAGAAGGGGAAAGAGAAAGAGAGAGATCAGGGGGGAGCCTTTCTTTACATATGGATAATGATGCAACACAGGTAAAGGTGGGAGGTAAGCCAAGTGGATTCTGGGAATATGGTGGCTGTTGCCTTGGCAACAGGTCTTCAGGTCCTGCCTATGTGATGTCATTGGTTTCAGAGGTCCTGATGCCAACAACGCCCAGCTTTGTCTCTCAGCATCTCATGCTCTCCAGACACTGAGAGCATCCAAAAGAGATCAGACTCCGTGTCCAGTAAGCAGCCATGTCAGCCGCCGTTTCATCAACCCAGTATCTGGGCCACGGGCATCGGTTGAAGGAAGGGGGCAAGCAGCTGAGAACTGTTGACACGGCCTGAGTGGGTGGACAGGAGACAAGGCAGCCCTGACCTCTGGTGTGTCTTCAGTTCTATTCCAACCCTGCTTCCCACTGCTGAGCGGGTGTGTGTGTGTGTGTGTGTGTGTGTCACAGATTGGTGGACCATGAGGCAGGTCCTGCCCACCGCGCCACACCCATTTCCCACCTACATGCCCAAGCCCTGCTTTCTGTCTGTCTGTCTGTCTGTTTACCTTGGAGGCAGCAGACATGACCTCTGTCACCTTCATCATCTCTAGCACTTGGCACGCGACATGTGACACAATCTCCGCTTGCCCACCTGCCTAACCTGTCAGTGGAAACCTCTCTGAGGGACTGATTGGGAGGGACTGGGGCTCTGTGGAAGGATCACAGAAGATAAAGCTGATCTGTCAAGAGCTTCTAACACCTGGCCCGCCCACAGCTGCCTGGATAGTCCAGACCTCAGTCCCTTCATTGTCACAGCTCTGGAGAGGATTTAGCATGTATTATGCTATAGATGTGAGGTGTCCCCAGTGTGTTGAAAGCTCAGTCCCCAGCTGGTGGCACTGGTGACAGGTGACTGGATATGATCCTCTGATGAGTTTCATAGTTGATTGACAAGTGGGGGGTGGGGCCTATTTGAAGAAATAGGTCACTGAGGGTCCTCCCTCCCTCACCCTTCTTCCCACCAAGAGGTGAACAGCCCTGCTCGACTGTGGCCTCTTGCCACGATGCTCTAACCCATCTGTACCTACAGGGCTGGAGCAAAGTGACCATGAACTGAAGCCTCTGAATGCGTGAACAAAAATGAATCTTTCTTACATTGGATTCTCTCTGTGGCAAACACTAAAACAAGAGCCAGCCATTCTGTGAGGAGAACCAAGGGCCTACTCAGTTAGAGGCCTTGGCTTGGGATGTCTCAGAGGTGCATGTAAAAATTGTACCTCTGTGAATATCTGTGTCCCTACCAGTCCACTCCAGAAGCTTCTCGTAGAGTTTACACGTGTGTGTGTGTGTGTGTGTGTGTGTGTGTGTGTGTGTGTGTGACCCATCATAGGATTACCAAAGACAAGCTCTGGGCTGTCTCCATGCTTCTCTCTCAGGGCTGGTCGGTATGTATGTGCATGCATGACTGGCCTCTCCTCAGGCTTCAGTCGAACCTTGCCACCAATACCGTGGCTTGCAGGAACATGCAGTTTGGCCACCTCAGTCGCAGGTAGATGGAAACCTGGCTGTGTGGCTCCAGTCTTTTCCCCGGGACCTATGCAGCACTGAATGGAGCTGCTGCTGAATGCTTCTGGCCCCCATAACTGATGAGAAACCTTTACATGGCACTGACAACAGTGGATAGAGAACAGGCCTTTGAAAATCCTGAGCCCACAAAGCAGGCAGGCCCTAGAGGAAGCCAGTGTGTCAACCCAGGAGCACTGTACAGGTCGGAGGAAGGTTGATTCCCCTGGCTCCCGTCGCAGCCGTCCTGGCTGCTGTGACAGACATTGGAGACCAGGCAGTTGGAACACCTGTGCTGGAGTCCAGGTGCCTGTAGGCAGGGCTGTTATTCTCGGGGCCTCTTCAGGACGCTCACATTACCTTCACTCTTCAGCCGCAGATATGGAAGAGGATGCTGCTGTCTGGGTCCGTTCCATACGTCATAGTCCCCTTCATAGGCCTCTGCTCCATGGATCCATCACAGTCCAGGGGCCCATTCTCTCACGCCATCCCCTTGGGACCAGGCTTCACCATGCACACTGGGGGACACAAGGGTTCAATATGAACCTCATCCCTCTGCTAGTTTCTGCATCCATTCATCTGTCTGTTCATTCATTCATTCATTCATTCACTCATTCATTCATTCATTTATGAATTCTAGTTCATGGATGGCTACTGTTCTGGGATACAGGTTCCCAAGACAAGCTCCTGGCAGGCACCCACCATCGAGAACCAGTGGTCTGTGCACACTCCCTAGCACACACTTGTGAGCAGATGAAAGTCAGGCAGAGAAGACTGAAAGAGATTCTCCAAGGAGGCCCCCATATCCCCAAAGCCCTTCAAAGCCTGTGTTGAGAACTAGAATACTGACAGGCATGTTGGGTTGGGGGTACAGATAAAAGGTGGGAAGTTGGGGTGAGATGGGGACCAGCAGAGGTGGGAGAGCACCTGGAGGTGGGCAAGTGCATGCTCTAGTTTTGAGGGTCATGGTCAGGTGATCACTACCACTCTGAACACACATGGGCTTCGTGTACCGGAACAGTAGGTTCTAAACTCCAGGGTCCCCTCCCTCGTCACTGTCACCACTCTGAAGAAAAGGCCTCTGGGGTCGGGTCGTAAGGGAGCAGCTGCCTCAAAGTCCCTGTTCTCCTCTAGGGGAGTAGGGGACACAGGTGTGTCCCTGGTGAGACAAAGCCCAAGCATGGCTTCCACTGGGGGCTCTGCCTTGGGATGTGAATGATAAGTAGGACATGACCACTCTGAGGTATGGTTGAGGAGGATGTTATTATAGATGGCGGCGATGGGGGGAAGTAGAGGCACTTGGACGAGTCCAGGATAGACAGGCTGAAGCTGACCAGCAGGCTGGACCAGGATGGCAGGGAGGGACAAGAGAGGAAGAGAGGGGTCTGGAGAGGTGGCTCAGCAGTTAAGAGCACTGACTGGGCCGGGCAGTGGTGGCTCATGCCTGTAATCCCAGCACTTGGGAGACAGAGGCAGAGGCAGGCAGATTTCTGAGTTCAAGGCCAGCATGGTCTACAGAGTGATTTCAGGACAGCCAGGGCTATACAGAGAAACTGACTGTTCTTCTGGAGGGCCTGAGTCCAATTCCCAGCAATCACATGGTGGTTCACAACCATCTGTAATGAGCATCTGTAATGAGATCAGATGCCTTCTTCTAGTGTGTTTGAAAACAGCTACAGTATATGATAGATAGATAGATAGATAGATAGATAGATAGATAGATAGATAGAAAGATACAGTATATCAGTGTACAATGTATTCTTCTGGTGTGTTTGAAAACAGCTACAGTGTTTGATTGATAGATAGATAGATAGATAGATAGATAGATAGATAGATAGTTAGTTAGATGGTTAGATAAATGGATAGATAGATCTGTGGGCCAGAGCAAGCAGGGAAAAAAAGAAAGAGAGCACAGAGAAAAGACAGGAGAGCCCGTGGCTAAATGGTAGGTTACATGGGAAAGAGAAGCTGGGGATGGGAAGAGGTTTAAGGTAGGCAGGGTACTGACTGGAGCCAGGTACTGAGTGAACCTAGAGGTCAGGAGTCACTGTGGTATGCTAATAGACACCAAATATAGCCTTTTGTCCTAGGTTTCTGAGGGACCTGACTCAGGGAGGGGGAGTTCTAACCTGGAAGAGCCTTTGAGAGATGGTAAGGCTCAGAATATAAGATGCTACGGTTGGTCATCACCTAACCCCCATGTCCCGAGGACCTCTCTGTGTCTCACTGTCGGGCAAGGCTGGCAGCTCCGGATGTCCTGAGGCAAGCTGAGTGGAAGAAGGCAAGGTCTGGACACCCTTGTTTGTTCAACTTTCCACATTAGGAAAATGTAATGAGCGGTAGACAGGGTGTGGCCGCACTAAAGCCTCATTCATGCAGATGGACCTGTTCCCGGGATGCTGCTGGTCCTGTGCAGGAGAGAGACTCAGACTGGCACTCAAGGGAGGTGACCTCTGGGACGCCAGAGAGCCCCCCTCCTCAGCTGGCTTCAGCTCACAGAAAGTGTTCCCTCAACCTGACCGAGCGTAGAGTTCCAGCAGGCCAGCACCAGCGTATGTGAATGGATGTGTCCCGCTCCTTCTGTTCTTAAAGCCAAAGCCCCATCCCCGCAGCCCTACCTCCTCCTGAGGGAAAGGCCACTGCTGTGTCATGGTAGCCTCTGATGAGCACTCAGCCTGGTGAGGGACACTTGCTCTGTCTCCTTGGATTAGGGAGGCCACGCTAGCTTTCTAGTACACAGGGAGTTATCAGAGGAGAAGAGAGGCAGGTCAGGAACCTGGAATTGGGGTTGGGAGCAGGAGGCAGGAGCAGGCTTGAAGTGGGCCAAGGACAGAGGCCAAGGTCAATTGGCCCAGATTGTTCCCAGGGAAAGGGAACTGGGGAGCAGTGGGTAGAAGCCATGGAGGCATGGGGCCTCTGGAGGCCTGTCTTGAGCTTGTGACCCTTAGAGCCAGAATCCAACCCCCCATGGGACTGCTGTGTATGTGATAGAGACCTCTGGCTTCTTAGGCAACCTTCGCAAACAAGATCTCATGATCCCTCAACAACCAGTGCCGGCCCTGTTGCCTTCCCCTTTTGAGAGGTCTTCAGGATAATGGGGTCTTTGCCTGAGGCTCGAGGGTCCTACAATTTCCATTCAGTTTCCTTTTGCTGTTGGTAGGTCTTTAAGGAGGCCACCCTGTGAGAGAGGAGGGGCACCCCAGGGCTAGGCTCGTTCTTGGCAGCATCAGCCAATGAAGGAGCTAGGTCTGAATGCGCAGGGGACAAGCCCCACCCACCCTGTCTGCCTGACCCCATTTAGACTTGAGTTGCCTGACCTAGGAAAGAAATTAGAACCTGACCCCCCTGACACCATTGCCAATGCCCCCTCCTATATTGACATCTTACCCTGGTGGAGGGTCACTTCTTTTTTTTCTTTTTCTTTTTCTTTTTCTCTTTCTCTTTCTTTTTCTTTGTTTTTGTTTTTGTTTTTGTTTTTGTTTTTGTTTTTGTTTTTGTTTTTGTTTTATGAGACAGGGTTTCTCTGTGTAGCCCTGGCTGTCCTGGAACTCACTTTGTAGACCAGGCTGGCCTCGAACTGTGCTGGGATTAAAGGCGTGCGCCACCACGCCCGGCTTGGGGGGTCACTTCTTGTTCATCAAAGCCAGTTCTACTCTAGGAGCCTCTGGAGCTCGGCAGTGCTGCACGGACACTGGGCTTGTGGTTGGCAGGACTAGGTTCAGACTTTGCCTACAAGCTGGTCATGCCAGCCGTCTGTCCAGTCATGTCGCGTAGACCATCAGAGACACCACCCCTCACTCTCTCTCTCTCTCTCTCTCTCTCTCACTCTCTCTCGCTCTCTCTCGCTCTCTCAAGCTTCTGAAACAGAAACATACAGCCTCAGTGTGTTCTAATGGTTCTTCCCTCCTCCTCGCTGATATTGCCTGAAGCTGCAGGAGCTGGCTCTGAGTTGTATCCCCTCCCCCACATGTAGCTTCATCTTCTGCGGGGTAGCCCACAGCCCTATCTGATGCTTGGTGGTACCTTCCAGCAAGATCTTGACGATGGATACAGTGTTTCTACTTTGGTAGTCCTCTTACCAGTGGGTAGAGCATGTCTATTCCTAAGTGCTTAGACTCACTAGCTCCAAGCACAGTCAGAGGTGGGTGGACACACCCTCCCTGGCCCCAAGCAGCTACTCACACAAACACTGCTCTCAGGAAAAGCTGTTGCTGCTGCCTGGTGCTGTGTCACTTCCTCTGCAGAGATGCTTAGCAGGGACAGGTAGGGGCCTGCTGGCCCAAGCAGGAGGTCCCTAAGGACCCAAGTCACTCTGGGGCTGCTGAACACGTGCTCAGAGTCTCTTTCTAACTAACGACTGTTGGGAGCAGTTTAAGATTTTCCTGAAGAGCCGGGCGTGGTGGCACACGCCTTTAATCCCAGCCCTCGGGAAGCAGAGGCAGGCGGATTTCTGAGTTCGAGGCCAGCCTGGTCTACAAAGTGAGTTCCAGGACAGCCAGGGCTGCACAGAGAAACCCTGTCTCAAAAAACCAAAAATAAATAAATAAATAAATAAATAAATAAAAATAAAAATAAAAGATTTTCCTGAAGAATCCTCGTAGATAGTGATCCTGGGGTGTGAGCAGAGGCCTGGAAGGAAGTAAGGCCACCTATTTGTGGCTGCTTAAATTATCTGAGGCTACGACAGGAAACCTGAAGGAATCCATACAGTCTCTACACACTGCCGCCCCTCCCACACCATGACCGAGTTCACAGGGCCAGGGCCAGCAGCCCCGAACATCTGCAGATGGGAAATGACAAGAGGGGATAGCAGGGCCAGCAAGGGTGTGCTAGGGGCTCCTTTGACTCACGGTGACTGAGTCACCAATCACCCCAGGGAGCCATGAGCAGCACATGTTCCCACAGTCCTCCACGAAGCTCTGGGCTGTACCGAGCAAGGCTCAGACATTGCTTCTGGCCTCTGTGGCATCTTCAGCATCAGGAGCAGAGAAGCGAGGCCGGGGAGAAGGCTCCGTGTGGAAGCTGCTGGCTGTGAAAGCAGGAAGACCTAAGTGTGGTCCCCTGAACCTGTGTGAGGGTCAGGTACGGCAGTGCACATCTGTGGGGGTGGTCAGAAAACAGGCAGATCCTGGGGGCTTGCTGGCCAGTCAGCCGACCAAAAGCAAAGAGCTCCAGGTTCAGTGAGACATGTTCGTTTCAAAATGTCCACCCAGACAACAAACAAAAAGAAGAGATGGCTAATGCAGGACATCTGAAGGCCACCTCTGTCTGTCACATGCTCACATGTAGATGCTGCACACATGGGCACATACGTGTTTATACCTGGGCACACACATATGCACACACACATACAGAGTGTGGAAGCCAAGCAACCACCAGTGAAGGTGCCAGCCTGAAGCACCCTCCCTGTCCTGCTGGCTCCTTGTCCCCCCTCCCCTGAAGCATCTGTAGCTAGCAGCTGTAAACTATGGAACTGGTTTCTGGACTCTGCCCTCCTGTTAAGATAGAAACTACAAGTTACGGGGGCCAGCACACACCATCCAGCATATGCCCTGACTAGGGCTCCTGCTTGGATTTGGGTGTTAACTCTGTTCCTCTGACTCAAATTCTGAGTTCTGGGTCCCTGAAAACCACACTCATGGTCCAGGATGGAGTGGATGGTTTAGAAGCCCCCAGAACTCCACAGATTGTAAGGTAGTATGAGCCATGTTGTGTACAGACATTTCTGAGAGAACGCACCTAGGTACCAGTGCCTCCTAGTCCTTCTGTGGTTCAGTGTGCACCTGGCACCCAGGGGTCCTCACTGGAGGATGTCTGCATGTCTAGGAAATGGAAGGACATGCACACGTGTACACAGGCTTGCACACCGTGCCCATCCTCACACGCACACAATGCCTATGCTCACACATGCAGGACATCCCTCACATTCCCATACATGTTTCCCATACACACATGTACAAAGTCCTGTAGCCAGCTTCCCTGTAGGAGCCCAGTACACAGAATCCTGTCATGGCCTTAAGGAGGAGTTTGAGAACATGCAACGTGAGCCTCCTGCCCAGTTGCCTGCATTACCAGGTGCTGTGTCCCATGCATGCACTCGGCATTCAGTGCACCACCCTTCTGGGAGGCACTTCGTGAGTCTCCTTTGCTGACTAGGGACTGACAGATCTGCCCACAGTCCCAGTCACAGGGTCTGTAGACGGTGGTGGCTCTAACTTCCCACTTAGTCGAGTTGTCTAGGGTGTGACACCTGGTGTTACTCAGCGGCTATGAGCACCCACACCTCCATGCAGCATGGACAGAGACACCCAGGGTTTGCTCTTCTAAGTAGAGTTGAATAGGCTCTGCTTTAAGACACTTGCACTCCATCTCCACCTCAGCTGGAACTGAGGGAGGTGAGGCAGTGAACTGTACAGCATCTGCATTTAGCTGTAACTCAGGCAGCGTAAAACCCTCCTTCCAAAAGCATGCAGCACAGTGGGTATATTCAGAGCTGTCCAGCCACCCTACTATCTCAGTCCAGAGTGTCCCTTCCGCCCTGGGGGAAGAATCCCCATAGCCCTCGCTGCACTCATGGTCTCTCTCCACCCCGCAGCTGCTAAGCTCCCCTCCGTCTCCATACATTTGTCTTTTCTGACATCTTATGTAACAGAACCAGGCAGCATGTGGTCTGGCTTCTTTCACTCAGCAAGCTTCAAAGCACTATGGCATGAGTCAGCTCCCCGTCTGTCCTTATGGCTGAGCGATGATGACACTGCGTGAGAGACCGCACTGTGGAAGTTCTGACCAGTTCCCACTGTTGTTAGGAGTAGAAGACATTTGTGTAGGGCTTTTGTTCACTGTGGATGGAAGTTTCCATTTGTCCTGGGTATAAATCTATGGGTGCGATCATCCCATGGCTACTCTGATTCCCACATGCTGAGGAATGGTCAGAGTGGTGGTAGAGCAGGTAGCCCAGAAGTTGACTACTCCTGCCAGCAGCACAGAGGAGTCCAGATTCCCGTACCATTGCTAAGCCGTGACTATCTTCTCGCTAGCTGATCTTGGTTTCGATTTGCATTTTCCTGCACCTAACGGTGTTCTTCACCCTTATGAGCACTGACCAGCCTCCTCCTCCTCCTCGAGAGAGAGAGAAGTGTCTGTTCAGATCTGTCCTAACTATGTTTCTGGTTGCTGTGACAAAATCCTTGGAATCGCCTCCCTCCCGCCTGGCAGGTTTATTCTGGCTCACGGTTCAAGGAAGGATAGGGTCGGCTGTGGTAAGAAAGTCATGGAGCGGCGTGTGGCAGGCGGCCACGTAGCATCTGCAGTCAGGAAGCCAGGGCAGACAGAGAATAAGGCCAAACAGAAAGCCTCAAGGACCATGGGGCTGGAGAACTGGCTAAGAGCAGTTTCTCTTGCAAAGGGCTCAGATTCAATTCCCAGCATCCACAAGGTGGCTCACAACTGCCTGCAATGCCAGTCACAGGGGCTTGGGCACCCTCCTGACCTCTGAGAGTACCAGGCACATTCGTGGTGTACAGACATACATACAAGCAAAACACTCTTGCAAGCAAACAAATAGACAAGAAAGACAGACAGACAGACAAGTAAATGTAAAAAAACAACACAAAACCTCCAAGGCCCACCTGTAGTGACCCTTTACCTCCAGCAAGGTTCTGCCACCTAAAGGTTCTATATAACTTTCCAAAACTGCATCACCAGCCGGGGACCATGAGCCTGTGGGATTCCTTTCATGTTCAAACCACAGTGAGACCCTCTGCCAAGTTTCTAATTGGATTTTTGCCCTTCATTATTGTCTTAAGAGTTGTGCACCCTAGCAGGGTGTGGTGGTACATGTCTTGAACCCCGTACTTAGGAGGCAGAGGCAGGTAGGTCTCTGTAATATTGAGACCAGTCTGGTCTATGTAATGAGTTCCAGCTAGCCAGAGCTACATAGCAAAACCCTGTTTAAAGAAAGAAAAGATGGGGGGAGGAAGAGGAGGAGGAAGAGGAGGAGGAGGAGGAGGAGGAGGAGGAAGAAGAGGAGGAGGAAGAGGAAGAGGAGGAGGAGGAGGAGGAGGAGAGCGTTAGTTATACCTTCTAGGCTCAGCCCTTAATCCAACAGTTTGCAACGTGTTTTTTCTTGTTCTGTGCACTCCTCGACCACCTTCTTAGCAGCATCATTTGAAGCAAAGGATTTTGCTTGAGGAAGCCCATATCTAAAACACTGTTGATAAATCAAGGTCATAAAGATTGACTCCTGAGTCTAAGTCTGTTAGGGTTTAGCCTTGAATTCAGGCCTTGAATTACCTTCCGTAAATGGCGTGAGGTTGGAGCCCCTTTTCATCATGCCATGGAGACCCCGTTGACCTTCTGCTGACGCTCTGACCTTTGTCTTCTCAAACACCGTACTGCACTTGAGGGTTGATGTCTGGACCCTGAGTCCCCTTTCCCTTCCTCTCCTGAACCAACACACGCGCTTCTCTTGTAGATGTAGTCAGCTTCGAGGCTGGGTGCGTCTCCAGCGATGTGCGTCTTTGTCAATGTGCGTCTCCAGCGATGTGCGTCTTTGTCAATGTGCGTCTCCAGCGATGTGCGTCTTTGTCAATGTTGTTTTGGCTACTTGGGTTCCCTTTCATTTCTGTAGAATTCTAGACCAAACCAGCAGTTTGGGCAAGAAAGCCAGCAAGATTGCATCAGGGATGCTGTATAGCCCTGGATGCTTTAGGAGTTCTTAGGGACCTAGAGATGTCTACCAAAAATGAGTTCAAATCCCAAAGCCAAGTCTTAAATCTTCCAAGAAACAGAACATACTGGCAAAGTCCAAGATTATGTGGAGAGTCAGCGCCCCTCCCCCATCCTAGTGAACTCTTTGGGGTGTGGAGTGAGTTTAGGGACCCTAGACACAGACCACTCTTTCCCTCAGTGCTTCAGACACTGTCCCAAGTGCCACCTCTGAAGTTTGTAGGCTGCACCTCTCAGATCTCCCACCTTGGGGCTGGGTCACCTCCTTGAACCCGTGTCACATCCATGTCTGAGCCAGGCTGGTGCCCACAGGCGCTCCTAGGCAGTGTCAACATTGGCTTCACCATTGCACTAGAGCGGTGCCCACCTTGCCCGCACACCCTGCAGACACCGCATCCATCCCCTCCGTGGACCCCTTTCCCTCTTCCACTGCCGGATCCTCTGTAGCCTCTCCATCTCCTCATCCTTGTAGGAGCTCTGCAGAGACCCAGACTGGCCTCCTCCTATCGCAAGGAGGAGGGGATTCTGCTAAATGCAGTAAACAGGGGGTGGAGGGTATATAGCAGGTGTTGGCAGTTTGAGTGGCAGGACATTGTGTTGACCTCGGTGCCCCTCCTGGGCCTAAAGCCCCAACTATGTCCTGAAGCTCCCATGGTACTCCAGGCCTTGGCAGAGGCAGCCTCTCAGAAACTAGCCCTGTCTTGTTTGGAAATGTTTGTCCCTTGGAATATTCCATGAAGAGCTTATATCACCAGGGTGACCACCCTCTCCCCTGGGTTCACCTCTCAGTCATCTCTGGGCTCCTGAGCTACAGTGTAAGGTATGGAATATCTCCTTGGGGTGTACCCCAGGCCAGCCTCATGGGGCTAGAATAGAACCCAGAGGCCACTGCAGTGAGATCCTCCTCTCAGTCAATAGCTGACCTCAGGAGGTTGCAGGTAACTGGAGCCCCCCAAGGAGATAGCATCCCAAGATGCCTCAAGGTGGGATTCAGGAACAGGTGGTGGCATATGCTGGAACCAGTCTGAGCCTGCCTCCCCCAGACACCTAGGGCTCTCAATAAGCAGGCATCTCTTTCATTAGGAGATCCCAGGATCACTGCCACAGTCTCAGGGATGTCACCCTACCCACTCACTTGTCCCCAAGAACCCAGGACTCCCTAGGTGCCACCCTCCACACCACTGTGTGTCTGGGCAGCACTGGCCAGCTGGAGGTGCCCGGGGACTGATGTACCGACTTAGGAATTCCCCATCGGCCTCAGGGAGGGGACCGTGGGATGAGGCCCAGCCTGTGGGGAGCCCTCAGCCTGCCCCTTGATTTGCGGCCATTCTCCATCTTGTCTCCAACCATAATTTCTGCCCTCCCTCTCATTCCCCGGCAGAGTTGGCCAAACCGGAGCAGGGTTGGGGTGGGAGGCAGGAGTCACAGCGGCGTTCAGCCGTGGCATTCCCCACTGGCTAACTCCACCACTTCCAGCAGTCCTCTAAGGCTGAGACTAGGCTTTCTAGAGGGGAAACTGAGGCTGCGGCAAGCCACAAGGCTGGGACAGGAAGAAGCCTGCACTTCTCTCCTTTCTCAGGGGTCTTTGGTCCACCCCATCCCACAGTGCATCCCACAGACATCTGCAGCCTCTGCCAGGATCAGGCTCAGGACCAGGAGACCAAGGTAGGGCAGCTCCTGTCCAAATGAGCTGTCTCAAAGGGAGAATGAGAGATGCAGACACTCCTGTGGAGAGTCACTCCTGGTTTCACTCTCTGTCCCTCTGCTGATTGATGGTTACAGAGGCAGAGGTGGTGTTGATGGTGATGGTGGCCTGAGTTGGCCTGGACTGTGGCCTCTGCTTACTGAGTAGTGGGGCTGAGAAAAAAAGGGCCTTCCATTTGGCTTGCCACTTCTAGGGACAGATATATGGCTCACGTACCACCGACCCTAACAAGGAAGAAGCGTGCGTGCCACATGACGGGTGGGCCTGCCACACCATCATGCCTCCTGTTTACTGCTCTGTGACCGTGCTCACTGTTTTGCCACACAAAGGTGCGGTGTTCTTTGTGTCACAGAGGGCTTAGACATACTCGGGTCATGCCTGAAGAAGTGCCTGGCATACTGTAGATGCTTATTAAATGCTAGGCAGCAGCTATATCACTATCATCTCCACCATCACCATCACCATCATCATCATCAGTGTGGATCCCCAGCATCTTCACCATCACTATCAACATCATCACCATCATCAACATCTCCTCACTATTACCACCATTATCTCTATCATCACCATCTCCATCATCACCATGATTTCCATCGCTCCCATTACTCATTGTTCCCTGTGGACACACTGAGTCCTGGAAGCTCAGACACTGGCTTCAAGGCTGGTTGCCTCCTTCTATACAGAAAGAAAGAGGATGAGAGCATTAGCAGCTGACCGATGGCCACTGAGCTGTGAGCTCCAGTCCCTCCCAGGCTGGGGAAGGCTTGGTAGGAGGAGGTCTTACCATCGACTCTGTGTTCCATTACCATCAGTAAAACCACAGAGAGAATCTCAGGAATAAACAAGTTGCATTTCTGACGGAGGCTGGAAAGTGACTCATAGGAAAGAGAGGCTCCAAGTGCGCTGTCCCATTAGGTATGAAGCGAGTCAGGTTTCCGCGGCGCAGCCAAGAATCCTGTGGCTTGGTACAAGGGGATGACACCATCCACGGGGAAGCCGGCATGGGGGCCGAGGCCTGGAAGCGCTCTGTGGGAACTCTGACCCTCCCTGAGTGTGTGCCAAGGCCCACCCCACTGGCACCCACCGCTGTGCTGGGCACCTCTGCAAATGGCCACGGCCTAGCAGCTGATGCTGGCCACGAGCAGGATGGCTGCAGGTGCTGCTGGGAGTTGGGTCCTAGTTTGGTCTGAATCTGGGATGCTTGTTTGAGGCCGTTTCAGTGAGACAGACCTTCCTGTGTCCCTGTGATGGTCAGGCACCATGTTTGCCGGGATTCAACAACACTGTCTGAAGGAGTACTGTATTTGTTTTTTTTTTGGTTTTGTTGTTGTTTTTTGTTTTTCGAGACAGGGTTTCTCTGTATAGCCCTGGCTGTCCTGGCATTCACTCTGTAGACCAGGCTGGCCTCGAACTCAGAAATCCACCTGCCTCTGCCTCCCGAGTGCTGGGATTAAAGGCGTGCGCCACCATACCAGGCTAGGAGTACTGTTAAGTCCTGATGCACAGGGCCCCAGGCTGGGAAGAGGCTGACTAGAGCATGCTGGGAGCACAGCTGGGTCGCTTGGATGCAAGCTCTGCACTACCCAGCCCTCTATGAGCCGAAAAGCACAACTATCCGGCCAAGCAGAAGCCGGGAGATTTGTCTCTCATCTGACTTCAGAGGAGGAAGGTAAAGCCTCTGGGGTGCCCCCGAACCTGGGGTCCAGCACGTACCTGTAGCCCTTTCTGCCGGTACTCAGAGACACTGAGCTGCATTTTCAGCCAATCTCCTGGCCACAGTCTCCTGTGGTACCTGGAATCTGTGTCCCTGGTGTGGGATACACCCCACCAGGTCAGTAGCTGCTGCTTGGCATTTGATGTTGACCTGGCAACAAGGTCTCAGCTGAGCACCTGTCTGTACTAGCCACAGAGCTGGCCTTGTGGGTAAAACTGCCATCCCATGTACACCCCACCCACACTCTTACCCCCCCAGGAAACCCATTCTTAGCATCTATCTCACAGCCCATCACCCTCTCAGAACACAACATGTGCTCCACCTCTGTGCCTAACAGACACAGCTAAGAGAGTACTCTAGCATTGTGGGCTGTGAATGAAGCCGGTCCCTGCTGAGTCATAGTTAACATAGCAGGCATTCCTTCCATTTGATGGGTACCCAGAGAGCAAGACATCAAGGAAGCCAGCCTGTGTCCTGCCTGTGAGGGAGATCTGTCTGTCCTCTGAAGTAGGCTGTGCGACCTCATAAGTCTGCTGTGTTTATGAAGATCTCCGGGGAAGCAAAAGACTGGCGAGGACGCTAAGGACTTCCTACACTGAGCAGGAGCTAGAATATGATGTTGGAGGAGCGGGGAGACAATGGAGATATCATAGTGCAGTGTGCCCGTGTGTGTGTGTGTGTGTGTGTGTGTGTGTGTGTGTGTGTGTGTGCCTATGTCTGTGTGCGAGCATGTGTGCACACATGTGTGAGTGTGCATATACATGTGTGTACAGGTGCACTGTCTGTGCATGTGTGTGTATAAAAGAGAGAGAGAGAGAGCACACGTGTGTGTGTGTGTGTGTGTAAGTGGGCACATGCATGTGTACATGCATGTGTATTCACGTGTGTGCATGTGTATGTGTGTATGTGAGTAGGTGCATGCATGTGTGTGCACACATGTGTGAGTGTACATATGTGTGTGTGTGTGTGCATGTACACATGCATATGTGTGTGCTTGTGGGGGCATGTGGGAGTGAGAAAGTGCACACATGTGTATGTGTGTGTGTGCACTTGAGTGCATATATGTAAAGGGAGGCAGGTAAAAATCTTAAGAAATTTAACCCTGTGTAACAAATGTCACCCACTTCTAAAGATGAGGAAGCTCTAAGCTGTCCCTGAGCTTGTCTACATATGAACATATGTCTACATATGAACAGTTTTCATTCAAATGCCTGGGACTCCAGCTTCATGTCAGGGGCTCTCACGCTCCATAATTGCGATCCTGGACTTGAGCAGGTCCGCACTGCATATCTGTCGTGGAAAAGCACAGATCATGGCTTCCCCAGACGGCTGCCTGATGCACACTGAGGGTGGACTGTGACCTCCTCAGCATGGCTAGGTGCAGCCTTCTACATAGTCCCCGTTATTTGGTCCTATACTGTTGTTATGAGGCCTCGACCTGCCTGAGTTTACTGTCTTCACACTCCTCTGTAGGATTAATTTCTACAAGTAGACCCGTGTTGAAACATCTAATGCCTGAGATAGAAAATACATCTGAGGCCTCCAGGAGCAAGGACGGCAGGGGACAGGCTCCCCTTGACGTCACCATAACTAAGCACCAGGCTGACAATCTAGTAAGGGGTTTTCAGCCATTAGACTGGATACAGCCAGAGATGCTCCAATACCTGGCTTCAGGTGAGCAGGCGGAAGGGCTGAGAGACCAAGGTGCCAATGGTCTATACCAGCTGTGGTGTAACTGCCGGGCAGGCAAGCCTGCCGCCCCACCCTGGCCAGCATCTTTTGACACCCCTTTTGAAGAAGAAAATGTCAAAGTCTAGAATCATCAGAATATAGACCGATGTCTACTTTTAAAAAGTCACCCATAATAAGTCCTGTGTTCTGGAAAGAGGTGTTGGCGAGACCAACCAGCAGATCATCCCTCACCTTTGACCCCTCAGAAAAAGATCTAGGACTACAGCAGTGAACAAAGCCACCAAGGACGGTGACTGCATCGAGTCCAGCATCACATCAACATCTGTGTGTCTCATACACCTGGAGCAGTGGCCTGGAAGGGGCTGAGTGATTGTCATCCCCAAGTATGGATCTCCCAGGAGCCTTGCAATTAAAGCAAAGATCTCAAGACGAGATCATCCCAGATTAGAGCGGACCCCTTATCCAGTGAAAAATGTCCTTACAGAGAAAAAGAAAGGTTTCAGACAATCTGCTCCTCTCTGCCTGTGGTCAAGATCTTTTCCTTCAGTAAGAGCAGCATTGCTGTTAGTAAGCAGGGGAAACTGCTCTCTCTCTGGGGCCAGGGATGCCATCAGTCCCCGGAGGACCCAGGGAACATTGTATCCATCCTTGAGACCTGCCCTTCTGCCTGCTCACCTGAAGCTGAGTATTGGAGCATCTCTGGCTGTATCCAGTCTAATGGCTGAAAACCCCTTACTAGATTGTCAACCTGGTACAGACACCTCATACTGGTGGTTAGTTATGGTGATGTCAAGGGGAGCCTGTCTCCTGCCCTCTCCCTCTCCCTCTCCCTCTCCCTCTCCCTCTCCCTCTCCCTCTCCCTCTCATGTTCTCTCCCTCTCCCTCATCATGTGCTTCAAGGCTAGTATATGCCTTTCCAGGGCTAGCCCATCCTTCCCTTTCCAGGGCTAGCCCATCCTTCCCTTTGGTATTAAGTTGCCAGGTTTCCTTGGACAGAGGCACCTAAAGCCATTAGCACCTTTCCATAGAACTAGTGTGGGGTATGTAGGAGTGAGGTGGTGTGTGTGTGTGTGTGTGTGTGTGTGTGTGTGTGTAACACAATTGCCATCACTGTGTCTCTCTCTGGCAGGCTCTGAAGCCACTCAGGCTGTTTCTGAGTGGTGCAGGTCCAGCCTGTCACTGTGACGCAGTCATGGTGCTCTTAGCCCCCAGCCTTTCCTCTCCCTGTCTGTGGCTTAGATCTGTTATCTGTTTCACTCCTTTTGTGGAGACCATGCTGAAATGGGAGCCAGCCTGTGTTCCCTCTGGCAGCTCCGGCAAGCGTCCTACCTACCTCTGCTTCTTGGTAGCTGGCTGCCCCAGATGGTTTCATCACTCCGTCCGCCTTCCTGGTCACATGACTGCATCCTCTGAATGGACCCCTCTACTCCTCTAACAAGGATGGCAGACTTGGTGGATTTGGGCCAACCCTGACGTAACAGGATCTCAATTGAAACTGATCACTCAGGGGCCTTGAGTTGGAGGGACAAATTCTCCAGGTTTAGAACAAGTAGTGGGCAGTCACCCACAGCCCAGACCTGGGTTCCTGTCCAAATCAGGGGGATTCTGAACTCTAGCAACAGGCCCGGGCTTAGAACTTCTGATTCTGTCTTCTGCTTCTTTCCAGTTGGCCAGTGTCCCAGGTCCCTGAGACACGGAGGGGTTTCAGTGAGGCACAGGGAGACGATGCCTGTTTTATAGTGTGACATGTCCCACCACCATCACAGCCTGCTGCTAGTTACCAGCTCTCTGCATCTCCCACCACCCAAGCCTCTCCGGTGAAGCTCGTCTGGAGCAGCCGTCAGGACAGTCCTGGCAAAGCTGTCAAATGGCCTCCGCCGCCTCCTCGGATAATGATGATGTCTGCTGTGGGTGAGGTGCTTCCCAAAGCGCTTTCCCAGCCTCGGGCTATGAAGACTGTTCTCATCAAGAGACAGGGCCCTTACTAGCGAGGGAGGAGACCACTCTCAAGGGAACTTCCTCCCTGGCTTCCTGCTCCTTTCCTGGCCCAGACCCAGAGTCCCACACCTGGACCAGTTGGCCAGGCTTTAGCCTCCCATTCCTTCCTCCCCCCAGGGCAAAAGCAGCTGTGCACTGGCCTCTGTACCTTGGACTCTGCATTCAGCCACTGGCCACTAAAGCTGAATACTCTCCAGGGTAGACTGGGCGGACACCGTGTTTCTCATAGGAACCTCAAAAAAGGAAAGTGTGGGGAGCCAGGAATGGATCTCATGGGCCATGAACAGACTCTCTTTCAGTGGTCCCAGTGGCTAGCTGGTACCTCAGAGTAGTCAGAGACCCGACCTCCGACCCCCGACACACACACCTCCAAGCAGGCAGGGGATCTAGGGTTGGGCACTGATGTCCTACCCACAAGGACTTGCTACTACAAGGCCCTGTGCTGGGTCCAGTCTGTGGGCAGGAGTTCTCTGATTGACTGGTGATATTTTCCCCCAGCAACCTGGGGTCTTACCGTGCTCCTGACTCTCCTGTCAGAAGGCTACTGCTCTGCCCCAACTGTGTGGACAAGGAAAGGCTGCCTTGCTAATAGCTGTGTCTCTATCCCCATCTGGGACATTTTCTACTCTCCTTAGGACTTGGCTATCTAAAATGAGCTCTAGAGTGCCCAAGCATAACTTAGCTATCATAGAAGGACCCCAGGGGCCTAAGGAGAGCCATGTCAAATGTAGGCTGCTGACCTTTGACCTAGGTAAACCTGTGTTCCCCTAGAACCTGCGAGTGTACCTTGGTTTGGAGATATATTTTTTGCAGATGTGGCCAGTTATGATGAGACAGTAGTGGTATCTCTATTGGGGTGGGGGGTGGGGGGAGCTGGGACAGCGTTATCACCAGCCAGTGACGTCAGGGAGGACCCTGCCTTAGAGCCCGAGGAGGGAACATGGCAGCCACACCTGGGTTTCAGACCATGCTAAGGTTTCAGACCGTGCTAAGGTGGTCTGCTCAACCCTCCCAGCTGCCCTGACACGTTCGTTATTCTGGGATTTCAGTCAGAGCAGAGGACACCACAGAACAGAGGGTTGAGAGTGTCCCGGAGTCACGGACCTCCACCCCAGGGTGCTCCAGCTTGGCTCTGGGCAGCCTGAGTTGCAGCCTGTTTCTGAGACGGGCCCTCCCCTGTGTGGACTCTTGGCCCCACGTCTCTGCTCTTCGAATCAGAGGGGATGTCCTTAGACACAGTGCGCCTTGTGGGGAGAGGCCCGGAGGTCACAGTGCGTGGGTGCTTCGGCGTCTCTGTGTGTTGCTCTGCTGCTCTTTACAAGCTGGGTCTCCTCTTTTTATGGGACACTCAACCAACCAAGAAATCAAGGCTAAGAATGGCTGCTGTCTGAGGTTACCCAATAGATGCAGGGTGCACCTGGCATCCAGATCCTCTTATAAACCAGCCTAGGGACTCCCCTGGAATTCTGTCCAGCAAGTGGGGCTAAGAACTTG
>LR750086.1:867147-981511 GCA_902729485.2 Mus minutoides | reverse complement strand
GGGCTGGAAATTCAGGGGGTGGGGGGGTAATAAGGAACAGCCGGATGCAAGTAGCTGGTGATGGCACCTGAGATCATGGTGGGGTCCTGTGCTGACACTGGGGGTCACATCTGGGTCCAAGGCCCTGCAACAGGAGGGATCTGTCACCACCAAAGGCCAGGTGGATGTCCCTGGTCTGGGCTGCCACTAAGGACATGTTGATGTCAGAGGGCTGAGCAGAACCGGTCCCACCCTTCCCCTGGGCATTGTGGGAGAGCTGGCCCTAGAGGCCTGAGAGCAGGAGCGTGGACCCTGTCCAGAGCCAGCCACAGTAGTACTCAGGGGCCCAAACAGTGCAGGAGTTGGGGGTTAGCAGGCTCTAAGGATGCTAGCACATGGTAGAGCTGGCCCTACCGCTATCTGTCTCCCTGACATGGTGTGGATGAGAGAAAGATACTTTTTTCCCACCTTGCCCCTCACCACCTGCAGAAGGCAGGATACCTGGCCCTGGGCTCATGAGAACAGGGAAACCGACCCTGTCTTTCACCAGCTGCAGTAGAGCCCTGCACCTCATGTGACCATGATGGCAGGAGTATCGGTGAGCCAGCCCTGAGGATGTGAGCATGGGAGAGTTGGCCCTGCCTCCCACCGGATACATCTGCTGGGAGAGGAGACACTGAACCTTGCCGGGCAGCATAGCAGAGCTGGTCTGGGATGTGAAGGTTGCAGGTGAGCTGGCCCTGCGCCTTGTCTGCTGGGCACTGGAGAGTAAGAAGGAAAGACACCTTCACCCTCCCCCACATGTATGGCAGATGAGAAATCTGGCCCTCAGGATTATGCGTGGGAGAACTAGCCATGTTCCTAGCTGGCTGTAGCACTCAGGGCAGCAGTCCCTGCACCTGACCTGGGCACCTAGAGCTGGCACTGGTTGTGGGGGTTGAGGATGAGCTAGCCGCAAGGGTATGAGAGCAGGAGAGCCCAGCAGGCAGGCTGACCATCTCTGATGCCTCTCAGGCCCAGATCCAGGGCTTTCAATTGGTCCATCCCAAAATCTACTCCATCATTGATCTGTTGGAGTTCAGGACTACAAGATCTCCATGACACAGGGCAACAGCAGGATATCTGAGAGGAGTCCCAGTGGGGATCCAGGATAGATAAAGTAGCAGAAGGCAGAGGCCTTGTGCCAGACCAACGAGGGGCATTGCAATGAACATTTCAAACAAAGAAGTGTGGACACGAGGGAGTGCTGTGAGCGTGCCGACACCATAGCTTCCGCACAGTTTTCCTCTCTGTTGCAGGAAAAGGTTGTAAGGGGAGGGGGGAGGGCAGGTATGGGGTAGGGGAGATGAGTGGGATTGGCATGCATGATATGAAGTTCACAAAAAAAAATCAATAAAAATTTTAAATCTAAAACAAAATCAAAACAAAAAGATAACAACAACCCCATTCATCAATATTATTTAATTTCCAATAGAGAAGACATTGTAATGACTTAAGGTGTTGGGGAGGTCACTCTTAGAACTGATCCAGGTGGCCTTTTTTCCCCAGTGCAGAGCCATCTGCCTTGGCTTCTGAGAGATGCCCGGTCCCATGTTGCATGAAAGTGGGACATTCCAGGTGACCCACAGGGCTGACAAAGCTGTGGTCACATTGTCAACCCATCAGCTGGAATCTACTTAGTGGTAATAAGATTCCCCAAAGCTTGGCCTGCTGGGCTCTGTCATCCAGCATCCATGGAAGAACTCCCAGGTCTTCTCAGTCTTTCCCACCAGGATGCTCCTGCAGAAAGAAGGTCAAGGCTTCCAAAGGGCTACCTGGGGCTGAAGTCGACTGTGGACTTCTGTGTCACTATTTTTAGTGTGCCTGCAGATGTACCCACATGTTTAACTTGTGTACTCGTACATGCGTGTCCTTGCGTACATGCACATGTATGCTCAGTTTAATATGTGTGTAGTGCATGTCTCCACATGTATTTCAGTCTCACATGTCAATTCACAGGTGCTGAACAGCTTGGCTTTTGGACACAGGCTTTCTTTCCAAAGGCCATCAAGGTGGCCTGTCTAGCTGGATGGTGGTGGCGCGTGCCTTTAATCAGGAGGAAGATGAGGGGATCTCAGTGAGTTCGGGGCCAGCCCGATCTACAGAGTGAGTTCTAGGATAGTCAAGGCTCAATAGAGAAACCCTGTCTCAACCCCTCCAATAAAAGGAGGTGTATCTGTCTCCATCTCAAATTGCTAGGTGACAAGCTTCAGCCAGCGGGCTGGCTCTTCTCCTTGCAGTCTGGGGAATAAACTCAGATCTATTATGGTAAGCAGGCACTGTATGGACAGAGTCGTTGTCTCAGGCTCTGTGTGCTTCTGAATCTCACCCAGGCTGTAGATGTCACACTCTTGACTTGCAGCCCAGCCAACTCTCATTAAGGTCGGGAGGGCCAGGAACAGCAGTTTTCCGGGGGCGTTTCCCAGGGCAACCAAAGGATGAAGGTATTTTGTTCTTTTATTACGGCATGCATGAGTAAAATGAAGGACAAAATCACGTTAGGTAAGTGTACCAGTGGAAACTCCTCCCACCCCTGGTTAGTATGAGTTAAAGCAGGGACCTCAGCAAACTAGCTACACTAACATGGTACTGCTACAGAACCACCACAAGGGGGCAGTACAACATAAGTTTCTGACTGATTGCAGGACCAGCTGCCTTCCTGCCTGCCTTCTTGACAAGGGGTTTATTGGGGTTTCTGTGCTCTCCAAACCTTCCTCCCTATTTCCTCACAAGGTACTATCAGGAGCACTAGCCATACAGCGTCCCAGTGCCTCTAAAAGGGCCAGCAGGGAGCTCTGGAAACAGAGCTCACTCACTCACTCCAAAAGGACCAGCAGGGAGCTCTGGCTGCACAGACCCCTCAAGGCCTTCCACAGGACCAGCAGAGAGTACTTAACTTCACCTCTCCTCACTGCTGTGCACAGGGGAGGAACTCGATGCTCAGGCCAATTCCAGATGTGAGTCACAGGAAATAATTACTGCACATGTGGATGCCCGCTTTTCTTCTCTCCAACAGAGAGGACTTCTGATTCATGGGGAATATGTGGTTGCTATGAGCACTAAGATTTGGGGGGTGGGAGGTGGGATGGTGTTTGTTTTTAAAGAGAGTGTCATGAATTCTAGACTGGCCTCTAGAAGTCTCTGTTAGAAGATGACCTTGACCATCTGGTCCTCTTACTTCCACCCCCCCACCCCCCAATCTTGGGATTCTGGCCATGAACCACCTGATTTAATTTGATGTTGGCCAAGAACCCAGGGACGCCAGCAGGCTAGACACACTGAGCGATAGCACTAGGTCTGTTGCTTTTCTCCAAAGATGACTTGGGGTACAACTGGGGTGCACTGATGCTTGAGTGTACATTTATTAGAAGGGGAGGTGGGCATTGTGGGTACAGTGTGGGGTAGTGGGGTAAGTGGCTGTGAAACACTGCAGGTTCCCCTCCCCCTTTTCCTCTCCCGTCACCTCCCACCCCACCCCACCTTCAGCAGCACACTGCCATCTAAGGGGACTGACTTCCTGGTGTCCAGTCCCAATGGCATTGCTTACCAGTATGAGATCTCGGTCATGCTAGTGAACCTCCATCCTCATGTAGCCCATATTACACAGAAAGTAAAGTCACTACTTGGTCATGTGAGAGTGGGTCCCCTCTGAGGGCCCTGGTGTCAGAAGCCATGCAGTCACCACTGAGCCATTTCCCAGAGACTAACCATTTCCCACCCTGTCCTCTCCATAGGAAAGTTGCTTGGTCTGCAGTGGGCACTCAAATATGGATTGAGCCTGGCTGCCTGTCACTGTCTGAAAAACCTCTCAACAAACTAACACATGGGTTCTGCTGCAAGACGGAGTATTTCATGTATCACTCAAACGAGGGCACTGTTAAAAATTATAGTGGGAAAACAGTTTAATCCAGGATGGCTCTGGTCAGTGAAGCAGAGTGTATGGTGACCTGTGCTTTGACTCTCTAACACAGGAGGTGGAATCAAGACAGGAGGTTCACTAACATGGCCAAGATCTCATACTGGTAAGTGATGCCGTTGGGACTGGGAACCAGGAAGTCAGTCCAGAGGCTTCAGTAGTGGCATGCTGCTAAGTGGGGGAGGTGAGGGGGAAGGAAACCTGCAGTTACACAGGCAGACACTTACCCCACTGCCCCACACTATACCCACAATGCCCACCTCCCCTTCTAATAAGTGTACACTCAAGCGTCAGTGTACCCCAGTTGTACCCCAAGTCATCTTTGGAGAAAAGTCTCTGCAGGGAATGGACACCTTTATATACAGGGATGTATTGCTGAAAACATATGGAGAATGTTCCAGCAGTATTTATTAAATAGTAACTCATACCTGGAGTCTACACTGGATAGGGACAGACAGACAGACAGACAGACAGACAGACAGACAGACAGACAGAGACAGAGAACACTATACATACATTTTTGGTTTTTCAAGACAGGGTCTCACTATGTAGACCAGGCTAACCTAAGATTCACAAAGATATGCCTGGCTCCGCCTTCCAAGTGTTGGGATTAAAGGTATTCACCCAGTGTATCTTTCTGTAATTGATTTCTGGTTAAAATCTCTTATAGTCTGAGAACATTCTTTGCAAGATGTCTATTTTTCTTTTATACTTTATTCGATTTATTTATTGATTGGTTGATTGATTGATTGATTGATTGATTGATATGGACGCCCATAATTGTATGGGTGCTACATGTGTATGGAAGTCAGAGGACAGCTTCCAGGACTCTGTTATTTCCATCGTTTGAGTTCCTGGGATCGAACTCATGGTATCAGGATTGGCAGCAAGCATATTATCTGGTGAGCTTTCTTGAAGCCCCAGCTTTTCAGCGCTCTATTCTTTCTCTCTTTTATTTATTTTTAAATTTTTTATTGGTTATTTTATTTATTTACATTTCAAATGTAAGATCACACAACGGTGCTGGTGTAACCACTAAGTGTTCCCGCTGACTACGTCTTCCCGTTCCCCCTTCTCAAACAGCGACATGAGCACATCTTTCGGTGGGTCAGGCAGAGATTAAGTACAATGCCCTTCTTTTCTTATCGTTTGGTACCAAATTAAAAAAGAAAGAAAGAAAGAAAGAAAGAAAGAAAGAAAGAAAGAAAGAAAGAAAGAAAGAAAGAAAGAAAGAAAGAAGTGAAATTGAGACAGGACAAGGTGTTGCATCCCTTGAGCTCTCATGGGATCTGTAGTTCCATTCGGGTGGCTTTAAGCCACCTGGCATGAGTGCTCTAAAAGAGCAGTCTGTGCTCTTCGCTCTTAGCCTGACAATAATCATGTTGTGACATGGGCTGGCTTAGATCTCACTATGTAGACCACCTCCCTCAGCTTCTGCCTGTGGAGTGTTGATAGGAGACAGTGCTATGTGTTATTCTTCTTCATGTTTTTTATATGTTCGCCCAGGCTTGACTCAAAGATATGACAACAGTGTTTCTTTCTCTTGTTGTCTTTTTTATTGGTTATTTTATTTTACAGTTCAAACGTTACCCCCTTCCCCTTTTTCCTTCCTCGGGCCCTCTATTCCATCCCCTCTTCCCCCTGCTTCTATGAGTAAACTCCCCCATCACCTACCCACCTACTCCCGCTTCTCCACTGTAGCATTCCCCTATGTTGAGGCATAGAGTCTCCACAGGACCAAGGGCCTCCCCTCCCACTGATGCCAGATAAAGCCATCCTCTGCTACATATGCAGCTGGAGTCGTGGGACCCTCCGTGTGTACTCTTTGGTTGGTGGTTTAGTCCCTGGGAGCTCGGGGGCTTTGGTTGGTTGATACTGTTGATCTTCCTATGGGATTGCAAACCCCTTCAGCTCCTTCAGTCCTTCCCCTAACTCCTCCATTGGGGTACCCGCGCTCAGTCTGAGGCTTGGCTGTGAGCATCCGCATCTGTATTGGTCAGGCTCTGGCAGAGCCTCTCAGGGGACAGCCATACTAGGCTCCTGTCAGCAAGCACTTCTTGGCACTAGTGTCTGGGTTTGGTGTCTGCAAATGGAATGGATGCCCAGGTGGGCCAGTGTCTGGATGGCCTCTCCTTTGATTGTTTCACTCTTTTCCCTGCATACCACATTTTCTGCACCCATTCCTCCATTGAGGGACATCTGGCTGTTTCCAGCTCCTGCCTCTGGACTACTGAAATTAAATGGTGCACAGGCATGCTTGACGAAAATAAAATAAATAAAATAAAATAAAATAACAATAAATAAAACCTTCTGTAGCCTAGAGTTAACTCTGTAGCAGTCCTTGCGATTGCACATACCCTGTGACCTTCTGCAACTCCCCAAGCCCAGCATTCTGTTACACGTACAGGCTGCCTTCAACAGTTACATAGTTAGCAACTTACACAGAAAAGGTTCCTTTCTGCATCTACACCATTGATGTCAACAGGTAGTTAGTGTTTCCAGTGCCTTTCTCCACAGTCTGAGAACAACCCTCCCCTGGGGTTAGTTCCCTTGTAAAGCTTGGCAGCTAGCAGATCAGGCAGACCAGAACTGCTGTAGGCAAATTCCTGAACTTTCCTTCTTGAGAGACTTGATTCACCTTCATTCTTGAGAGTATGCTATTGTTCCGATGCCTTTTCGACTCTGTGGTTTTTGAAGAGAAAGCCAGGATGGCAGCTTTGGATAGAATGCATTATTTTTTTTTACTAGTTGCCCTCAAGATTTTTGTTTTCTTTGTTTGTTTGTTTGTTTGTTTCATATATTAAGAGATAAAGTGCCTAGGAACTTTAATTTTATTTTATTATAAAATAATAATTCTCAGCTTGGGAACAGCTGAGTCTCTTAATATACATACCATTAGAATCCAATGGCATATATATATATATATATATATATATATATATATATATATATATATATATATATATATATATTTTTTTTTTTTTTTTTTTTTTTTTTTTTTTTTGGTTTTTCAAGACAGGGTTTCTCTGTATAGCCCTGGCTGTCCTGGAACTCACTCTGTAGACCAGGCTGGCCTCGAACTCAGAAATCCGCCTGCCTCTGCCTCCTGAGTGCTGGGATTAAAGGTGTGCGCCATCTCGCCCGGCCAAATATCCTTTCTTCTTAATTTTTTTTTAACCTCTTAGTCTTGGATTCTAATGGTATGTATATTTGACCTTGACTTTTTGGTAGTCTTATCAGTCACTGTTACCAGAGAAATGGAACAATAGGATCTATCTATCCTCTCTGTGTCTGCATCTATTAAACTATTTATCTATAACAACTTGAGGGAGGAGGGTCCGTCTGGCTCACAGTTTGGAGGTGTCAGCTCCTGGTAGCTGGCTCCAAGACTTCTGAGCCTGTGGTGAAGTAGTACATAATATTGAAAGCCATGGTGGGGCAGAGCAAGAGACTGCCTTAGAAGACACGCCACCAGTCACCTTCCTCCATTACCTCCCAACATTCCATTGAACTATTAATTAGATAGGAGCTCTGGAGAGCTTTGGAACCACAGGGGCACTTTACTTATTTCCTAGGTGTTATCCACCAAGTCACTGACAATGATGCTTGTCTGTCACTCCCAGGGAATATGAATGTCCAGCTCAATAGGAGCTCTTGGGGATTTTTTTTTTTTTTATTACAGTGCTGTGGATCAAGCCCAAGGCTTGGCATGTAATAGACAAACACTCTGCCACCGGCTTACACTTCCCACCCATCAGATAGAAAGTAAATTTGCCCTTCTATTATGTTTTTGTTTTATGTCATGTCTCGGTGGATTGACGGGGACTCACCTAACCAGCCAGAGTGATCTCTGCACATTCTCCCAACTCAAATGCTTATCTCTTCCAGAATCGCACCTCCACAGGCCCCTTCAGGGACATTCCATCCGGTCTCCCAGGCGATGTGGCTTTCTTGGGAGCATTGTCAGTATCTGAGTTTCTTCCCAGAACATAGAACAGTGCTATGAAATTGCGGTGTTCCTGTAAGAAGTTCCCTATGAAAGCATGACGCTGCCTAATTTTCAGGATTTCTACCGAAGAAGAAAATCTTACTGTCGTTGTCTCTAAGGGCTGGTTTATTTTATGTTTATATCTTCTGCCTCAAATAAAAAGGATCAAAACATTTCCTACTCTTTGGAACAGCCACTTGCTCACATTGGCAGAAGTTGATGTCTGGGTCAGAGACACACACGTCCTTGCCAGCTGGCCCTTAGGTTTGACTTTTTTGGTGTTCTGATCTCTTTTGTCTGCTTTCATAAATAATGGTGACAGCGAGGGCAGCAGTGGGGGCGGGTGGGGGTAGAGTGGAAATCATAGCTGTGTCCTGGAGAGACGCAGCCTTTCCAGCTCGGGTAGATCACAGAATAGAGTCCAGGGTAACATGGAGGCTGTGGTCTCCTACTCGTTAAAGATAGGATGAATTAAGAGAAGATGTTTGAAAATAATGGCAGAATGTTTGTATAAATGACCCGTGAAAAGTAAGATTTCCTTTTACCAGTAATTTTTTTAATAGAGGCAAACCTGTTGCCAGCTTTTTAAGGAAGTTTTGTAGTAATGTCATTCATGCTCTCAAGCCATGAGTTTCTCCTCTTGTAACAGGCCCCCAGACTTTAGCATAACTGACTCCATGATGGAAGTACCACTCAGGCTATAAAACTCAGTGTATAGACAGCACCACCTGCCAAAATGAAATCAAAGACCCAGTTCATCCAAGTCCACAGTTCTTGGAAAGTCTCTAATGGACTAACCTTCCCTTTTGGCATTTATAGTTCTGCTTCCAGATAACTGTTCTTCTTAACTGAAATATATAAATCCAGAACATGAGGTTTGTGTTTAAAAGCTCACCCTGATAAAGGCTCTGGGCTATTTTGGGATCCTGAACATCCAATATAGTTGCAGGACAGCTAATAAAGACTTTCTATTGGCTTAAACCCATGTCTGAGCAGTCTTCTCTGGTGGATACCCCACAACACTCGTGATCTAAAAGTCTGCAATGCAATTAACATAAATCACAAGTGTTTGGGGAAATATTAAAAAGGTGAGCCTGCCAACTCTCCACGGGGTCAGACCGGGCTCCCTCACTCCTGCCACCCATCAACTGGACCACAGGGCTCCCGCGGGGCTATCTCACTCCTCAGTCCCTCTGCTAGCCACCTCCCTCTGGCAGGGGCCCTTGAGTTCATCTCCCTTTCATGAAACGCCCCACACCTCCCACGATCAGCCATCTCAACACCTAATTACCCGGTAGAAACATAACTCTTAAAGCTTGATTATCCAATCAGATTTATATAACAATAAGATCACAATTTACAAGATGCCAATGCAAAAATTTCAGAGCCAATTGATAAAGATAATGCTTTAACCCAATTATTCTAACCTTGTGAAAATCTTAGCTACTTGTGGCTGTTTAAAACCACCCAGATCAGGATCTTCTTTCTGTCCATCTGCCTCCATATTGGCTTCTCCCTCTTCTCCTCCTGAGACCTCTCTATTTGTCTCCCTAACTCCTAGCTCCGCCTCCCCTTTCCTGTCCAATCACAGGCCTTCCACTGCCTTAATGTGATTGGACAGGGGAAATCCTGTAACACACTGCCTTAAAGCCTTATGAGAAATGTTCTGTATTTATAAGCATTGTATTCTACAGAAAATACCATGAAAGGTTTAGCAGAGGGAACGCAGGGCCTCCTTTAAGATGGCAGCTTCTGGAATGAGCCCTTCTAATCACATTTCTCTTCACTGTGGAAATCTCCATGGCCTTAGCATGTGGACATCTTTTCTATGAGCCTCCTTCAGCTTTCTCTGTTCCCTGCTCATCAGCACTCCCAAGGGTGATTCACTGACTCCTCCCCCTTTTTAACCTTCATTTGTTTGTTTGTTCTGTGTTTTTGTTTTCCTCTGTGTAGCCTTGACTGTCCTTGGAACTCACTGTGTAGACCAGGCTGATCTCAGACTCAGAGAACCACCTGCCTTTGCCCTCAGAGGGCTAGAATTAAAGGCATATACCACCACTGCCCAGCAAACGAACCCCCTTTCTTATCCCAATCCTTAAGATGCCTTCTCTCCATCGTCCTAAGCCTTTTTGTGGTGGTTTGAATATGCATGGTCCAGGGAGAAGCACTATTAGGAGGTGTGGCCTGGTTAGAGGAAGTGTGTCACTGTGGGGGTGGACTTTGAGGCCCTCCTGCTAGCTGCCTGAGAGAGTCAATCTCCTCCTAGTGACCTTCAGATGAAAATATGGAACTCAGCTCCTCCTGCACCATGCCTGCCTGGATGATAATAGACTGAACCTCTGAACCTGTTTGCCAGCCCCAATTAAATGTCCTCATAAGAGTTGCCTTGGTCATGGTGTCTGTTCACAACAGTAAAACCCTAAAACACCTTTCCATCTGCCAGTAGTGTCAGGATAGTAACATAGAACCTTTATTTGATGTATTTATAAGACAAAAAGGACTAAAATCTTCAGGGCAGGGCATCAATGGTTAGATACTGACGCTTCACGCGTATAAATTTGAGTTGAAGGATGAATGATTTAATTAAAACACCAGATGAAATTCAAATTGAAATGTCATCGGCACTGCGAGGCATTGAGGAGGTAGAAGGGATGTAGATATTTACGGTTTCTTTGGAAAGTCAGCTATGTCGGATGGTGATTTGCTGGGACAGACATGAAGAAGTGTTCTCCTGAAGCGGTCACAGGTGAAAGGATGTTTGGCTAAAGCAAGAACATGGACAGATTCTTCACAAAGGACACGTGCATGTATTGGCTCCTCTGACATTGAGATGCCGAGCTCCACTTGTGGTGACACCATAGAGAGAAACTCCCTAAAGAACTTCTCGTGAGGCTCCTGTGGCTTCTTGCAACTTCTGTGGACTTGGGTGGATTGGCAGGGTAAGGCAAGACCTGTGGGAGGACATGTGGTGTTTGGACAGAGTATAAGTAGGACTCCACAGACAGTGGCAGGAGGCTTGCATGGGCAGCTTTGCAACATTTCCTTCATCTCACATCTTCGGTCTTCACTGATCTTCCCTTCATTGAGAGAGCCACGGCAGAGAAGTTCTCTTGGCATCTGTGCTGGTCTAGGTCACTCCTGCTGTCACTTTGGCAGAGGCCTGGCTGTTTCTGCTGGGTGATGCCACTGCTGCTAATTCATGTTTACTACTCTGGTACTACTGAACTGGACTGATGGAATATTCATGAAGTGTTTGCCAGTGGATCAAGTGGCTGCTGCTGCTGCTGCTGATTCCTATGAACTGAACTGCTCATTTCCTGACAAAGCAGATAGGATTTGCTCCATAGAACCATTTTCTAAACAGGTCCACCTCCCCCTGCATCCTAATAACTGCTCTTTCCCACTATCTCTGGTGTTTGGTGGGCTGGAAGAAAGGTTAAGCATTTAAGAACCCTTATTAAAAGGAGGATTTAAAAAGTCAAAGCAACATAGAACCTTTATTTGATGTATTTACAAGATGACTAGGACTAAAATCTTCAGGGCAGAGCATCCATGGTGAAACATTGATGATTGTATAAGAGTTATCAACATGGACCCTTGTCCCTCGCAAGAAATGTCCTGTCCTGGTTTGGAACTCTGCCAGCAAGGAGATGATTACCAGATATAGTCTCTTGACTTTGGGCCCTCTTTCCTTTATAATCTGTGGCCTTATGCTATCAGTCACAAGAAACAGGCTAGGACAGTGAAAAATGCCTAAATCTACTGACTGCGTTCTCTTGCCCATCCTAGCTCAGGATGTTAAAAGCACTTGCAGTACATCTCCATTTGTGCTGATTTTATTCTTGAAATGCCCACGTATCCTTCCTTTCTTCTCCATCTCCTTGCCGACGCCCCAGTCCAGATCTTTAGCCTGGTTGCCTGTTTCTTCCTTGTCTCTTGCCCGAATTCCTGGCTCTGGATGTTTAACTCACCACACCCTGCTCCCCTTCCTTAGCCTTTCCTTCCTTTGCTTCAGCAAGTGGTGTCTTAGGAACCCCAAAACTAGAAGATGAAGGCTCAGGTTCACCTTCCCAGTGTAAGAGCCAGAAGCCTCAAAAGCACCCCAATATCTGGTTCATAGACCTTCACCTCCACATCAGAGCAGTTCCAACCTTCCCTCTTCGTTTATTCTTCTGGGGCCATTTTGCTTGACTGAAATTCACAACCAGACAGAAACCAAAGAAACTGCCCACCTCACTTTCTAGACATGGACTCTTCTTGGTAGAAAATGTCAGGGCCAGATTTTCACTTCCAAACCAGTAGATTCAAATAGTAGTGGGAGAAGAGCAATCCAGGAAGGCTGCCAGGCAGGGGTGAACTCCCTGCAAGGAACTGGGAGGAGACGGAGGTGCCATTTCATCGCATGAGTGGGGACATTAATTTCGGTTCATGGTGGCAGAGGTTTCCATCTATAATGGTGGGAAGAAGAAGCAGAACAGGACTTACATCTGGGCAGACGAGGGACGGGAGATGGGGATACTGTACTGAGCTGACATGCTTCTCTTCCGGGGCAGAGTGCAGCCACGGCCAGGTCCACTCACCCCAGGGTCTGTCTTTCTCCCGGAGTTCATCCACTCCAGGAGACTCCTATAACAGTGAGTGGGAGGTGGAGAGGAGTGCCTCCCGCTCCTGATGGACTCTAAATCCAGCCAGGCTAAGAGTGAGAGTTAAATGCCGCGGTCTCTTTCCTTGCCTCCTTGTCTATTTTTAGTAACAGGCAGCATGGAAATTACAAGAAATCATATTTCTGGCTTTCCTTTTAAAATTTTATCTAAATGAAGGATTTGTAGTTTCCAACCTTGACAGGAGGAACGGGGGCGGGGGGGGGACGGGGGGGGGCGGGGGGGGGGCAGGAGGTGGAGTGGGGCAGGCGGCGGCAGCCTACGCTCTGTAACCAAATAGAGCAGTCTCCAAATCTGCTTTGTTCTAAATTGTGAAAAATTGGACTGGTGGAAACCAAAGGCATACTCAGGTCAGTCGGGTTCTGAATGGGATGTGGCTAAGGCGTTGTCCTTTCCTGGCTAATCAGATTCTCTTATGGAGCTCCTGGTTTATAATTATTTTCCTTCAAGTCATTAGAAGGGTTAAGATGATAAGTTTTATATTTTATCACAACTTTTAGAGAACAGTCACACCAGACAAGAAATTTTACTTCTGAGTTTCCTGTTCAAAGATGCATAAAATATTCCAGAGTATCTGGGTCAAAAGAGTCTTGAAGTCACCTAGTACCCGGGTTATCAAGCGCTCACTTCCCGGTTTTTAGTCATACTTTAGATTTAAGACAACGTAAAGGCTATAATAATAATAATTTAAAAAAAGACAATGTAAAACAAGAATAGCCGGCAAGAGCCTTTAAAACGACAGAAGCGGAGCCAGGGAAATGGCTCAGTGGGTAAAGGACTTGCCTTCCAAGCCCAGTGACCAGAGTCAGGAGTCCCCAGAACCCAAGAAAAAGTCGGGTGTCATAAAGAGCACATGGGTTCTCAGGACTTCAACCCGAGGTGGGCGACGGAGACAGGGGTGGGGGGGGAGGGAATGGCTCAGAAAAGGCGTGAGCAAGCTCAGCTAGAAGCAGGCAGGCAGGGAAGGTTGCTCACTTCAAGGGAGGGAACAAAGCCACAGCAACTCCCGAAGCTTGTCCTCTGAGAGGGGAGCATGGGTACCCTGCTCCCCACCACCCCACCTCTTCTTTTTCCTCTCAGATGGTTTTTTTCCAAAGCTCAAAGCAATAGTAATTTTCAAAAGGAGAATGCTTAAAGTATTTTTATGACTTCAATATTTATTTTTTTAAAGAGTAATTTTCAAAATAGGGTTTAATCATGAGATCAATACAGATGTAAAAATGAAAATATATTCAGGGTGTTACTAATAAGAAAACTAGTAAGGGCCCTTCAGTCAGCATAGTGAGCAGGCTAGGAAGCATTTTTAAAGCTGAGGAACACTGAAGAGTACTGGGGTAGAAGCATAGATGGTGGGACCCTGAAGATAGCGGGATCCTGACCAGCCCTGGGCAAAAATGGTTTTGTATCAGTAATTTGTTTCTTTCAGTCACCAAATGGCCTCCACAGAACCCGAATGGGAAGTCCCTAGAGGAGCTGTCTTGTGGGGGTCTAGAAAATACAGTTTCCAACAAAACACATTTTTTTCCTCTGTATCTGAAGCTGGCCGAGAGGAGACTAACGTAAAAATCCATGCTGGCTTGGAACAGGCTGAGAAGAATTCTCCTTTCACAGGAATCTTGAAGGTTCACGCCCTCACTCTGACTCAGGTTTAATTTGTCTCAGAATCCAACTGCAAGGCTGATTTGCAAGTGCCACCCACGGATCTCCCAATCCCATAATAGTCCCATAGGAGCAATGACCTTTTCTGGTATTTTCATTATTACGTCAGGGCAGAAACATTTTTTTTCAGCTACACAAATTTCCCCTTATTAGTTTTGAATATTTTCATCTAGTTACACAATTCATTCTTTTCAGAATTTTCTTTTTGTTTTGTTTTGTTTTGCTTTTTAAATATTGAGAACTCAATCTGTCCCTCACCAATTAAACTGTAGGAGTTACTGTATCAGGGAATCTCTCCAGGGCCTCACGACCCTCTGTAGCATTAAGCTACAGGAAGAAAAAAATGAAAATTAACCACAGTTCTCTTTATGTATCTTAAGAGAGGTTGTAAACTGCAAGACAACAGGAATCCCTAGGACCAAGTGCTTTTTTCTGTTCTGTGGCCAGGTGAGACTTTGGCCACAGCCCTCTGAGCCTTGTCTGACTTTACATAACAAAGAGATTGTGCCAGCCCAAGTTCAGAAATTCAGGTGAGAATCGAGCCTTCCAAACCCACAGAAGAGCAATTAAACTCCCCAAGTGAATAAGGCAGCAGTTTAAATGCAAATTAAAATGTGACTCTGAGGGCCCACTTTCCCCATTGGAAAATGCCATCTTTGCCTATATGAAGAGGCACTCCCTGCCACACACACATACACACACACACACACACACACACACACACACACACACACACACACAATCGAAGGGGGTCAGCCTTGAATTCTGTGGTATAGAAGGAAATGTGCTGCCAGAAGAAAATTACTTAGTGCCATTCACCTCACTACCACAAAGTGGCGCAGTTGAATCCCAGTACACCATTCAACTCTGCACCTTTCCATCCTTTTCCTATTTATTTATTTACTTTGCTGCTGGTGGTGGTGGGGGTTCGAGACAGGGTTTCTCTGTATAGCCCTGGCTGTCCTGGAACTCACTCTGTAGACCAGGCTGGCCTCAAACTCAGAAATCCGCCTGCCTCTGCCTCCCAAGTGCTGGGATTAAAGTCGTGCCCGGCTTTTTTTTTTTTTTTTGGGGGGGGGGGGTGGATTGAAGAACAAAAATTAAATCTAAAATTCTGTTGCCACATGTCATAGCTCACAGGAGAAGCTTAAGCATCGAGTTGCTGCCATCTGGCTGTGCTCAGTCTGGATTGTACCAGCCGGGGTCACACTCCAGGTGCTCCGGAGCCAGCACAGGCACGGACACGTGTCCTAAATCCCAAGAGCTTTGACACACCGGGATGTGTGCTTTGAGGTGTGTATTCTCTAGTACCATTGCTTCTTTCTATTTTAGAGAATCATTCTTAGCAGCAGCCACGCTGCCCTATCGCCCCTTTGCAGAGAGGCCCCTTCACTCTGTCTCACTTCTAGAATCTGTCGGATTTCTCCACTTCCTGCCGACACTGATCTGATATACTCATTGTCTCCACTTGCTTGCCTCCATTTTCTTCCTAGTCAGTCTTGTTACCCACGTGTTCTCTGCAAACACTGCTTGCCAGACCCGGGCTCAGCTGAACTGCCCTCACCCCGCTGCTTGCCAGACCCGGGCTCAGCTGAACTGCCCTCACCCCGCTGCTTGCCAGACCCGGGCTCAGCTGAACTGCCCTCATCCCGCTGCTTGCCAGACCCGGGCTCAGCTGAACTGCCCTCACCCGCTTTGTTTGTATCATCTTCCCACAGGTGCAACGCACTCGCACTCGTCTCCCAGTTGCATTCTTCTGGTTTTAACCTCTGGCCTTCCAGAGAGGTAGCACCTTCTCTAGGCATGTCCGCTCCTCTTGTGGTTAGCTTTAATTGTCAAATTGATACAATTTGACAATTGTATCACTGTAGTAATCACTTGGGAAGAGATTCTCAATGAAGGACTGTCCACTTTGGCTTGGCCCGTGGGCATGTCTGTGGGGATTTTCTTAATTAGGTTAATCGAAGGCCCAGCCCACTGTGGGTGTCAGCATTCCCTATGAAAGGGGTCCGGAACTGTATTGTGAGGGGAGAAACGAAGTTGAGCGCAAGCAGGCAAGCAAATCGGTGAGGAGGCATTCATCGCCCTCTGCTTTTGATGTGGCTGCCATGAGTCCCACTGCCTCAAGCTCATGTCACTGACACTTCAGTGCAGTGACGCATTGTCATCTGTAACTGCGAACTGAAATAAATGCCTTCCTCCTCTAAGTTGCTTTCTGTCAGCAGCAACAGAAATGAAACTAGAACAAGCCCCAAGGTAACGTCATATGGCCCTACGACTTCCTGCACTATCTGCATACACTGCCCCCCAGATTCTGATTTTTACCACTGACCTCTTTCTGCCAGTCCAGCATCTGTATCTGACTGACTTTTGACACCTCCACTTTCTCATCAAAAGTGTTTCAACCTTCACAAATCACCACCCGATTCTTCATTTTTCTCTTCACACCCTACTCCACCCTCACCCATTTCAGACTGGTGTTTTTATGCACCCCATTTCCTCAGGCCAGACCCTAATGAATCATCTCAGATTCTTTGCTCTCAAAATCATCTGAGAACCCAGCTAATTCTCTACTCCTCAGCCTCCTGAGTGCTGGGATCCCATCCAAGTATATCATTAACAGAGCATTTCTCTCCATCTCCATGATCACACCTTGTAATAATATAGTTTTCATTGCTATAATGAAACATCAAAAGCAGTATAGTTGTAAAGAAAAAAGGGATTTATTTAGCCAAAATCCAAACAGCTCTGCGTGGCGGTGTGCTTTCTGGACCGAGTCCCCGGGTAGCATCCTGTGTGGTCTATAGCAGCAGCAGGATTGCTTGAGGGAAGAAGAGCTCACCTTTGGGACAAGAAGCCAGAGAGACTGGGAGGGTCCAGCAGGCCATTGGGACAAACCCTTTTCAAGCACTACTCAGAGCCGCAGGTCTGGCAATCAGTGTTTGCAGAGAACATGTGGCAACAAGACTGGGAAGAAAACAGAGGCAGGCAGGCAGGCAGGCAAGGAGAGACCGTGAATTTATCAGGTCAGTGTTTGCAGTCAGTAAAGAACTCAGACAGAATCTAGACCTGAGGAGAAGAAGAGACATCTAATCCCTTCCCCAGCTGACCTAGGCACCTTCCACTAGACTTACCTCCCCAAACTTCCACCTCAGGGACCCAGTCCTGATGCATGAATTGTGGGGAACAAATCACATCCAAACCACTCCGTGGTGCAGGTCAGCAAGGTCTTAACCATTGAGGTGGGCTCACTGCTTTGACCCTGGACCACCCCTTTTCAATCTATTCTTCACATGCTAAACAAAGTATACATTTACCAAAGTGCCAAAATAAGTCAGATTAAGCCACCACGCCCTGCTCAGAACATTCGGCCGACTTTACTTCTGCATCCTGAAGATGATTTCCAAATGGCTCTCTAAGGCCTGCCCAGCCTTAGGGACTTAGTTCTCTGAGACCTCTCCTACTTTAACCTTTTCAGCACTGAAACCTGATCACTCCACCCCACGTCTTTCAATGGCCACTCCCTTGGTTTGGAATCCTCCCTTCTCCTGGGGTTGGCACACAGATGGTTTTCCTTATTGGACCCACCATCTCCTGCCATTAGGTTGTCAGCATATTTATTATTTGGTTCCAAGAAGGCAGGACTTCAATGAGTACAGTTTCCCCTAGCACTTGGACATATAGTGGATGGGCACTACATGGTTACTGAATGAGGGAAAGAAAGGGGGCGGTCTCTTTTTTGAAGAGAGGCGACAGATCACTGGAACTGAATTTAAAACTTTGTCAGAACATTTTGGCCTGTGTTGGTATTTCAGAGTGTTAAAAAGTATCACCTGGTCTTGACCAACCTTGTTCCTGGGTCTCTACAGCCAGTCATTTTTAATGTGTTTCTCGTGTATTCCCTTAGCACCAAGACTCAAATTTTCCTGTTCCCCAGATTGCCCATTGGCTGATGACTTGGTCCCCAGTCTGTAACACTACTGGGAGTTGGTGGAACCCTTAGAAGGTGGGGCCTGATGGGAAGATGTTAGGTCATTGGGAGATTGCCCTCTAAGGGAATATTAGAACTGTGCTCTCCCCCCGCCACACACTTCACTTTTTTTGGCCACTGTGACACAGAGAGCTTTGCTTTTCCACAAATTGTCACCATCTTGTACTGTGCCGCCATAGGCCCCAAAGTTACAGGGCCAAGTGCTCATGGGCTGGTGGCTGTGGAGCTGTGAGCCCATCCTCCTTCTCCTCAATTTATTCCCTCAGGCATTTTGCCACAGCAACAGAAGCTGATTGACAGAGCTCCTAATCTCCTCACGGCTGACAGTGCCAACAACAAATCAACAGCAGCAGCAGGACCAAAAATTCATTTAAATTTATTGCATCTCAAGTTTCAGTTTTTTAAAACTTATTTTCTTAGGACTTTGTAGCAGTATTCTTAGTGTTGCCAAACTTACTGAGGAACTGTGACTACCATGTCAGTGAGCTTCCAAGATGTTTTTCTGGGAGCAAATTGATCCCAATAAAAGCCTCTCACCAACCCACAAAGGGCTTCATGCAGTCACATTGGGATATGAGTCATCTGATAGCCTCTGTGTAGCAAGGTCACGTAGTCTGTGGTGACTTAGGATGTTGGATGATAATCCTTAGTCTGACAATATCGCCGTTTGCCACAGAAAATGCTTCGCTGATCACAGACCACCACTCAGCTCACAGTCACAGGCCCATCACTAGGTCGCTTTGAGAAAGAGGTCTCTGTCCCTTTACTCAGGTACAGGTGTTCCTGCCCTTCTGTGACATAACTGTTTAGGTATAAATCCATATAAGCATAGTCATGTCCTTCAAGATAACCCCTCAGGGGTGAGGCAACTGGGTCCACAGGAATGCTCTAGGATGTCCTGGGGAATCATGCCTTTTCTTGACTACCCATCGTTGGGTCAAAAGGGGAAGATCTTTGTCATCCTTCTCAGTCTCAAAGGCAACCCCCATATCCAATGAAAAGGTGTCATAGCCTTTGAGAGAGAAGGACTTTCTCACATGATCATCAGGGTTTCAGGTCACGTCAAGTATGTGAAAACATGGTGACAAATGGACATACTTGATCCTTAAAGAGAAAGTGTTGGTCATCTGTCTCAAACATGCACTGTGAAGTGCACTAATGCACACTAATGCACTGTGAAGTTCACTAATGCACTGTGAAGTTCACTAATGCACACTAATGCACTATGAAGTGCACTAATGCACACTAATTCACTATGAAGTGCACTAATGCACACTAATGCACTGTGAAGTTCACTAATGCACACTAATGCACCGTGAAGTGCACTAATGCACACTAATTCACTATGAAGTGCACTGATGCACACTAATTCACTATGAAGTGCACTAATGCACACTAATGCACTATGAAGTGCACTGATGCACACTAATTCACTATGAAGTGCACTAATGCACACTAATGCACTATGAAGTGCACTAATGCACACTAATTCACTATGAAGTGCACTGATGCACACTAATTCACTATGAAGTGCACTGATGCACACTAATTCACTATGAAGTGCACTAATGCACACTAATGCACTATGAAGTGCACTAATGCACACTAATTCACTATGAAGTGCACTGATGCACACTAATTCACTATGAAGTGCACTGATGCACACTAATTCACTATGAAGTGCATTAATGCACACTAACTCACTATGAAGTGCACTAATGCACACTAATTCACTATGAAGTGCACTGATGCACACTAATTCACTATGAAGTGCGCTGATGCACACTAATTCACTACGAAGTGCACTAATGCACACTAATGCACCGTGAAGTGCACCAATGCACACTGATTCACCCCTCACCAACAAACAGCTAAAAGTAACAACTGGGTCTGGCTTGTTCCTTTGGAAGAGGAATGACTCGCAATGCGCGTGGTCTTCGACCTCTTAGATTATGTGCTGATAATCGTACTTTTTAAATGAACACAGGCTAAAACTCTCTTGAGAACAGCTGCATACCAGGAGGGGGATGATTTGTGAGGCTCTTCCCCAGAAGGAACTCAGCTCTGTGGAAAAGCCGAGGCAAAGCCGCAGATGACCTTGTGAAGGAGTTGGGGCGATTAAAAGTGAAGGCTGAGGTTTATCCTGCCTTCAGAACCTGCATGGAACCCTTCCTGCCCACGTGTTGTGAAGATACCTCCCTGCACCTTCCTCAGTGCAGTACCACTTTAAAGACATAAGATAACACTTTAAGGGGTGGAGGGACTGATGTTAACAGATTTGATGGTGGCTTATTTATGGTGCAAGCTCTTAAAACCACCATCGGCCATTTCCTTTAGCACACTACCAGTTTAAACCACTTGTATTTAGTTAGAGTACTCCGCCATTACTTCTTGTTTTTTTGTTTTTGTTTTGTTTTTTGTTTTTTGTTTTTTTTCACAGTGCTCTGCAATTGATGACTTCAGGTGGGATGGATTTAAAATCTTCAGGGGAAGATTTTCAAATATGCAACATCACATGATAGCGTTATATTGTGATCTCGCTTTTCTTCTGAGGCCAGGCTTACAGCTGCTGGTCTTCTGGAAACAGAGGTTAGGATATAATTCTTAACTAAGACTTGCTCCACTCCAGAGAGAAAGCTGGGAAAAACATTTCCCTAAAGCGACCCTCTGACTATGATGTCTGGCGTATAAGGAGACCAAAGTGGTCCTGGAATCCACATTTCCACTGTCTTATGTGGTGACAAACTGGGAGTTTTGGGTTCTTTAAGAAACACAGAAATATTGTAAGAATATGTTTTCATTTTAATCCCAGGTATGCAATATGGGGCTGCTTCAGATTGTCCACAGCAGCTGACTATGCTTTAACTCATGCTATAGAAGGAGGTGTGATTTTGCCAGCTGCCGATAGTTTCAACAATTATGTGACATTTGGAATTCTAGGGACTTTTCAGAGGATATATGAATATTAGAAACCTGGTATTGGTTGGGAGGTTGTTAGTTAGTTGGTTGGTTGGTTGCTGATTAGTTGTTGTTGACTGTTGGTCATGGTTTGTTAAGTAGTTTATGCAAAGAAGAAACAACAGTAAGAAGAAATTAAATATCTTTTTTTAAAAAAGATTTATTTGTTTATTTATTTATTTATTTATTTATTTATTATAAGTATACTGTAGCTGTCTTCTGACACACCAAAAGAGGGCATCAGATCTCATTATAGATGGTTAGGAACCACCATGTGGTTGCTAGGATTTGAATTCAAGATCTCCAGAAGAGCAGTCAGTGCTCTTAACCACTGAGCCATCTCTCCAGCCCGAAATTAAATATCTTGATGGCAGAGATCAAACTTGCCCCAAGGAGCTCAACAGCCCTAATCAGCAGGAAGTAGTCTAACAATAACATCACCATCCCCTTTCCGAACCCTGACTTTATTCAGGGATTTCTCTCCTTACCTTTCTGTCTCTCTGTCTGTCTGTCTCTGTCTCTGTCTCTCTGTCTCTCTCTGTCTCTCTGTCTCTCTCTGTCTCTCTGTCTCTCTCTCTCTCTTGCTCTCTTATCTAGTGTTAGGAAGTTGAAAAAATGAAAAAGGGGTAGAGAAGGGTGGGAGAGAGAAGAACCTACAAAGAGGCCAAAGACCAGCTACACCTTGTGCGCACCCATAGCCCTCACTTGCACTGAGCCGTGTGCACCTGCTGCCTTCAACATAGTCTTTGAGAGAAGAGGAAGCAGGTCAGGCAGATCTCACCACTGGAGCAATCTCTGCCGAGTTTGCCTAGTTGCTAACACCTGACGTGTTGACATCTTTGTCATTTATTTCCTTGATAATCATTAACCAACACATTCCCCCTAGACCTGGCTCTTCACAGAACCTTCTCTCTGGTGCTGTCACTGCTCCACTAATGGATGTAATTGTTAGCTGCCAACTTGATCTGTCCATGGGGATGCTCTAGCCACACGCCTATAGGTGGGGCCTTGTGGTCTGTGACCTATTGCTATACCAGTACAGAGCGGCCTCTGCTTCCTCAGGCAACCTAAGTTGTCATTCTCAATGCTCTGGCTGTACCCATTGATATTCTACGGACACTGCTGACTCATTCTGTAAGAGCAGCCAGGCTGAGCTTCCTAGACCTACTGTTTCTCTCTGTCACCTGAGGACCTTTGCACGTTGCTCTGCCTGGACAGGCTCTGCCTTGTTTACAGCACACCAGAGAGCAGGGGAGGAAGAGCTGGTTCTCAGAAAGCAAATCTACCCTTGGGTCTACATGCACCTGTGTGATAGTTCCTTCCAGAACCAGTTGCTGGAGAGTGACTGGGGGCTTTGCAGAGTCTTCCTCAGAGAAGCCTTTCCCTGGAAGGATGGTTCAAGGAATAAAAATGAAGTGACAGAGATGTGGAACCTAGCCACACAGCAGGGTGCTTCCCTCTTTTTCCCCAGGCTGCTGGGAGCTCAGCTTGCTTGAGAACTTTCTGTTTTGAGATGGGATCTGGAGAGCCCATGTGCACACAGCAGTAGAGGTGATCTGCACTGGGCTGCTGCACTGTGCAGGACAGTTTGGTATCCTTTTGTCCATTAGGAAAGCTGTCCCATCTTCAAGGGATGTTACAATAAACTTGCAAGGTTACAGGGACTGCGATATGAATGGTACCCTTAAGCACTGTGTACTGTGGCTGGAAGAGGGGACAGTTGTGACAGACTTGGAGCTACACACAGTCTTGCAGGTCTGGTATATGGACAGTGGCAATAAAAGTGTCATCTGGGATCCAGGGTGGGTAATAGAAATGGCGACCTGGACTAAGTTAAACGTCCTCCTGTGTGACGGCAGAGGACTAGCCACAGGTGACCCAGGGTTCTTTGAGGCTGCTGGCTGTATGAGCACCTACTGACCTCACAGTAATGAAAGAGGAGGGAAGGTCCTTCGGATGAACCAATCAGATGGGGTTCCCCTTCTTGGAAGCAGAGTTAGAAATGTGGGGACTATGGCTTGGATAACTTGTAAGTTACCTACCCCAGGATACTGCTGGAGCCGGAAGACTCTTATGAGATTAAGGACAGAGTGAGGGGCCCTAGAATTCTGTAGGCTTGAGCTTCTGCCAGAAGAATGTGTTTGGCTGCTGTCACTGTGGCCAGTTGAATACCCAGGACCTGGACTTGTGTTAAGTCACGAGTGCACTTAATGCCCCTGACCAACACCAAGCAAAGCAGCATGAGTTCCACTCCCCACCCCCTCCAGAACACTAATGAGTTGTCCATCTGGTCCTCTTTCCTCTGGACAGGCCTCGTTAGTGATGTAAACAGCAAAGTGCAGCAACTTATCCTGATACACAGATTCACTAGTCACCAGCGATGTAAACAGTAAACTACAACAAACTAACAAACAATAAGATCCAAGATACTACTGCCACCAGCTCTCCTAAGGGAAGAAAGGAAGGGGCAGCAGCCATTGCTGGACTTGGGAGTGCTTTGAGCACTGGGCCTTGTGCACCTGACAATACCTACCTGCCACCCTGGCACATTCTCCACAAGCAACACATTGTTTATATCTGAACTGTCTGCCCTCACAACAGCCTTATGAACCAGCAGTGCTTCACAGAATAATAGGCATGGTTCCCCCAAAGTGTCTACATCCCAATCTACAGAAGCCATGAATGTATTGCCTTAAATGGGAAAACTCAGTTTGCAGGTATGATTAACTTAAGGACCATGGGATAATTTTCTGGATTTGGTAACTAGACCCAATGCCATTGCAAGGATCTTAGAAGTAAAAGCAGGAGGCAGAGTAGTCAAGGTCAGAGAAGGGCACTTAGCAGAGAGCAGTCAGCAAGACAAGATGGGAGAAAGAAGCCTCTGATGGTGGAAGGAGGCTCTAGCCAAGGGATGTTCATAGCCTCAACAAATTGAAGAACACAAGGGAATGCAAAGAAATGCAACATAGTGTAGCCCGCTGGCTTCCAGAACTCTGAAACAATGTTTATTCCTTCTAAACTACCATATGTGGTAATGTGTTGGAATATCAACAAGGGACAAATACAATTATTGCTGTCTTCCTTTTTATCAACAAGAAACTAAAATCTGTAAGCCAGATTTATTTATTTATTTATTTATTTATTTATTTATTTATTTAGGAGCGGAGCTACCAGAGCTCACTGGGTGCCTCTGATCTAGTACAGCTTTTCTTGTTTGTTTGTTTTGTTTTTGTTTTTGTTTTTAACTTTTAACATCTTTTTATTAGTTATTCTTTGTCTCTCACTCATGCAATTTCGAGCATGCAACCTATCTACTCATAAGTCTGAATATTTTGGTATTGGAAGCACTCAGATGATCAATTCCCTCCTACCTCCATGAAAACACGATTTCTCTGAGGTTGATTATAAATGAAACCTCCCATAACACATGCTTTCTAGAACATCTTTACTAAGAAAAAAATAATGTTATAAGTAAATGTGAAGTCTACTGTTAAAGTCACATGACATTTTTCACCCTTTTTATTAGATATTTTCTTTATTTACATTTCAAATGTTATCCCCTTTCCTAGTTTTCCCTCCGAAAATCCCCTATCCCATCCCCCTTCCTCTGCTCCCCAACCCACCCACTCCCTCTTCCTGGCTCTGTCATTCCCCTATACTGGGGCATAGAACCTTCACAGGACCAAGGGCCTCTCCTCCCATAGATGACCGACTAGGCCATCCTCTGCTACATATGCAGCTGGAGCCACGAGCAATGTGCTTTCTTTGGTTGGTGGTTTAGTCTCAGGGAGCTCTGGGGGTACTGATTAATTCATATTGTTGTTCCTATGGGGCTGCAAACCCCTTCAGCTCCTTGGATCCTTTCTCTAGCTCCTTCATTGGACCTAGAGCTGTGCTCTGTCCAATGGATCACTATAAGCATCCAATTCTGTATTTTTTGTAAGCTAGAATTTAAACCTAACTCCAAGACTCCAAAACCTGTATTTCTCCCTACTTTAAAATAATTGTATGGATATTCTCTCTCTCTCTCTCTCTCTCTCTCTCTGTGTCTGTCTCTTTCTCTCTCTCTCTCTCTCTCTCTCTCTCACACACACACACACACACACACACACACACATTTCTTTAAAATAATTACAACTAATATCCTTACTCAAATCATCAAATGTTGATTTGTATCAAAAGTAACTGCCACAACTACTTTAGAAAAAAAATCCCTAGAGGCATACTTCTGATCATCTCTGCCTGGTGCGGTAAATAGATGAGAGAAAAGGGGGTATTGGTTGACTATTGGCTACCAGCTTTATTCTTAAAAACTAAATTTAAAATGGCCCAAATGTCTGTTGATGGGTAAATTTGTTTCATGCAATGGAATACCTCTCAGCAATAAAATCCATCAAATTTCTAAGAGCGATGGGTGGCTAAGAGACACAACCAGATCAGCTATTCGTGTAATCATCGTATTGAGTGAAAGAAAAGCCCAGCAGGCTGCGTACTGCACGGTTCCATTTCTGCGAATCACTACAATGGACAGAACTCCTCGGTGATGGGAAGCAGACAGAGGGAGGGGGAGTGACTGTAATGGAGTCATAGAGAACTTTCTAGAGCAGTGCAAATTCTCTTTACCTTGCTACAGGTGATCATTCCATAGATAGATATACTTACAGAAGTCCACCAAATATTTTTGCTTGAATCCCTTTGTGTAATTTACTTCCACAGTTTGGAAAAGAGGAGTAGGAGTTGAAATCAGAGGAAGAAAAGCTGCACTGGGGTTCTTTGAACTGTGTGCACCAAATTAGAGCCTTCACATAGTGAATGGAGTGGGAGAGAGAGGCAGGCAGGACACCAGGGGCTTCCCTTAGCTCTCAGTCCCTACCCTGATATAGTGACATCCCTTCACCTCTCCGGGTCCTCAGCTGCAAAACCAATGAACGGAATTAGATGATCTCAGAGTTCCCTTCTGACTGTAAAATTCCATTAGCTGCCATCTGAAGTGGTGAATCAAATAACTCCAGAAGCTTCTACTTGATACAATGTTGCTTTTCCAACACCCTGTTGCTTCTAATCCAATTCAATCTACACTGGTCCCCAGGGAGTAACAGGATTCTCAAAGAATACATTTTCTTATGGGAAACTTGGTTCTTTGTTTGTTTTTAGGAGCACAATTTAGAGGGATAAGTGTGGGCTGCACCTGTTTATATTAAAGGTACTTGCATATTCATGAGGCCTCAGCATGTGGTGGGGGGGAAATGCTGCCTGTGACCCCAGACAAACCACTCACACAACGACACCACACACCATATTCTGTACTGTTTACTTTTCTGGGGGTGTTTAGAGATGAAATGAGATCTGGTCATATATATGAAGGATGTTTTATCTTATAAACAGTGATACATATATAAAGTGGTTTGTTCTTACTAAGGTTTGGGAGAAGAGAAGAGCAATTGTCTGGGAGAGGACCATTTCACAGACAAGGAAAATCCAGCACTAGTCATTGAGCAGAAAACAAGTGGCCATGGTGGTTAGAGTGCAGGAGATAACTGGAGAGGGCGTGTCTTTGGAAGACAGAGGCAACATTGAGTACTATTGTTCCCTGTGGTCTCTTTGCTAATATCCTGTGTGCAAGGTGACTGATCTTTGGTTTACCAGGCTAGATTAGAAACGATCACCCAAGCCTGATGGAGATGGAGTGGGTACCACAGAGTGTCTGGGAAAACAGATCCCAAAAGATGGCAAAGGCCACTGTGCTGTTTCCCCACAGCTCTATTGCCAGGACCTAAAACTGCAATAGCCATGTGCAGTGCTTTAAAATGTGGATTGAAGAACTGAGTGGGAGCACATAGAGAGGCTCACAAGGCAGCAGCAATGAGCCCACCTCATCCTCCGGGACCCAGAGGTCTCCTGACCCATCTTTCTAGGCTTGGAGGCCCAGTGGCTTATATCTCTCAGCCATTCACCTCTTTTTTTCAAACCTCATCTGTTTTTATTGCTGAGTGGCATTTAGTTGGATAAATCATGTAAAATTTACCCATTGACAGACATTTGGATCGTTTCCAATTTAGTTTTTAAGAGTAAGGCTAGTAGGACCATTTTAATGTGGATTTTTAATGTAGATACATTTCAATTCTCTTGGGTATCTGGGTAATATGTCGATTTGTATTTAATTTTACAAGAAACTGCTGATGAGATTTTTTCAAAGCATCCCTGCTTTGACACTGCCTCAGCGATGTAGGAGAGCTGTGGTTTCTCCACATCTCTACCTGGTGCTTTGATAACTGCATCTCTGGTGACTGGCAAAGGAGGGAATCAAAATGATTTACAAATCTGAAGAAATAAAGAAACAAGCCAAAGGCAGCCTGTCCAGGCCCCTCACACCACTCAGCACCGATACCTCTTCACTGATAACCCAAGCCCAGGAAAGCAAGCTATGCCTTTCCCTTCTTCTATGTTTGGTCAAGATACCACACCAACAATACTTTCAAATGCTTCTCTGAATCATATCATTCTCTCGTCTCTGTTTCTCTTACCCTAAGCCAACTCCCATCTGGGACACTGTAATACCCTCTTAAGTGCATGTGTATACATGAAGCACATAGATAATTATAAAGTCTTTTATAATTCAAATAATCTAATCTACACATATATACATTTATACAGAGAGAGGCTCCTCTGCCACAAACCATCCAGTTCCTTCCAGTGGCGCAGAACACTGCCCTGACTCCTGAAAGCTCAGTTTCTCAATACAGAGATGCTTGAGTTTGCTTATTTCATTGTCTGTTGTTGTCATAGTTAGGGTTTCCATTGCTGTAAAGAGAGACGCCATGACCAAGGTAGCTCTTATAAAGGACAACATTTAATTGGGGCTGGCTTACAGGTTTAGAGGTTTAGTCCATTATCATCGAGGCAGCATGCAGGCAGACATGGTGCTGGAGTTGCTGAGAGTTCTACATCTTGTTCTGAAGGCAAACAGGAGAAGACGCAATCTCTCAGGTAGCTAGGAGGAAGGTCTCCAATCCTACCCCCTACCCCTCCACACACACAATGACACACTTCCTCCAACAAGGCCACACCTACTCCAACAAGGCTACACTTCCAAATAGTGCCACTCTCAAGTCAAGTATATTCAAACCACTACAATAGGACTTGGTAATGTAGGTCTGTCTCTAAAACTTAAGTCCTCTCTTGGCTCCCTAACAAGTGCCACTCTCAAGTCAAGTATATTCAAACCACTACAATAGGACTTGGTAATGTAGGTCTGTCTCTAAAACTTAAGTCCTCTCTTGGCTCCCTACAGTGTACTTATATATAATAAATAAATATGCCAGAGCAAGTGGTGCCGATAAAAACAAAAATGAAAAGTTTCTTTTTTAAAAGATTTATTTTTATTTATTATATGTAAATACACTGTAGCTGTCTTCAGACACTCCAGAAGAGGGCGCCAGATCTCGTTATGGATGGTTGTGAGCCACCATGTGGATGCTGGGATTTGAACTTACCACCTTCAGAAGAGCAGTCGGGTGCTCTTACCTGCTGAGCCATCTCACCAGCCCCCAAAAATGAAAAGTTTCTTAATTCTCCTCCAAATGCCACTGCCATTTGGCAACCACCATTTTTTTTTTAATTTTATTTTATTTTATTTTATTTTATTACATTCTGTTCTGTGGCAGAGATCAGTTCAGAGTTCTAGGGGTGAGAGAAATAAACTAACCAGCAGCAACCACAACCTTTATTGTTCTCTGTCAATTACAGGGAAGCTCACATATACTCTCCTAACACTGCATTCTCAAACCTATGGGAAATTAAAATGTAGATTCCCTCTAAGCGTTTGATTAAAGTGAAATAAGGCCCATTGACCAGATCAGACTCATGGGGTCGGATATCTGAGCCATGTCTTAGGCCATTTCAATTTCTGAAACAATGGCAGACATGGACAGTCTATAATGAATGAGAGTTTGTTGTCTCAGGATTCTAGAAGCTGTGAGGTCTGGGTTTGAGAGTCTAGCATCTACTGGGTACCTTCTTGCAGTTCTATCCATGGCTGGAGGGGCAGGGCAGAAGAAGGGCCTCAAACTCTCCCCTAACAAATCCGCTCTGAGGATGACTAGGTCACTGCTGTAACCGCTACAGTCATTCACTCATGAAAGCCAAGCCCTCAGGCCTGACCTCCTCACTGGTTAGCTCCACTGCACTCCTGCACCAGCGACTGTATCCCTCACGTGCATTGCCTAGGGGAGGGGTGGATGCTCAGGACACAGCACTCCGATAAGCACTTGTGGTATCTTTAAGGACATAGTGATACTGTTAGGTACTGTGAATAATGGACCCTCAAATGTGCCTCCTCGGTCCTCTCCTGACACATTAGGCTGTGTTCTGGTGATGGGATAAAAGAGCCAACTTAGATTTCAAAGTTTGTCAACTTTGTAGTCACATAGATATATGTGTATGTGCCATTTTCCATATGTGCCACAGACACGTATAATTCACAAATCACCTCCTGAGACTGACCAGGCATATCTGATAAGCAGAAGATAGATAGATAGATAGATAGATAGATAGATAGATAGATAGATAGATAGATGATAGACTGATACAGGAAAGAAAATGGTCAACTTCTAATCTTTCCCTCCTCTAAGTAATAGTTTTCCAATCTGACACACACCGGTGGCTATTTCTCAGAGTCTTGGAAGCCTTCCACCCCAGTCATCCCTGCACCTGCACAGAGAACACCACACAAACCACAGGCTGCTCGCTCCTACCGCTGCCTCAGACCTGCCGTGTTTCTACAGCAGAGATGATATATTTCCCTCTTAAGTAGGGTTCTATCACTAAGAACATGGGGTTAATTTCCAAATAGTTCTTAGAGGGTTTTTTAAAAAACCTTTTTCCCAATCTTGCTGCTGCTGTTGCTGCTGCTGCTGCTGCTGCTGCTGCTGATGATGATGATGATGATATTCTCTCTTTGGTGCCACTGACTGACATCCACTATGATCAGATCAGAATGTCAGAGCTGTGTTAGCTCGCTAAGGGTAAGTTCTTCTCCAGTGGCACTGAAACACTACCATATACCCACTGGGCACCAAGGGAGAAGAGCTATAATCCCAGAGAACACACAGTCCAATGGAAAGATATATATATTCCCAACGCCTCTGATGTTGTGTATGCAGCCTACCTTTAGAGTATAAAAAAGCTCATAAAAGAGGACATAAAAACAGTTCTCTCCCTAATGGAACCAATCTAAAGTGAACATTTTGTTCTTTTCCAATACACCATTAAGTAGCTGATAGAATGGACTGTGCTGATTGCTATAGTATAGGAATGACTATTCAGAGGAAGTGGGTGGCAACCAAGTTCTAGCTGGGGATGTGGGAGCAGGCTCTCAGAGGCATGCTGGCCAGGCTGGGTCGGCTGAGTTTCTAGAAAAAGCATGCAGACAATGAACTTGCACATGCTGGAGGCCAGGTGATAAAAAGGAGAGAGAAAGATGCAGGGCCCCCGGATGAAACATACAATCATAACAAACAGGCAACATTTGCAAAGGAAAAGCTCTTTGGGAAAGCCACAGGTGTCACCCTGCCAGAGAGGCACCCAGGACTTGATTGCCAGTAAACTCAGGAAAACAAGGAGAAATGAGCAGTCACCAGTTCTAGAAAGCAGGGGGGCGGCCCCTTGGTAAGTCAAAGATAAGGCTACTGCATGCTCTGTAGCCCTAGCTCTGGGCGTACGTACACTGAAATCAGGGTCTCAAGAACACACAAGTGAGCATGCTCACAGCAGCACTAGTCACAGCAGGCAGACGGAGAAGCAACCCAAATGCCTACTGACTGGAGGAATAAATAAACAGGGTGTGTTTATATTCTAGACCACTGCTCTGCCTTTAAACTGGAGGGCACTCTGGCACACACTTCAGCAGGGTGGACCTGGAGGGCACTGCATGTGTTCATTGAAATAAGCCAGAAGCAAGAAGGTAAGTCCCGTGTGATTTAATTTTTAAGATTTTATGAACAGAGGTTTGTTGGGTTATTGTTTTGGATTTGGGGAGGTCCAGACTGTAGGGGTTACTCTCTGCCCAGGGCTCATCACTATATCAGTCTGTGAGGGACGAGGAAAAGCTAAAGCTGCAGGCCTACATTTATTCAAAGTATTAAAGTCCTCAGGTTTACAGTCATTGCCAGTGCTACAGGGTGGAGGGAACTGTGAGTTTCAGATGTGAAGATCAAAATCTCTTCATGGGGGGTTGGAGGGATGGCTCACTCTTGAGGAGTACCCAGGTTCAGTTATCCTGAGGAGGACCCAGGTTCAGTTACTTTTTCACACCTGCCTGTATTCTAGATCCAGGGTATCTGTTGCCCTTTTTTGGTTTCTACAGGCACTTGCAAGCGTGCATGCACACACACACACACCACAACACACATACAAACACACACACAATACACAAACACACACACACCACAAACACACACACACACACACACACACACACACACCACACATACACATACACATACACATACACATACACATACACATACACATACACATACACATACACACACCATCTTTTTGAGGATTAAAAGAAATTAAAAAGAATATGTAAAACTGGGAGTGGGGTAGCCCTGGAGAAGTGGCTCAGCCTTTAAAAGCACATACTACTCTAGAGGACTCAGATTGGTTTCCAGCACTCACATCAGGGGCCATAACTGTAACTCCCACACCCCCTTCTGGCTTCTGGGAATACCTCTACTCCCATGCACATATAGCCACCCAAATACATAATTAAAAAACAAATAAACAGGAAGCAAAGAGCCTGAGAGAGCAGAATGTTTTACTTTCTACCATTGTCAGTTCTGCATTTTTTTAGACAGGGTTTCTTGGGGTAGCCCTGGCTGTCCAAGAACTCACTCTGCAGACCAGGCTGGTTTCAGACTCAGAGATCTGCCTGTCTCTGCCCCCCAACTGCTAGGATTAATATTGTATTTTATTTAACTGAATATCCAAGATACTCTGAGTTTAACATGTAGCCAGTATAAAAGTAACTATTGAACAGATAGATGATTGCTATCATTTTCCTTGCAGTAATTCTTTTTAAAAACTGGCAAAAAAAAAAAAAAAGACAGGGAAAATCTGTAAGCAGGTTACAGGTAGAACATACCGACTGGAGCCAAGATCGGTAAACATTTGAAAATAGTCAGTCTACAAGCACAGCATCAAAGCGCCGTACATTGGAGATTAGATTGATGATGAACTCCAGCAGATGCCTTCCTGAGGAACTGAGTTTAACAGCGCCTGTCATAAGACCCCTGACAGGGTTTACAAAGAAGGGAAGCAGCACCCCATGCTATGTATCCCCAAAATAGACAACCCCAACCGAATCACATTAAACATCAGATGAGAAGCCTGGCTACTAGTCTTTTAAACTGTCAAGATCATAAAGGATGGTGACACAGCTTAGGTAGTGAAAGTACTTAACACCCAGCCTGACATGTAAATATCCCCAATCCCACATGGTAAATAAAATAAAATAAAATAAAAAATAAAATAAAAAACTGACCCCCACAAGTTGTCTTCTACATGTATGCAATGGTTTATGCCTGTGCACGTGCACACACACACACACACACACACACACACACACAGAGTTAGAGTCACAAAAGATAAGAAAACATTAGGGGACTGTCACAGATAGAAAAAGACATCCTATGTAAGGAAACAAGCCATCTAAAATGCAGTGTGAGTCCTGTGACTTGATCTTGGGATGAAAAAGAAGACATTCATGAACAAGTGGAATTGAAATACAATGCATAATTTAGTTATCAAGCATTGAAACTATGTAAGTATGTTGATCTTTACAATGGAATTTTAATTTTATAAGATGTTAACATTTGGGGGTATAGATTTTTTAATGACTCTTCTAGAGCACTACATTTGTTTCTAGATAGCCCTGACAGCAGCCCCCAGCAGAGGCGGTGCTGCTCTGATCTTCTGCCACCAGATCGCTTTGTCTTTCTTGTACTTTACTGAGAACCATACGTAGTCTTCTTACCCAATGACTGTTCCTTATTTAAGTGGTGCTGGGTATTGAACCCATGGTCGATGGACTAGTTGTGCCCCACCCTCCTTTTACATTAGATCTTAAGACAGGGTCTCACTAAGTGACTCGGGTCTTACATTGACTCTGCCACCCAGATAGACCTGGGCTTTGGAGCTCCTGCCTCAGTTCTTACTGTAGCTTGAATTAGAACCCTATACCAACAGGCACTGCCTTAGAGATAAAAAGAAAAAAAAATTCTTGATGAACACAACTTCATTGGGGAAAATCAATAGCATATTGAGTTTTTAATGAATTATCTCCCAAGAGCTCTGACGGTTTGCTAAAATACATGCTTGTTGGAACACAGTTATAACCAACTTATGTGTCCTGGTGGTTTCCTTTCCCCTTTAAACCATTTATTCATGAAATAATAAATAATGTCCTCACCTACTATGAATGAGCAGCCTGGCATGAAGGACAGGAAGTAAGGTAGGACTGATTTCCTACTCTTGAATTGTGTTTTTCAGAATTATGAGGCAATTAACATGAACAAGGAAATCAATATAGTATGGTAAGTGTATAAATAGGTGTGCTGCCACATATCACACACACACACACACACACACACGTCAATGACACACACTAGCATCATTTGGGAAGAGGGGAGGACCTCACCTGAGAAAATGTTAGCACATGATTGGTCTATGGGAAAATCTGTGGTACTTTTTTTTTTTTTTAAATAAATGATTGAGCCGGGCGGTGGTGGCGCACGCCTTTAATCCTAGCACTTGGGAGGAAGAGGCAGGGCGGATTTCTGAGTTCGAGGCCAGCCTGGTCTACAGAGTGAGTTCCAGGACAGCCAGAGCTATACAGAGAAACCCTGTCTCGAAAAACCAAAAAAAAAAAAAAAAAGATTGATGGGGAAAGCCCAGCCCACTGTGGGTGGGGCCATCTCTGGGTTCTATAAGAAAGCAAGCTGAGCGAGCAGGGGAAAACAAGCCAGTAAGCACTACCCTTTCATGATCTCTCCACCACCTCCTGCCTCCAGGTTCCGGGCCTGCTTGGATTCTCCCCCGGCTTACCTGGATGACAGACTACAACTTGTGAGCTGAAATAAACCCTTTCCTCCTTAAGTTGTTTTTAACCGTGGTGTTTTATCACAGTAATGGGAATGCTAAGACAGTAGGTAAATTATCAAAAGGCTGTAGGATAGCAAGAAGCTGTCTATCTCTGTTTGGAAATAATTTGGTGTCTCACATATGGATATCAGTGGCATCATCATGCATCAGAGATACAGGATTCCACTTGTAATAACCCAACCGCTGCATGACTGTTAGTGAGTCTGCAGAGAAGAGCCCAGCTTACCCACTCTTGATGTAAGGGTGCATTGTCAGACACTAGATCCTAGAGCAAGAGCAGGGGTAGGGGTGTGGGACTTCGGTTTGCTGGCTCCCTACCTCTACCTCTGTACTGGCTGATTGCACATTTGCTGTTGAGAGGCATTGATTGCAAGTCAAACAACCATCCTACAGGGAGCAGATGCGAGGGGTGGCCGAAGCTCAGCTTAGCGATGGGAGGTCAACCAGATTTCCATTGAACAGCTCAACCCATTTGCTTCTTGTCTGAGACGAGACTGAGGAGAACCAACTGCTACACTGCTTTCATAATAACCTTGGGGGATCATAAACTTGGGAATCCTTTCTCCACCAAGACTAGCCAGAGACTCAGCTGGCGACTGTGGCTCTGACCTGCACCTCTGACCATAGCTTTAATCTTGCATCTTTAACTTCTTTTTAAGTTTTAATTTTATAAAATTATTGTGTGTTTACATTTGAGGGGTATGTGTGTGAGTGAGTGTGTGTGTGTGTGTGTGTGTGTGTGTGTGAGAGAGAGAGAGAGAGAGAGAGAGAGAGAGAGCCTCCACTATAGCATGTGGAGGTCAGATGACATCTTCTGGGAGTCAGTTTTCTCTTCCTTTCTTGTGGGTCCTGTAGATCCAGTTCTGGAGTCACCAGGCTTGGTCACAAATACCTTTACTGGAGAAGCCACTAATTTTATTTGAATTAATACAAAGTTACAGGTTTCCTTACGCTTAATTAATGTTGATGGCTACTGAGCTCCTTCTCATCTCTCTGCCCTGTCCCTACTTGTACCCACCCACCCCCAGTACTCTCCTTTCTGTTTCCACATTACGTGCGTCCCATGGCATGCACACACACACACACACACACACACACACACACACACACACACCACCTCCATAAAGCCTCCTTACTTCTCTCTGAGGATTCCTTACTGGCTTCCAAAAGACCTCTACCCACCCTTGCTGGTACCTAAATATATGCGTATGTGAAAACTATCTACATATGAGAGAGAAAGAACATGCAGGGTTTGTTTTTCCAAGCCTTGATCACCTCACTAAATATAGTATTGATCAGTTCCATTCATTTCCTGCACGTTTCATAATTTTATTTCATTTTTGTCAATGGATGGAACTTTAACCTCTTCCTCTCTCTTTCTCTCGTTCCTTCTCTGCCACCACTATCTGCTCAGGTTCCGAAATCTCCCTCCCTCCTTCCTCAAACCCAGCTGAAGCTGATTCTGCCTCCCACTCCCAGCAAAAGACAGATGGTTGGAAACTGTAAAAACCATATTTCCCTCTGCAAAACAATAAGTGAATGTAGTAAATAAACGAACAGATGAAAATTTCCCCTTGGGCTTTTGTCCCTGTAGGCCCGCCCACTCCTTTATCCAGCTCCTTCCCTCCACGGAGGCTCCAGTACCTTAAAGCCACCGAGTCCAACAGTGAGCCTGCTGCTTATCTCTACATTCACAAACAGTGCTGCCCACCCAACCTCCAGGACAAGCTATGGGTTTGCAGCTTCTGCATCAAGCCAGGCCCTGGGTGTGGTCCCAGACACTTGCCTATCCTTCGTGCCTCTAATTAGTCACCAAGCCTCGTGAAACTGACCCCTTCCGTACATCTCAGATCCGATCTGAAAATCTATTTTATGATTAATGTCATATATTATATTAATATTTCATATCTTCCAGGTTTATTCTAACACCTTCTCTGCCCCCTACTACTGCCTGGCTTCGGTCTTCCTCATTTTTTGTTAAATATTTTAAGTGTAATCCTCTCCTCCCCTGCTCTGGTCTCACCTATATCCCTGTCCACTTATACCCCACCTGGTGTTCAGGTGTAGATCTGCCTTCATACTCATGGACTGAAACATTTGGGGGTTCCCTAGCAGGCTTGCACAGCTTTTCTTGGCCCTTGCCAGCCTCATGTCCAGTAAGGAGATGGCTCAGCAATTAAGCTTCTTCCAGAGGACCTGGGTTTAATTCCTAGAGCCACTTGGCAACTCACAACCATCTGTAATACCAGTTCAATAGGATACAAAAGCCTCATACAGACATACATGCAGGCAAAACACCAATCACATAAAATAAAAATAAATAAATTACTTAAAAAGAAAGAATTGCCATCAGATTTCTTCCTTATTGGAAGGCATGTAATGCCAGCCATTTTATTAGCTGTTTCATTAGTACAAAAGCTCCTTTGCAGAAATCTAAATTTAGGCCTGATTCTTTTCTTTCAGATAATAAAAACAAAGCCAGGAATTATGCTCAAGTTTATACAATTCTAAGCAGGAAAGCTCAGACTGAATCCAGGTGTTCAGCCGCTAGCTGGGGTGTGCACAGGCTAGTAAACCCGAGAGAACTGCGCATACACTGAGCTCCGCCGACACTAAGCTCTGTGCAGCAGGCTGCTGCTTCCTCCTTTGGATAACGTTCCATCCACTTACTTGCTGATGATGGCATCTAGCTGCAACATAAGCCTTCGGGAAGATTCCCTCCAGAGACTGTTATCCACCTTCGTTATTACCGGGTTCCCTCTGCCCACTTTCTGTCTCATCACACAGTTGGGGCATGCTAATACTTAGTCTCTCTTCCCAGCAGTTGGGAAAACATTTGGTACACAAAAGGTGCAGGTTTTTCAAGGTCTTTGAACAGCAAGGATCAGTTTCCGAAACTAGTTTCTTTGTTTCTTTGACCTTTTATTAATATTACTTTTTGATAAACAATGTGTCAACAGTGCATATCGGACAATTTTAAAAAGCAATTAAACAGCTGGGGATGGTGCCTTGTAATCCTTCACTCAGGATGGGGAGGAAGAAGAGTTCAAGGTTTGTTTGGGCTATCGAGAAAGACTATCTTAAAGAAAATAGAAGCAGAAACCATGGGGCAGTGACTTCAAAGGTGTGGGTGGGTGCAGGAAGTTTTAGGGTTTTTGTGTGTGTGTGTGTGTTTGTTTGTTTGTGTGTTTGTGTGTTTGTTTGTTTGTTTTTGTTTTGTTTTGTTTTTGGTGCAAGTTTTTCTGCAACTCACCCCATTAGGACCAAAAGATCTGACATATAAGATACCCGAGGATTTCTTCACACTAGAGATAAATCAGCCTCTGGCATGTTTGTGGTTTAAAGGACACTTTAATGATTAAACAAAAGAAGTGACTAACCCCTGCAGTAGCATTTGCTATGACATGCTAACATCCACTTCCCCATGTCTCCCTGTTTACTTACTCAGCCTGGCGGTTCTGAGAAAACAAGGGTGTGGAGTGAGATGGGGTGGGGGGCAAAGTGGAAAGAGAGATTAGTAAAAGGAAATGCTACTTTAACTCGAAAGTGACCGCTCGCTCACCGGGAGGGCAAGCTCCTACAGGTTGGTCTGCAGGCAGAGGACCTGAGATCCCAGGCAAGGTCACTCTTACATGGCTTGTCTGGGTCAGAGTGAACTGCACGGCTGTGTGCTGTCTCCGGCCAGTGTTCCACAGGGTGGGCAGAGGGGTCTTTCTCTGTGGTGAGAACGTGAAAGGGGGACACGGGCAGGGAAACAAGCTTGGGTTCATAGGTATAATGCCTGAGAGGCCGTGAGGGTGGAGTTCTATCTCAGCCAAAGCGTGCGCGGCAGATCGGAATTGAAAGGGGTTCCACCTGACTGGGAACATTCCAAGCAGTCTTCCTTGGCATGTGCTCCTGGGTCTGGGCTGTAAGCAGCCAGTGCAGCAACACGGAGGAAGAGTCCCGTCACGGGTGAAGGCTGAGCCTGTCACTAGAGTCCCGTCACGGGTGAAGGCTGAGTCTGTCACCAGAGTCCCGTCACGGGTGAAGACTGAGCATGTTAGCTTAAATCATGCTCATGGGACTAAGTTTCTACCTGCTTTCTTTTTTTAAAAACTTATTTTCTAAAATTCCCATACAGTGCACTTCAGTTTTCTTTCTCTTCCCCTAACTCCTCCCAGATATCTCCTCTTCCTCCCTCCCCACCTAACTTTGTATTTTTTCCTGTCTTTGGGACCATTCTGTGGTTATAGTTTCTTAGGGATCATTTAATTGCTCTGTTCATTTAGCAGAAGAATTGTTGTAAGTTTTCCCTTAGGGCCCACAACCTACTTAGTCTCAGGTTTTTAAATTCCTTAGCAGCAGGTATGGGTTCCATCTCATAGAGCAGGTGGTTAGTTACTTCTGTAACATTTGTGCCACTATTACACTAGTGGGTGTATGTCTCTCAAACAGGTTGCTATTGTAGCTTTGGGGTTCATAGCTGAAGATACCACATGCTTATATCATTAAACATGGGGAAATTGAGATGGTCCTCAGCTAGAAACTTCATCCCATCTGACAAGAGTTCACAGTGCAGGAAGATGCTATACAAGCTGCCAAAGGAGGAAAATAATTATCAGTTTACCTACAATTGTATGCTTACCACCAAGCATTTATTTCCATGACTTCACAAGAGCTTGCAGAAGGAAAGGAAGAGGAGACAGAAGAGGAGGGAAAAGGAGGGGGGAGGGAAGGATGGAGAGAGAAACAGAGGTAAGGGTCTGCTTAGCAAGTTTTATTGAGCACCTATTATTTGTCAGGACACCTAAACCTGATGCTGATGCAGTCCTTATCATTAAGAAACTTTAAATCTATATTAGGGAGTGAATAAAAAATAACTACAAATTTCAATACAAAAAACGATAGAAAAAGGAATGACCTACCAGGTACAAGGCAGAGTCGGGATGCATTTTTTAGAAGAAAAGCCTTTTATAGTGGGTCATGAAGAACTACATTGTCCTGATAGAGGAAAGGACATCTTTAAGGACAATAGCAGTACATGGAGAACCTTGGTGCACCTACGAATAGGAGCAGTTCTCTGCCATGGAGATGTATGGATAACGGTAGGCTTGGCTAATGGTACAGGGCCCTGGAGACCACACTGAGGAGCTGGGTTCCTCGGTCCTTCACAGCTATCCTTCCTCTCATGCCTGCAGCCATCATCACACTGCAGAGCCTAGCATGCTACAACAGCCTGCAAATGGATCACTCCCATCTGGCCTTGCTCCCTTCATCCATTCTCTACTCTAAACCCTTGGGATCCACTGCAGGAGCATCTACTCTACAACAAAAGAGAAAGCCGAGCTCAGTTGCCAAGGACCGGAGATGCTCTGCAGAGGAGCAGGTGGGAATATTCTGAGCAGTAGGTGCTGTATCCAGACTGGGGTGGTGGCTGCTCACTTAACTGGGGGTACCTAAGAGCATTTTAGTTATTCCATGGTAATTCCCATTTTTAAATCAGCCCCCTTTCACTGTCTTGGAATGGCAATCACTATGATTGGCACACCCCTCAGACCATGCATGGGACTATCACTGGGGTTGGCACACCCCTCAGACCTTGCATGGAGCTATCACTATGATTGGCACACCCCTCAGACCATGCATGGGACTATCACTGAGGTTGGCACACACCTCAGACCATGCATGGAGCTATCACTGTGGTTGGCACACACATCAGACCATGCACGGCCTCTGGACACCTCTGCCTCTGTCTCATCCTCACCATGGTGTCCAGCCTCACTTTTTCTTGCATCTGGAGGACAGGGTCTGCCCTCCTCTCTAGAACTGTGCTGACTTATTCTTTCTGACCAGAACCTGTATCCTCCCTCCCACTGCTCATCTTTCAGGGATCGCATGAAGTCTTAGGGCCTGTGTTTCATCTTGTTCATACTTGCCATGTGCGACCTTGAAAAGGCTAAGAAAGGTAGTTCAGCTTCTCCCATCCACTCTAGATCTCTCACTTCAGGTTGCCCTGAACTACTCTCTACCACCTCTCTGCTGCCTAATCCAGTTCCTGGCATGAGAAGGGATCAATAACTAAATCCACTGAAGGGTTTTAAGAAAGTTTAAGAGAGATAGCATATGTGCATATGTGTTTTTAACAGATGTCTCAACTGAGACATTGAAAATATCTCAGGCATTTCTGTTCTTCACAGTGGCTGAGAGCCTCTAGTAGTAGCCTGGGGCCAGGCATGCGAGACATTTCTCAACGCTGAGGTAGAAAGATCACCCCATCTGGGCCTAGGAAACAGCTGTGAGACATGGAAGAACAGGGAAGAGGAGTTGAAATGGGTATGACTAGCTGGAAGGCTTTCCAAACCACGAATGGCTGTAGCCAGGGAGAGATCCTGCACCAAGCAAAATGGAGGCAAACAAAGTGTGAGGGGGAAGGAAAAGGGTAAGGGGAGATGGAGGGTGGAAGGGAGGAGGAGGGGAGGAGGAGGGGGAAGGCAGAGGGGGTATTTAGGGAATAGAAGCAACAAAACGAGTGACCAAGGGATGAAACATCCCTCCAAGGACAGGGATGGATGGGTGTAAAATTTGACCTTAGACAAAGTTACCCAGCTTCTCTCTCACCTGCAAACCATGGTTGAAAATAACACTCAGATTGTTAGGGATATTCTGAGGACTACATCAACTAAGGCAGTACATGTATAAAGCACTTAGATCCTTGCTGGCACATAATAAGCATCAGATAAATATTTGATACATGCAGGAGTAAATGGATCTTGAGAAATCTGGCAGAGTAATGGAGGAAGGGAGGGAAGAAGATGGATGGTAAAGGATAAGTGAGTACTGGATATGGGGGAGGGAGCAGGAAGCATGGTGGTTTGAATGAGAATGGCCCCATAGGCTCCCTATGTTTAAATGCTTGCTTCACAGGTAATTGGACTGTCTGGGAAGGGTTAGAAGGTGCATCTTGTTGGAGAAGGCTTTAAAGTTTTAAAAGCCTTTACTGGGCCCCGTCTTTCTCTTTGCTTTTTGTCTGCAGATTGGGATGTAAACTCTCAGCTACAGTTCCAGTGCCATGCCTGCCTGCCTGCCTGCCTGTGGCCACCCTTCTCACCTTGATTGTATCAGTTAACTCTCTGGAGCTGTATGTATCACCCAATTAAATGCTTTCCTTTAAAAGAAGTTGCTTTTGTCATTGTGTTTCATCACGACAATAGAGTGGTAATTAAGACACCCCCTAAAAGTAGGTGCAGAAAATATGCCTGTGTTCTCCCTTTTTCTGGATGGATAATGGCTAAAGTAAAGGTGCTCTTTGTTTCCTAGGATGTCCATATAATGGCTTACACTGGACATCTGACAGGAGTGGAAGCTGGAAAGTGACAGAATGAGGTAACCAGAATGTGCCAATAGGCATGCCACATACTGCATTCTTCTGTTCCATGCTGTAACAAAATCCTAGAGGCTGGGTACTTATAGAGAAAAGTGGTTTGTGGTGGGTTGGTCTGGTGCTGCTGCTATGTATTCAAATGTTAGATACTGAATCCCAAGATTTGATTGCTCCAAGATGAGCAGAGCCTTACTCGCACCAGCTTTTGTTATGTAAAACCTGCCCCTCAAGTTATCCCTGATTGGGTAGTAAAGATGCCTACAACTTGTAGCTGGGATGAAGAGAGGCAGGAGGGTCTCAGGCAAGGACCATGAGAGGAGGGAAAGGAGGAAGAAAAAAAGAAGTCATCATGGGGTAGGTGGATCATGAGCACATGGCCATGAAGACTGGCTTGTTGGGATAGGAGCAGCCCAGATGGAACATGGCAAGTGATATCTTGGGATTTTTGACAGTGAAGTAGACAAAATAGCATGGAGGGTTGATATCTGCCCAGCTCTAGTGCTTTTAAGCTTGTAATTCTGAAGACTTTTGTGTCATTTATTTGGGAACTAAATGATCTAAGGTGGGGTAGAAACCCTCAAATCATATTCACCAGTGGTTTATTTAGCTCACGGTTTTGGAGGTGGAAATTCCAAGCTCAGGGGCTGGGGAGAGGGCTCAGTCAGTAGAGTGCTTGCTTGCCATACAAACCTGAGGTCCTGATTCAATATCCAGCTCACTGACTGGCTCATGCCCAGCCAGATATCGTATGTGGCTCATGTTCAGCTGTCTAGGGATGGTGCTGCCCACATAATGTTGGGCCTTCCCACATCAATCATCAGTCAAGATGGTCTCTCACAGACATGGCCATAGCCCAATGGGAACTGGGCAATCCTTCAATTGAGACTCCCTCAAATGACTCTATGTCCAGTTGACAGCTGAAGTTGAGACAACTTCAAGCCAGTTTAAGCAGGAAGAATTTGTTACAAATATTAAATGGCTAGTAGAATCACTTGGAAGGGAAAAACAGGCTCAAGACTAAGTTTTCAGGGCCCACTCAGCAGGCTTCCAAGGACATGCTCACTGCTCACTCTTTGGTGCCAGGAAGTCTGCAGGGCAGCAGTACCACTATTGGCATTAATAAGGAGCCCAGTTATCCCACAGTTACCTCATAGTAAAATGAGTCTGCTGAGTGTTTACGACAGTGCACCTTGCACTAAGCCAAGTCTAACCCCATTTACTGCTGAGCAGTTTGAAAATGCACAGCTTATAGCTCATAGGCTCAGTATGGCTCAAAGAACTTGAGGTGATACGTATGAGTTGAGTTCGTCTGGTTTGAAGCTGAAGAAGAGGCTGCTGGGACCAAGGGCATAGCTAATATGTTTCCCTTTCTTGGCAGATGAGATTGACTTTCCTCCTACCAACAGAGTTCACTGGTGATTGATGGAAATTCAATTGCTGGGCTGGACAACAATTAATGTTCTGTGTGCTCTTAACCCTAGCCATGCTCGTGTCATCAGCACATGACTGGCAGATGGGAAACTGCTCTAACAGAACAGGCCGGCATCCCAGAATCCTGGGAATAGGAAGAAATTCAGGAATCATAAAATTCCATAGTATAAAATACCACTATGAAGTCCAAGGAGAAGAGGAAGAATATATAATACATTTTATTTTATCTAAATGAACTCAGTTTAAGATTTGGACTTATTCTAAAACCCTTTGCTTTGCCCTCTATTTCTTCTTTCTTAGTCTCTACTGGTTTTTTTACCCTCATAATTTTACAATATATACAAAGTACTTTGGTTGTTTTCAACCCCTTATCCTCTCTCATCCACCTCCACTCCCACTGAACCATTTTTTCCCAGGAAGTGTTCTTCCCACTTTCACGTCTTCTTAGTTTCCAGTAACCACATCACTGAAGAAAGTGACTCCTCCTTCCCCAACAACCATTCACTACCAACAGCTGCTGGAGAGGTAAAGCCTCACGAGGATCTCCCACATTCAGGATAGAATGTTGATGGCATATCTTCTTATTCAGCTGTTGTGAGTTCATGAGTGCAATAGCCATGTGATATCCAGAAGTCAAGAGAAGAACTCCCCAGTCTTCCCTTCTCACCCCACACCATTTTCTGAAGGTTTATTAGGGGCTGTAGATGTCCCATTTAGGGCTTTTCCCTCTATCATTTATAATATTTATAATTCATAGATTTTATATATTTAGGCTTTTCTTGCTGAAATGAAAATTAAATGGTCCTTTGTTAGTCTCTTGAAGTGTCCTCTTGATTTTTTAATGTTACTTGATCATCCCTATAGGGAAGTTCTACATAACCTCTTCTCTGTGGCCTCTTCAACTTCATTCTTTATTGCCAACTAGCTAGGAGGATATAAACTCCAGAGTCAACTAGAGTCAACTAGAATTATTTCTTTTTGTTATCATATTATACCATCAATTTTTACTTCTTCTATTATAGCTTTTGCTCCATGGGGGAAGGCTTCATTATAATTATGTTTTCAGTTTTAAAGGACTGAATTTACATTATACAGTACTCAGCAAGCAAGAATAAAATGATATTGTGGTTTGAATAAGAATTACCCTCGTAGGCTCACATATTTGAATGCTTAGTCACCAGGGAGTGGTACTATTTGAAAGGATTAGAAGGATTAAAATATATGGCCTTGTTGGAGGAAGTGTGTCATGGGGGGAGGAGTGGGCTTGAGGTCTCAGAAGCCCATTTCAGGCTCATGACTCCCCTACCCACCTACCCCTGCCTATGGATCAGGATATAGGTCTCAGCTACTGCTCTAGCAATTGCCTGGATGCTACCATATCCTCCATCATGATGATAATGTATAAAACCTCTGAAACTATAAGCAAGCCCCCAATTAAACACTATCTTTCATAAGATTTGCCTTGGTCATGGTGTCTTTTTACAATAATAGAAAAGTGGCTAAGAGAGAAGTTGGTACCAGGAATGGGGAGAAGTTTGTACTGAGGACTGGTGTATTATTATTACAGGCCTAACCATGCTGCTTGTTGGAATACAGAAGACTTTGGGACTTTGGACTAGGAAAGAAGTTGGACACTTTAAGCAGGGTTTAATGGGCCGTACTAGTAGGAGCACAGAAGACAGTGGGGTTGAAGATCATTTGAACTGTGGGGGTTCAGCTCAAGAAATTTCAGAAGACTGTTAGTAGGTGGCTTAGAAACCGTTCTTCTGATATTTTGGAGAAGATTGTGGCTGTTTTCTGCTCTTGTCTAAAAAAGTCTTCATGAAGTGAAATTGAAGAGTTTTGGACTAATGGCATTGGCAGAAATTTCAAGACAGACAAGTGTTGACTGTGTCATGTGGTTATTAGTGATCACTCCTATGTTAATCTATAATGCAAAAGAACGAGTGGGTCAAGGAGAAATACAAAATGTACAGTTGAGGAGAAAAGGAATATGAGGAAGTGGAAGAGAGCTAAATCCAGTGCTCAGAGAGATGGAAGTTTAAAGAAGAGCCTGATATGAAACGGACTAGGGGGAATGGCGACTTCCAACTTATGAAAAGGAATGAAAGAAAACAAGCAGTAAAGGAAATCAACAACAACAAAAGCTGATGTATCTGTAATTGAAGGCACGTGTGTGGGTGGGAGGGTGGGTGGGTGGGGGAGCACGAATTTCAGCCTTATCAAGCATCAGAAATTCTCAGCTTTGGCCACAGACTGTCGACGCAAGGATATAAGAAAGGGTTGTGGAGTCTTCCTCTGCAGCCAAGGAAAGCTGCTGAGGCCAGGCACATGTAAGGGGTGTCTCTGCATAGAGGCCCAGAGAGCTCATTAGGTAAAGCCTGGATTGTGTTGGAGATTCCAAGATGTTGGAGATGCCAGAGTCATGGGGCATAGCTGTAGACTGATTGTGGACCCAGCTCAAGAGAGAGAAGTATGCTGCAGTCATCAAAGCTGAAAGGAGTTGGAGAGCTGAAGAGCGCTTTGACATCAGGCATGGAGATGCAAGAGTTTACCCTGCTGATTTTAGGTCTTATTTTGGTCCAGTATTTCCTCCCCTTTGGAATGATAATATATATCTTGTACCATTGTATGATGTAAGCATGTGATCTGCCTTTTTATTTTGATTTTTCAGGGGCTTACAGTTAAAGCTACATTGAACTTTGGCTTTTTAATCAATGTTGAAACTGTGATAGACTGACTATAGGAATTTTTAAAGTTTGAAGGAATGCATTTTTTTTTGCATTATGATATGACTATAAGCTTTTGGGGACCAGGGAGTGGAATGTGGTGGTTTGAATAAGAATGGCCATCATAGGCTCATATATTTGAATGCTTAGTCACTAGGGAGTGGCACTATTTTAAAAGATTAGAAAAATTAAGAGGAGTGGCCTTTTTGGAGGAAATGTGTCATGGGGGCTGGGGGTGGGGTGGGCTTTGAGGTTTCAAAATCCATGCCAAGTCCAGAGTCTCTCTCTACCTATGGATCACAATGTAGTTCTCAGCTACTGCTCCGGTGCCATGTGTGCCCCATGCTCCCTGCCTTGATAGTAATGGATTAAACCTCTGAAACTTCAGGCAAGCCTCCAATTAAATGCCCTCCTTCATAAGACTTGACTTTGTCATGGTGTGTGTCTCTTCAAAGCAATTGAACAGTGATTAATAAAAATGGTGAGTACCAGAAATATAGTAGAGCATCACTCTAGACACACACAGTATCTAGCAAATACTGCCTAGGCAAATTTGGGAACCAAAACAGTTCAGTTGGAGCCTCTGTTCCACATAGTGTGTCCCAGGAAGAACATCTGTTTCTGGGTGAGACTTCTAAGGACCCCTTCCCACCATAGATGTCTTTATACCATGGGATAGACAGTAGTTTAGTCTTTAGCTTTGGGAAGGTGCTGGCATTGATTTTTTTTTCTCCAGCTGTGTTCGAGAATACAGTGTTTTTACCCAGCATGCTTTCCTTCTATTGTTAAGGACATGATGCTTACTCTTGAGCTATTAGGCTCTTTCCCTTTCCCCTTTCCACGGGGTGGGTATGGGGCAGCCGATTCCTGGACAAGAGGTCTTGGAGGACACAAATTTAGCTAGGTCTGAACTGCCAACCCCAAATCCAGCTCCTGCATCTCACGGCGCTTGAACAGTGCGTGATAGCTTACTAATACACTGAGTATCAATAGCTTTATTCCAAAGGGTCTTCTGTTTTGTTTACCAGCATGAAGAGCCTCTAATGGCTACACACACCTTGAATCCTAACTCAATCTTTATGATCAGGCATAAAACCCCTATGACTTAAGGTAAGCTTTGCCAGCACTCACTAAGTGGAATGTGAATTGTTTTACTCTGGCTGCTTCCCTGGGCTACCTGACTTGCCCTCTTCCAGTTTTGCTCCAGTCCTAAAGACTGGGTACGGACTCCCAGCTGAAGTTTCTCCAGCCTTGGTGTTCCCAGTTTTAAACCTGGCTTGTCCAAAATGAAGGGAAATGGTAGACTCCAGGAGAAGAGGGAGGGACATCTGTCTATAACACCAGCCTCTCCTCAGTGGTTCCATCCCTACTAGACTGGCCCAACAATGTCCCAGCTTCTATCAGGTGACCTTGTCTCTGGACTACCTGTCATGGAAATCCCGAGCCAGGGCTTGGGGCTTCTTGACGGGGCTCAGTGTGTTCCTTCTATCAGAGACCACGTGCCTGCTTTGAGCTCTGTTAGGAATATTCAGAACGCTTTTCTATTTTGAGGTTAGACCCGAAGGGATACAAAGATGAATCTTCAGGGTGGGAATCTTCACATTACACAGGACTTTAAAATGAAAGTTAAAGAACTGTCTCCTGCTGCCTTCCTCCTTCAACATGTTCTTCTGCCTCCAGCTCTGGGGAGAACCAGGTCCTCTCCTTTGGCTGTTCCATCTGGTTTCAGATCTCTGTACACTGGGTCATCCCTCCCTCTGGTCACATGATTTTTAAACTGGTAAGCAAAGCACAGAGGAAAGGTGCGGGGAGAGTGTGTAATCATTGAGAAGCTTCAAGCAAACACTGACGCCCTTTGGCTGTCAGGGCTGAGGGCAAGAAGGACTGGAATTGGGAGCATGCTTCTAAATGGTGGGCATCAGTCACGGGTGCCACGGGGTCCACGCAGGAGGCGCTAGAGGGCACACTAGTCAGCCAGCACAGCCCTTGAACTGGGTTTTGAATTTGGTAAGACCAAATCAGGGGACAAAGTGACCTTGCCATTCATGAAGCTGACACACTTAAGCGATGTAGACCGCACCTGCTGACTGGGGAGACTCTAGGCATGGCCGCCCCATGATGACTGGCAATAAATCTCTCTGTGTCCTTCCTTTCCAGCAGACAGAGCCTGGCAAAAAAAGAAACCAGACCATCATCAACCTTGAGCAAATGTCTGGTTTTGTGTTGTGATTTATCAAAATAACAACTGAAAAAAAAATCAGCTCTTTGTTTTGGGGAAGTGATTTATCTTTAGATTTCTCTGGTTCTGTGATCCCTAAAGACATTGTGTATTTAGCCATGGAACATAATTATGGAAAGTAATTTATACACCCAAGGCATTTCTCAGATGTGGAAATAGGGAGGCAGAGTAGTGGGGAGAGCCACAAATGGACAGGGAGTGGAGTTGAGCTCTGGCCTTGCCCATCCCTAGTTTAATGATCAGGCTCAGCCACTTAATCATACAAGAGTTTCTCGATGATCAAAATCAAGTGTCTTGAGAGTAAAAAAGTTAATGTGAGAGGGTACTCCGAAAGTGCTTTTTAATATTATTTCATTTTAATTAAAAATTTCAATAGTGCTGTAACTTTGTGATGTGATGACCCCATTGGTTTTCTTTCCATTTTGCTTTTCTCTCTCTCTCTCTCTCTCTCTCTCTGTGTGTGTGTGTGTGTGTGTGTGTGTGTGCTCGCGTGCATGTGTGTACACCTTTATCAAACAGAGTCTCCTGTAGTTCAGGATGACTTTGAGCTTCTGTTCTACTTGCCTGCACCTCCTAGGTGCTGGGATTGCAGGCATGGTAACCAGATGTTTGAATCCATGAAACCAACAACACATGCTTTAGTGTGACTTTAGTGTGCTTTAGGAGAGTCACCGCTACCGTGGCTATGTGGAGGGCAGAATCTGAAAGACATCACTGAAGAGCTTGTAGGTTTGACAGGCCTGGTTGCAAATGATGCCAGGGAAGTCCCTAGGACCTCAGTGGGAGTGTATCCTCTTCCTTTGCCCTTCCTTTGGCTCATCCTTTCTGACCTTCAGAAAGCATCTCTACTTGGATGTACCAAGTGTCTGTAGTGTTGAATTTAGCTAACCCACTCTGCTCTGGACAGGTCTCATGCTCTCTGCACCTGCCCAAGAGTCCTCTGAATTTGTGAATGAAAGACACACACACACACACACACACACACACACACACACACACACACACACCAGTTAATTTTAATATGCCTTGACTAGTTCAAAGGTGGGCAGTTCTAATCCTCCTGCTGTTAGCAAGAACTCCACTCCCGTATTCCTGAGTTAACATCTTTTAAAATCTATATTTCATATTTCATCTATGCTACCCTAAACACAATTGGGGAGGTGGCCCTTTCCCTGTGGCCACTTTCTCTGATTCTGACATGTTGGCTGGCCTTTAGGTCTGGTCTTTCTTCTTCCCTGTCATGGCAATCTCCTCCTTCCATCTGGGAACAAGGACCTTCAGTGTTTGGACATGCAGATTCCCCATTTGGGGAGCTGAATTAATTTAAAGCATTAGAACCTATCCCCAACAATGTCCTACTATTGTGGGGACAGCAAACCAGAATCCAATTCAGGCTGACTGGAGACAGTGAGCCCAATAATAGTGTACAACACTTTGGGACAGACCCCCAAGATAATCTTAGGCCCAGGACATAGTAGTTGCCATTTGTGGTTTACCACGTGTTACCAAGAGAACAGAAGTACTGCCTGCAACGGAGGTTCTGTTTCCCAGGATGGAAAAATAATTAAAGGGGTTATGGGAGGGTAACTAGAAATGAACGTGCATTCAGAGGACAAACAGTGCAAGGGGCTACCCTGCATGCTCCCAAGTCAATTCTTCAAATGTCACCTGCCCCCAAATCATTCCTGCAGCACCCCGATCAAGCATCTCTTTTGCTTCCACCCCAAACAAACCCCGTGCCTTGCTCCTGCTTTGCACCTTACCCACCAGCCTTCTCTAGGCCTCTTGTCATTTGCAAGGGTGGAGGTTTCCTCCCAGCTTCTCCAGCCAGTGTGAACATTCAGCCCCACGGCACTGCCATGAGAATCAGCAGGCAAAGGTGATCTGGTCTCCAACTCTGACAGGGTACAGTTGCTAACATTGCTAACCTGGAAAGCAACATGAATATATGATTGTCTCAGCTAATGTTACATGAACACCTCTCGTGCAACCAGCTCCAGACTGTGGAAGATGACCTTTGGGAATGGGAGAATTTGGAAGAACAATTTCCCAGAGAATATGTTGATGCTGAGCTGAATACAACACAGGAGCATCTATCTATCTATCTATCTATCTATCTATCTATCTATCTATCTATCATCTATCTATCCTCTATCTATCTATCTATCCTCTATCTATCTATCTATCCTCTATCTATCTATCTATCCTCTATCTATCTATCTATCCATCTATCTATCTATCCATCTATCTATCTATCTATCTATCCTCTATCTATCTATCCTCTATCTATCTATCCTCTATCTATCTATCTATCTATCTATCTATCTATCTATCTCTATCTATCCATCCTCTATCTATCTATGCTCTATCTATCTATCTATCTATCTATCCTCTATCTATCTATCTATCTATCTATCTATCTATCTTAGAGACAGGGTCTCACTATGTAGCTCTGAGCTCTCACTGTCCAAGATGGCCTCAATCTCACAGAGATCCACCTTCCTCTGCCTCTGCCTCTCAAGTGCTGGGATTAAAGGCGTGCACCACTATAGCTGGCACTAAGCAGGAACATCCATAGTCCTCAGGTCTAACACAAAGGCCACAGCAAATCCCTCTTACCAGTGATGTGTAAAGCATAGGTGGGACATTGCACAGTATTCCACACTCCATAAATGTTATTTCCTTCCTCAAGCAAAATCAACAAACAACGAAACAAACAAAGACCCTTCCCTTGATTTTCCAAACTAATCCCAATGTCAAAATGCCCACTTCTAGATCTCATGTGCGTGTGTGTTTATTAACTACAATATGCTATTGGGCAAAAGCATCTAGATCTTGCTCCATCACTCTTCCTCTTCTCCCTCCTCTCCCTCCTCTCCCTCCTCTCCCTCCTCTCCCTTCTCTCCCTCCTCCCCCTTTTTCTCTTTCTCCCCCTCTGTCCCCTTCCAGGGTGCTAAACTACAGATTAGAGGCAACACACTGCGAGACACTGAGAAGCCAGTGTGGGAACTGACTTTGAGAAAGGGAGAGGTAGCATGAGCTAGAATGGAGGCTTCCGGGCAGATTGCTGGGAAAAAGCCTGAGGAATTTGAAGAGCTGTTACCATGGACTATGCAGTGAATCTTTAATGACACCACTGAGATGCTGCTAGGGTTGGAATTACTCCTAATTACCCTTGACTGCTGGGATTGATGTGCAAAAACCCTGCTGAGACAGAGCCAAGTGAGTACCTAGGTTTTAATTCATCCACATAGAAGAGTGTGCATAGATAGAGAAATCCTCAAAAAACTACCAGCTGTCAGGTTTAAAGACTCAGACTAGGAAGGGACAGGAGGACGGAATCAGGGGACAGTGTGAGCACCATCTTAGGTGACAGGGATACATGATTCACATCAGCTTCACCTGCTGTGTTCAGGGCAAGGAGAATATTTATTGTTGGATCCCTTTGGTATTTGGATATTCCATGGGAAAAACAAGCATCCTTGGAGCATTTCTCTCTCTTTTTGTTGTTGTTGTTTTGTTTTTTTTGAGACAGGGTTTCTCTGTGTAGTCCTGGCTGTCCTGGAACTCACTTTGTAGACCAGGCTGGCCTCGAACTCAGAAATCCGCCTGCCTCTGCCTCCCGAGTGCTGGGATTAAAGGCATGCACCACCACACCCGGCTTGGGACATTTCTAAATAATGTGGCTTTTCTAGTGTGCAAACAGCAGTGTCTACTGGTGTCATGCTCAGTGTAACAGTGCAGTCCAGATGGGTGAGGTACCTCTCACAAACCATCTTTGATGAAAAATCAGACGCTTGACTTCCTACTTCAACCCTAAGGAACAAACAGGGACCTACTCAGGAAACCCGAACCCAGTTGCAATTGCATCTAGACTCCTTTAGAATAGAACCACGTGTACTTCTCAAATTTTTCATCATAAGAGTAATGGGTGGTACTGAATACTATGTAATAAAGGCTGGTCTAGATCTAGAGAAATTACGGTGTAAAGTGACTAATTATCTGGTGTGTGTCATTAAGGCATTTTACAGTATGTTTGAGGGACCCAGTGTGGCAACACAGGAGCCATCTGAAGCTAAGCAGGTATTAAGCAGGTGGGGACCTGGCATGTGGCCACTGGCACTAAGCAGTTTATGTTTCAGGAAAGTATTGCTTATGTCGCTACGTGACGCTTAAATCATGGCATGGGGCAGACAATAAAACGGGAAAGTGCAGCTCCCCGTGTTAATTTGAGCACTAATTTAAAAAACAGAAAACAAACCACCAAACATTGTAATGCACATTTCCTTACCTGTGTGTGCACATTTTCTATTTATATGCTAAGATGTGTGTGTGTGTATATAGAGAGATTTATAAACAGATACTGATGCCTACAAGAATGAGAAATATTCAGCCTTCAATCCGCATGTCTGGACTTTTTGGCCATTGCCTAGCAGGATTTGCTCACAATCAGTGACTAACTACATTTCTGAAAATTAAGATGGGCTAATAAGATGACTTGCAGGGTAAAAAACCTTGCTGCCAAGCCTGACGACCTGAGTTGGATCCCCAGGTCCCACTGAGTGGAAATCGAGCTGTCCTCTATCCTCCTCACTCATACATACCATGTGTGCTGGCTGATTTTATGCCAACTTGACACAGGATGGACTCATCTGAGAGAATGGAAACCCCAGTTGAAAAAAAATGCCTCCATAAGATTGGGCTGTAGGGAAGTCTGTAGAACATTTTCTTAATTAGTGACTGATGTTGGAGGGCCAGTCCACTGAGGTGATGCTATCCCTGTGTACGTGGGCCTGGGAGGATATAACAAAACAAACTGAGCAAGCCAGGAGGAGCAAACCAGTAAGAAGCATTCCTCCATGGCCTCTGTGTCAGGTCCTACTTCCAGGCTCCTGTCCTGACTCCCTTTAATGATGAACAGTCATATGGAAGTGTAAGTCAAATAAAACCTTTCCTCCCTAACTTGATTTTTGGTCGTGGTGTTTCATCACAGCAATAGAACTTTGACTAATGTCCCCACACCCAGTAAATATATAAAAATCTAAATTAAAATGTAATTTGTTTGATGGTGAATTTTAAAAATAGTGAAACAAAAAGGGAACAACAATACATATGTTCAGACTAAACTTTAGATCATTATGCTTGGCTACTATAATAAGATACCATATACTTGCAGAAAAAATTAAACATTTATTTCTCATAGTTCCCAAGACCAGAAACGACAAGGTCAGCATGCCAGCAAGACTTGGCTTGGCTAAGTCTTCCAGATTCATAATAGCAACTTTACTATTGCAGCCCCTGACTGTAGAGAGGAGATCTTGTCTGTCTCCTGTTTCTGATAGTTCCCAATTCTACCAGGAAGACCCACCATGACCTTTGTAAACTTGGTCAATTCTCAAAGGCCACACACCCTAATACCATCACACTGGGATTACAGCTTCATTGCAGTTAGGGACACAGCCTTCATGATTTTCCATGTACTTTCTTCTAGCCTCTCATTTTTGAATATATTTAGTTTGGAGTGTATGGAATATGAATAGTTTAGTATCCTGTCATGTAAGAGCGATTCTGATGCTAAGGTCCTGTTCCCCAGTTGATTCTTGATCTGTCAGTCAAGAAAGCCATGGGCCAATTGCTGGGCAGAAGGTACAGATGGGACATCTCGGTCCTGAGAGGAAAAGGAAGACACAAGGAAGAAGAGGGAGAGTTCACCATGCTTTGGAGAGAGAAGAACCAGGCAACCATGTGAGGTCTCTGGAAGAGTGGTGGGTGGTCAGAGATGTTTAGCAGGGACTAGATTCAACTGACTAATTAAAGTTAGGGCAGGTGGGAGGAGCAGAGCTGAGAGTAATGCTAAGGGCGAGTTTTCCAGGAGAGAGATAGTAGTGCCCAGCAATTGTGCCAAGAAGGGAAGTTGAAAATGAGAAAATGTGTGCATGTTTTTTTTTTTTTAATCTGTGGATTCAAGGGAAACAAGGTGGGGGCTGGTAGCTTGGCCCATTCCCAGAGTATAGGCAGGGTAGGAAAAAGCTACACACAACACTGTCATAAGTTCTCTATTGTCATTCTATCAAGTGGATAATTACCTTAAGATAGATAGATCTACATGGACTTACCAGGTCAAAGACCATAAACTTTGGAATATTTTTTTGTCCACATTGCTGATCAGCTTTCCAAGAATGTTGACAACATTTATATATCTGCCAACAGTATATAAAAAGGCTTGCTGTACTATACCATTGCCAATGTTGAGCATCGACAAGTTAGAAACCATGTAAACGCCATCTGATTGTGTTCAAGATTCCCAAATATAAGGATACATTCAGGAAAGTGTCTGACTTTTCCCAAAGCAAACACTGCTGAAATTAGCAAAAACAAGACAGTCAGCAATTTCCCATCTGTAGCAATGCCCGCCAGCCCCCTGGTGTAAGCTTCCTCACAAGTAATGGTTCTCCCTACTTCTAACAGTAATGGTTCTCCCTACTTCTATCAGTGACAGACGGTTCTGTTTTCATTTGTTTGCCGGCTTCTGTCTTAGAAATCTGGCACACGGTATACATTTTCCATTTTGTTGTTACTGGACATTTGGATGGTTTTCAGTTGTGGATTATGAGCATTTCTATGTAAACCAGTTGGTGGCTACATTTTTGCTGGGCATAGATCCAGAAGTGGGCTTGCTGAGCGGCAGTATATACCTGCATTCGGCTGCAGAGGACACTGACAAACTAATCGCAGACAACCTAGACATCCAGGAATGAATAAGGATCTAATTCACGGAGTGTTGGCTGCCTTCTGTAACCCTGTATTTTTACTTCAGCCAGTTGTCCTGTGGCACTGTCTCTTTAATTTTCATTTCATAGTGATTGATGATCAACTTTTCCTATATTCACTGTTCATTGGGGGGACAATGCCCTCCTGTGAAAGGAGCGTTTTCCCATTGGACTGACCATTTCTTATTAAATCATATAAGCAAGTTTAATATAGTATTTTGAGTCCTTTACTAGATACTCGGTTAATTTCTCTCTCTCTCTCTCTCTCTCTCTCTCTCTCTCTCTCTCTCTCTCTCTCTGCCACACTCCCCCTCTTCCTTCCTTATCTCTCTTTTTTTCAACTATACCCAAGCTACAGTTGTCTGGGAAGAACGTCAGTTGAGAAATGCTTCCATTAAATTGCCTGTAGGCAAGCCTGTAGTGAACAGTCTTGATTAACAATTGATGTGGGAAGTCCCAGTCCACAGGAGTAGGCAGTGCCACCCCTAGGTGAGTGGACCTGTGAGCTACAAGAAAGCAGTCTGAGGAAGCTATGAATTGCAAGCCCTCCATGATCTCTGCTTCAATTCCCACCTCCAGGTTCCTGCCTTGAATCATTGCCCTGACTTGCCTTTGAGGTGTACTATGAACAGTAAACTACATGAATTCTTATTGTTTAGTCATGGTGTCCATCACAACAATAAAAGGCAAACTAAAAAATTGGAACCAGGTCATTACTGCTATGACACACCTGGCTGTGTGTGTGGGGGAAGATTGTGCTGACATTTGAACTTAGAGTCAGAAAAGCTGTGGAGTGTTCAGAGCTCAGCGGGCTTTTCCGTTGGAGCTTGGAAGACAAGTGTTGAGAGTGATGCAGATGATGGAGGCCTCACTTGTGAAGTTTCAGGGGGAAGCAAAGATTCTGTCAGAGCTGGAGCTGAAGAGTCCTCTGTGACTAACAAGAGACCAGGATGCTAAACTGAAATGTTCGATATGCTGGAGCAACTGAGAGCGGTCAGAAGGGACTAGAGAGTCAGTTGTGTTCACAAAAAGATCTATCTACATCATTGAGCCAAATCTTCTGGGAAGTATTTCCTCTGGGTAAACCCACAGAAGCTATGATCTAGAGAGGCCAGGGCTGTACCTCATGCTGGCAATGAAATTTGGTATACCTAAGAGTTTCCCGGGTGATAATGGTTTTGGAATCATGAAGGGATCATAGAAATACAATAAGACTTGGCACTGTGCAAGGCCAGGAGAAGCTCAGCTGCAGTAGAAACCCTGAGATTAGGGAGGCCATGTAGAGAAGTTGAGGCTTAGTGCCATAAGGCAGGGTTATAATCCCCAAAGAGAACAGGAGAGGCTACGGGTGAAGGTACAGCCCATTTGCTACAGAAACCCCAGCCTTCTGGAGATCCCATGACCATAGAACTCTTAACTAACAAGTCAGCTACAAGTGTTGGCTGAGATGGCCTGAGTCTAGCTGTGTGTTCTATAGGTGGCAGAGTCAGGGAAGAGGAGCTGCACAGGTCTTTGGAGTCTAGAAGAGGCTGAGTCCCAGAAAGGGCAATGAGCTCTACACTGTTGGACTTTGGTTTTGTTTGTCCTATTGTAACTGTGCCCTGCCCTTTACTTTTTGAATTAAGGAGTTTGTAAATTATTTTTGATTTTGCAGGGGTCTACAACTAAGAGAGTTTGGAATGTTGGAGAGACTAAGGTTTTAGAGTGGGAGCTGGCAGCACTCAGGAGGCAGAGGTAGGCAAATCTTGAGGCTAACCTGGGCTACGGAGCAAGTTCCAAGACAGCCAATGATATACAGAGAAACCCTGTCTCAAAAACCAAACCAAACAAAAACAAAAAAATTTAGAGTGGATTGTTTTGTGGATATTTTACAGAGGTTTTACCTATTTTAAAGAGGCTTTAAACTTTGAAAGAGACTTTGGGTGTTTTAAAAAGTCTGAACTTCAAAGCGAATTTTATATGACTATGAGAGTTTTAAAATTATTTATGTTCTGTATTATGGTATTGACATTATTATGAGATCTTGGGAATAAACAAGAAAGGAAATATTAAGCTTTAATAGTGATCTGTTGATGTGTTAAACAGACAAAGGGCCCAATTGTCCTGTTTGTTTTTTATTATTATTTGTTTGTTGGTTGGTTGGTTGGTTTTGTTTTGTTTTTGTCAGCTTGGCACAAACTAGACTTATCTGGGAAGAGGAACTTTAACTGAGAAAACACTCTCATCAGATTGCTTGTGGGCAAATCTATGGTGCATTTTCCTGATTAGTGGCTAGGCTCAGCCCATAGGTGGTATGGGGAAAGTGCCACCCATGGGAGGATGGGCTGAGTAAGGCATGTGGGACAAGCCTGTGAGCAGTTCCTCTGTGGCATCTGTTTCAGTTCCTGCCTCCAGGTTTGTGCCCTGACTTCCTTAGCAGATGGACTAAAATGAACTGTAAGCTAAAATGAACCCTCTGGCCCCAGGTTGTTTTTGACCGCAGTGTTAATCACAGCAGCAGAAGGCATACTAGGACAAGCACCATCTTTGGGTGAACAAAAGGCATGCAATCTAGTAGACTTCAGTGTATCTGTGTCCCATTATCACCAATGCTTGGTGTGTCCCTGTAATCAGAATCTCTGTCATTCCAAGAGCCTGGGCATTCTCTCCTTTTCTGAAATTTACATTCTTTGGTATCCAGTGAAATTAGACTTTCTTTTTTCTTTTTGTTTTGTTTTCTTTAGGTTAGGCATGTGTTCCTGTCTCTTCAACTTTTATTTTGGCTGTATCGCATTGTTGGATCAATTTTAGAAGCTTCTTGCTTGTTTTGCATTCCCAAATGCATGTTTTATTTTAGAATACTACGGAATCTGTGGGTCCACTTGTAGAGAATGAGCTTTCTCTTTCTTTCTATGTGTTGTATTTCATACTGGACTTTTTTCCCCAACTCTCTATTTATCTAAAGTTCTCCTTTGCATTTGCTTTCACGTTTATATATACAAAATTTTCTATACACAATAAATATAGTGAAGTGTTTACTGTACAAGTAAAAGTGATCTGAGTGTTTAATCTCCATCACCCATGCTAGCCACAGCAGTGTGTGCCTGTGATCCCAGCACTGGGGAGGCTGAGACATGAGGAGCCCCAGAACTGCTGGCCCGCTCCTCTAAGTGAATTAGTGAGCTTTGCATGCAGTGAGCGACACGGACAAGGTGGAGAGTAACAGAGAGACACCCAGTGCCGACCTCTGGCTTCTACATACACTCACATGCATGTGAAAACTTACCAAAAGCAAGCACACACCTGTTAAAGGGTGTTCTCTACCCACTCTTCGTGTTTCCTGAAATAACAACTCTGAGACGTAAATATGTTTACAAATACCTAGGCCAAAGCTTGGCAGGTTCCCCGACTGGCTCATAACTTAATATCTTGTTTAGTCTAATCTAAATTCTGCCACAGACTGGTTACTCTGCTCAGCTTTCCTGTTTCTGTCTCCATCAGAGTGAATATCCAATGATTCTCTCTCTCCCAGCATCCTTTTCTCCTACCAGAATTTTCACCTCCTATTTCCTGCCTCAGCTATAGGCCAGTCAGCTTTGACTGACAGGTGATGCTTCCATACAGACATAAGAGATTCCTTCTACACACACCCATACACCACACATGTACACAAAACAAAATATAGTAACAATGTAGATATTGTGTATTGTTCAGTCTCCGTGGGGCTATTGTTCTATTCCCTTGCTGAATGTTTGCAAAAAATGAAGTTCCAGCAGGCAATTCCTTGTCAGGTAGGGGAAGATTGTGAGGCTGTTTTCAGTGTAGATTCTGGGCTCAGTCAGTGGAATGCTTGACTACCAATGAGGGGATGCTCAGGAATGTCCCTCTGTCCTCGGATTCTTAGCCATCTGGACCCACAATTGTCACCATCAGTATTCAAGCTACAGTGAGCAACTGCACCCTAAATCAGGGTTGGGACCAAGTTTAAAGGGGCAATCAGGGAGAATCCAAAACAATTGCCATAGTCTCATGGACTCTTTATTACTCTTTTAATAATACAAACCACATTTTTATACAGTTGAAAATTGTAAATCCTTCTAACTGTGTTATGGAAGCATATTCAAATATTTGGCAGTGAAACTTACACGATTTTTAATTTACTAATATATCCTATAGGGTTATACTATGTAGTCTAAGCTAGTTTCCAAATCAGAATCCTCCTACCTCAGCCTTTTAAATGCAGAGATTACAGGTGTGTGCTACCATGCATGGCTAAGTAGAATTGACTTTCAATAACTCCATTGAACGGCTTTCACTTCTCCAAATGTTAAATACAAAAATTCAGTGGATACTGCATTTGGAATCGAAAAGAAACAAAAGTTATTTACCTTTGTTTTATCATGAGTGATTTTAAGTTTCTTGATCCAGAAAAATTATTTGGACATGGGGCTAGAGAGATGGCTCCACAGTTAAGAGCATCAGATTCTTTTCCAGGGGACCCAAGTTCAAGTCCCGGCACTTACCTGGTGGCCCACAACTTCAGATCCTGTATATCTGATACCCTTTCCTGGCCTTCACAACTATTGCACACACATGATACATAGGCATACATGCAAGCAAAATACACAAACACACACACACACACACACACACACACACACACACACGCACACGCACACGCGCGCGCACACACACACACACACACAAAAGCTTTAATGTTATTTAGACATGTGTGTGCTTCATGATAGTATCTGTGTGATGTCTCACTCCATGATGTAGGATGGCGGACACTAGCTTTTCTGCATAATGGGTCCAGCTCAGCTTTTTACTAAGTCTCACATAACCTCTGCCCATGCACTGTCTCCTGTCAGAAAACATGCTAGGGTGACTACACCCATAAAACTTCAGGAAGAGTACACTTTACAGAGATGGCATAGGTAACTCTTTGAGTCTAAATTTGGAAGGCTTCAGAAAATGATGCTACCTTAGCTTCCCTGCCTTCTACCCAGGAGCTGTAGACCTCTCTACCCACTATGAGAGAGTAATTACTTGGGATCAAACACCTGCTTTCCTCTAGGTTGTCATTTAATATTTAACTTGTTTTGGGAAGTGTGAAGTCATTAACACCTTACTTAGAGATAGTTCTCAAATTAAAGAAACTGAGAAAGTGAAACCTTAGACCTTGGAGGGTGAAGAAGTCCTTTGCATGGGAGGGCAAGTGTCAAGGAGAGAGGCTTAGAAGAAAAACTATTTTGTACTTTTCCAGGTGTTGTAAGCATGGACATTAGGTGAAGAACTATTACACATAACCATTTCTATGGTCACTGGTATATTCTGAGGTATTTTATATAATTGGTAATACTACAAATAGAATATAAAACAATCTGTCTTCCCTTGATTTTAATCTCTAGCCCATAAAAAAATTTACTGACTGCTATTATGAATTCCTTATATATTTTAATTAAATTAAATAATTTCTGAGAATTTTATACATAAGCATCCCACTTATATCATTTCTACCCTCTCCTCTCCCCTCGCTTCTCCCTTCCCCTCTCCCCTCCAACATCTCCAGATTCCCTCTCAAATCATGGCTTCTTTATAGTTATGCAAAGATATATATATATATATATATATATATATATATATATATATATATATATATATATAATATGTGTGTGTGTGTGTGTGTGTGTGTGTGTGTGTGTGTGTATGTATCTCTTACTAATAAGACTAATACTAAGCAACTCTTTAGAGTTACAGGACAACTCTCTCTCTCTCTCTCTCTCTCTCTCTCTCTCTCTCCCCCTCTGTGTTATATATATATTATTAACACAACTAAATTATCAGTTCTACTATGTTTATGGTCTTAGAGCCTGTTCGTGTTTGTAAGTTGCAAGTAATTGGTAAATAGATAAATTCAATTTATAAAGCAGTCATTTTAATTAACATTCTCCTTCTACAGAAAAATGATTTTTTTCTTCTGTTTGGCAGTAATTATGCAAGATAATTATGGTGGTTCGAATGAGAAATATCCCCAAAGGCTCAGGTATTTAAACACTTGTTATCTAGTTGCTGTGCTGTTTGGGGGATGTTAGGGACCCTTAGAGCTGGGCCCTTGCTGGAGGAAGCACATCACTGGGCTCAGGCTTTGGGAGGTTACAGGCTCACCTGTTTCCTATTCTCTCTCTCTCCCTGCGTTTGAGGATGTTCTAGCCTGCTGGCACACAACTGCCACACCTCCCCTGCCATTCATTATGCATGCTCCTCCCAGGAATCAAAAACTAAAATCAAATATTCTTTCCATAAGCCACTTTTGGTCATGGTGTTTTATCACAGCTGCAGAAAATTAGATGATAATAATAATACATGTAGATAGTACAGGAAATTGACTCCAGGGCTTCTGGGATCAGCATTGTCTACCCACACACTGCATCTCTCTTCAAACTCTCTTTCTTCCCCATTATATTTTAAATTAGCTTTAAAATGAAATTTTCATATGTTGTCTCCATATACTTGTAGTTTTAGCTAATCGCTCTCCCCTCCCCATCTCTGTTTGAACCTTGCCTTCTCCCTGTTTTCTCTTCCCCTACTTTTGTTATTACTGGTTTTTATGTTACTGTGATAAAGTACCACAACCAAAAGCAACTTAGGGGAGTTTATGATGGCTTCCTGTTCCAGAAGAATAGAGGTCATGATAGAGGGGAGAGCATCACATGGTGGTGGAAGCTGGGAGATGACTGACCACATTTTCATCCACACACAGGAAGCAGAGAGTGAGAACAGGAAGTGTGTGGGGCTATAAACATTTGAAGCCCTCCTCCAAGTGATGTACTTCCGTCAGCAAGGCATCACCAACCAAAGGTCCCATAACTTCCCAGACAGTACCACCAGCTGGGTACCAAGTACTCAGTACATGAGCCCATGGGGGGCATTTCTCAGTCACACCCCCACAACTCTTACATCACATGAGGTCTACTCTCTCCATTACTCTTAAGGCCTCTTCCTCCTCCCTCTGTGCTATAATCTCCTCCCAGCTTCCAGATCTCTACAGGCAGGTCAAGCTAAATGCACAAACTCAGAAATTGGATGCTATGATTCACACAAGAGACAGAACATGTGGCATTTGACTTATGCAGTTCAGCTTCTTAAACCTGTGGTGTGCAAACCGATATGGGGTCATGTAACCGAATGTGGGGGCTGGGAAAAAAATTGGCAACAGTAAAAGGTTTCTCAATGTGCAGAAATCAAAGATTAATTCAAAATTAAGTGCTTAGTGAATCTGAGGTGTTTCTGGCACTAATGACTCTCGTGCAGCCTTGGTCCTGAACATACAATATGCACTGAGCTTGCTTCATGCCAAGCAATAACAACACACTTGCCTGTAACATCTTAGCTCAGATTCCAGACCAGGTGGCATTATAACCAATAGTGGTTTTACTGTCCATACAGAGTTTCTGCTCTTACAGAAGCATGGTGGTTCAATTAAAGGCACCATTCTAGACATGTAGCTTTTAAAGTAGTACATCTTTTGATTGCATTGTATTAGAATGTTTGGTTGGTGTTTTTTTAAATTATTATTTGTGTTGCTGACTTGAATTTTATTAAAAACAGAATGATCCTCCAGTGACTTTGGCTTGGGATTGACAGTAGAAAAATTGTAAGAAGTTCTGCTCTAAAGGACCTTAGAGAAAGCCCTGTGTAATGGACACTCGCATGTCTTCTCTTGAGATGCTCTGTCTAGGCTTTGGACAGGTTTGTGAACTGCATTTTTGAAACTTTGGGGTACGATGGTCAGCATTAACCTTGGTCAGGTTTTCAGCTCCATCCACACCATCCTGTAGCACAAGGAACTTATAACTGAAATCTCTCTCAGAATCATATCTTAATTCCTCAGGTGCAGAAGATATTCATGTCAGAGGAAGGGAGCTTTACCAAGTGTGATGCTCACGAATTTGGTAACTGAGAAGTGTCTCAACCTTGGTGACTGTGGAGTCAAAACCATCTCCAGTCCTTTTCCCCTGGATGTAGTCAGCTCCACACTTATGCAAGCTTCCCTCATGCTAACTGCTCTTTGCCTGGACCCTCCAATAAATCCTACTGTGTCCCCCAAATAAAAATAATAAATAAGCAAGCATTTAATGTGGCAGACTGGAAGGTATCAACTTGTCTTTCTCAGTTCCAGAATTTCACAACAAAGATGAAAACTGACAGGCAACACAACACAGAACAAACTCAGTCAGCAGTGGGATAGGAGAATGAGCTCAACAGAGTGTCTGTGTAGGGGAAGGCTTGAGCTGCAATATTTTCCCAGAGTGATGGGAAAGAACAGATCATATACAAGTCATGGAGGGTGGATTAAAGTTTCCAACAATGTTGTTATGGATTTATCGAAGACTTAGGAAAGATAAAAGCAACCAATGGAATCAAAACAAAAATCAAATCTCAGAGAAAAGACAAGGAGTCTCTAGTTCAGAAAAGCCTTCATAAGGGAGGCCCCTAAGTACCAAACAGAATTAATGAGAAATAAAAACAGTCTACAGTGCAGCTTCCTGAGGTCTGAACTGCAAGAAAAAAAGAGCAAGTCTGGAAGCTTACAGTCTGGAGAAAACAAGGAGATTATCTGTGTTCATCAGAACTACCAGCAATGGATTGTCAGAGAAAATGAAACAATGTCTGCCCAGCCAACTGTAAACCAAGAGGAGAGAAATGAGGCTGTCTTCAGACATGCAAGGGCTTAATATGCTTGCCTCTGCTGACTACTCATTTTGGCAGCCCTGAAGTTTGAATGCAGAGCCTGGTGCCAGGTCCTCGGTCTACAGACCAACCTATGTACGTCCCCAGCCCTGACTCTACACAAACAATTACTTAAGGTTGAAGTTGCCACAGTCAAAAATAAATGGAAGGGTGTTTGATTCAAGAGCTAAGAAACTATTCCCAAGAAAACGAAGACATTGTGTTAAAAGTCAAGCCATGGAAACCCACAGCTGTGATGTTCAACAGGCACAAAGGGCAAACCACCTCTGAGAGACCGACCCGTGAGTGTAAAAGTGTAATGTAATTATAAATTGTGATTGGAACTTGTCTCTAGTAGCCACATTTAAAAGACCCAAAGAAACAATTAAAGTTACATTTAATAATATACTTTATTTAGCCCACCATATTCAGAATATCAAGCTTAGAGTTCAAGTGTTTTTGAGAATACCAAGATGTAGGTGGGGAGGAAGATGCCTCCTCATTGCATTTGATGGGTAAGTTGGGGTGAGATGGAAATCCTGACAAAATGTTAAGCATTATTGTAAAACATTACAGAAAAAGTGTACAGACTATGAAATATAAAAAGTGAGGAGAAAATTAACTAGACACCATGACTGATAAAAAAGAGTGTACAGTCTATACATGTTGGAATCCCATGTGTTAAAATGAGTAAGTTTTGTGATAGCAGTAGGCTTCATTAATGCCTGATACCCAATGGCTTTTGCTCACTGTCATTTACGACCTTGTGCAGTCCTTTCTTCTTGAAAATGGGATGAACCTACTGTTTTGTAGGTTAACATTTCTAAGATTGGGTTACAGAACAGTTTGGATTCTTTCTTGGAGAGTGCTCTTCTCTCTCTCTGTCTCTCTCTCTCCCTCCCTCCTCCCCCAAGCTCCACACCTTATCCATCTGCCACCACCACCACCCCCATTTCCTCTGAGGGAAGCCAGTTGTAATGTCCTGTTGCTATTCTGTGGTCAGAGAGGACATAGGACAAAGGACTAAGGCAGCTAAGGATGAGAAGGCTGGGATGACTCCATGGTAGACTTCAAACGGGCAGTTCAGAAGATGTGGCCTAAATCTCTGTTTCTAAGAACTGGCTAAGTCCAGGCAAGTCCAAGCCTCAGAAGCTGCCCTGCCACCTGGCCTGAGGCAAGGACAAAGCAGCAGTTTCCAGACTTCCTCAGCAACAGTTTCCAGACCTCCCCAGCAAGTTTCCAGTACCCACTCCTGGTAATGGAATGTCCCTAGAGATGGAGCAAGATAAAGGTCACCTATCCCAGAATTCCCTAATGTGCTTTAAATCAGGCCTGTGAGTGCACTTGGTTGTCTCTTTATCTTGGTAATGGGAGACTCCAACATGCTGGACTTCTGCAGAATAAAACACTCTTTCCATTTACATACTATGTGAGTCTAAGGATCATTCTTCGGCGATTCATAAACCCTTATAGAGATTCTTGTCTTACTCTCAGTAGCTTTAGAAAATGAAATCAGCCTCAGCCAGCAGTTTGGATATGAAACCTGGAGCCAAGTCACCCAGGAAGCAGCATCTGAAAGCTGCCCACAATATGTTTGAATGCTTGATTCCCAGTTAGTGGAACTGTTTGGGAAGGATTAGGAAGCAAGTGTTCTAAGTGGAGGAGTTGTTTTATTGGGAGTGGGCTTTGAGGCTTCAAAAGGCCATACAAGGCCCATCTCCTCCTGCCCCCCCCCCAATGCACACACACAAACACACACAACCAGTTTCAGCACCATGCCTGTCTATTTCCCACCATGTTGATCTAAAACTGTACATAAGCCCCCAATTAAATGCTTCCTTTCATAAAAGTTGTCTGGTTATGGTGTCTCTTTACAGTCATAGAGTCATATCCAAGACAGAAATAGGTTCCCACTGGGAAAGGGAGTCCTCCATTTTGCATCAAGCTCAGGGGGCTGTCCTCTCATGGTAGACTGCAACCTTACTACCAAAGTTTCCCCCAAAAATATCCCTAAAGAAAATGGTGGCTCTCTTGGGTGACTGAGTGGCTCCTTTAAGAATATATGTGAAGATCTGGAAGCTTCCCGAAAACTCACTGGACTGTGGGAAAGCAGAAAGAAATGGCCCTAGGACTATGATGGCCAGGAGGTAAGGATGCCTCCTTTCTAATGTGGCTTCAGCCCTACCTACCCTGGAGGGTGCTCTGAAGACTCCAAAATGGGTCAGTTCTAGAATTTGGGGAAGCAGGAGCTCTTGGATACTCCCTAAGAGTATAAATCAGCAAAAATAAGACAACTTTGTAGAGAAGGACTTGGCTTTTATAGCTTCTGAGGAAGTACCACTCTACATCTCCTGAACATCTCTCACCCTTTGCCAGGGAAAAATGTGAAAGCTGCAGGTAGTTTAGGGTAACTTTATTTTTTCAAACCTTATTTGTAATGATGGTTCCTAAACGCTTTAACCTCCCTTTTAGCCCACTACCCACCATAGGTAGTGGAAAAGAAAGGATGTGGGGGATGTGGACCTGCTTAGAAATGGTTCTTTGTAGCAACTCCCTGTCTGTGTTGCCTAGAAATCAACAGTTCAATTCACAGGAGTCAGTAGCAGCAGCTCGACCCACTCGCAAACTCTTCACAGATAAAGCAGCGGTTCAGTTTGGTAGAACCGGGATAGCCAACATGAATCAGAAATGGTGGCACATCCAGGGACAGGCAGGAAGGAAGGATTCGGACCAGCAGGGGCATTCAAAGAAGCTCTCCACTGTGCCTCTCTGAGGGAACGAAGATCAGCAAAGACTCAAGACCAACAAGCACTGCGCAGCGAGCTCTGTAAGCAAGCCAAGCTCAACCTCCGTCACAGTCCATCCAGTTCCTTTTATACTCCCTCCAAACATCACGTGTCCTCCACGGGTCTTGCCTCAGCGCATGCGCGTCTGTCTCAGCTGACAGCACTCTGCCAATCAGCCCGAGTCTGCAGAAGCAGCAAGAAACTGCAGCAAATCACTGCAGAAGGTTTTTGGAATGTTTCTCTCTATGGAGTCCCAACAAATGGAGCTCAAGTACTCAGTGTAAGGTGGACAGATACATGTGTGTCATGAGAGAAGAATCCTTTCTCACAATCCTTTCACATACTTGTCTAGTGCTTAGCAGAACATCCTTTCCCCTGTGTCCACTTCAGCTAAACGTTCTTTCACGTGTTTGCCCCAGCAAAACACCATCCAACTGACTTTCCAAAGAACCATTTAGTTTCCACTTCAGTTTAGTGTCTTCTAAAGTCTTGCCTGAGCACCTCTCTGATGCCCAGTGTTGTGCTAGTAGCCATGGGATTTGAACACCCTCCCTGCAGTGTATGTCCTGCTTATTGGTTCTTATGGTCGGTTGAGGAGACATGACAATGTTGGCTCAGACACTTTTCTTTTTTTTCTCAGACACTTTTCTATAAAACTGACTATCAAAGATTAAAGCTTCCAGAAGATGCCTCTCTTTTCCTGCTTACTCTCTCTTCCATTTTTTTCTTTTTTGATCTTGCTATGTTCTCCATACTGTGCTCTAAGTCACATTCCTTCTGTGGCAGCCCAATACAGAGCTGAGATACAGGTAACCGATACTGAGTCCACCTCACTTACCTGTTCTTTAAGCAAATTATCATCAAGAACTTTGTGTGCTAATCTCTGTAGTGGGTCTATGAGAGAAAAGAAATTTAGCAAATATCAACAGTGGAGTGGGCCTGTAATCCTGGCACTCAGGAGGCTGAGGCAGGATCTCAGGTTTGAGGTAAGGCTGGGATACATGGAAAAAACCCTATAACAGAGGGATGGGAGAGAGGGAAGGAAGGAAGGAAGGAAGGAAGGAAGGAAGGAAGGAAGGAAGGAAGGAAGGAAGGAAGGAAGGGAGGGAGGGAGGGAGGGAGGGAAGGAAGGAATTGAGGAAGGGAGGGAAAAAGGAAAGAAGAGAAATCCATTAATCAAATATAGAGGAGCTAGATACATATTCATCAAAATAAGCTTTGTCCTGGCAGTGAGGAACAACTTAATGACTTAGTGCCTGAGGCTATGTGAGCCACAGGGTCTAAGACTCTGGCTAATTATTATCCCATGGCCTTGCTCCTCTGCCCAAGCATTCTTTGCACGTACAATGTTGCTGAAAATCACAAAATCATAGGCACAGATAACATCATCAGTCTCCTAAAACTCCCCTTCCCCCGCCAGCACTGTGGTGGAGCAGCTCCAGCCCCAGTTTCAATCTGCATTGTCACCTTCTAATATTACTCTGTGTCACTGGACAATGTGGCACTGGACAAGCCTGTGACCTCTCTGGGACTCACTTTCTCTACTGTAAAATACTCGGCCAGCACATGGGAGAGAATAGATGTGCAACAAATGCCTGTTATTTTTAGTTACAACTTATACTTTTATTATCTGTAAATAATATTTGGAATCCTGAGCCCAGGAAAATGAAATTGTTTGTTTGAAAATAAGTTGATTTGTTTTTTACACTATAATTATGAAATTTTTCTTGGTATAAGAAAGAACAATGAAATATGCTTATGAAAGAAAAAAAACAGAACCTTTGGCACTTGTGTTAAAGGAGCATTTGAGGAAGGAGTTTTGGGCTCATTAGGTGCATGTTTTGGCAGCAGTCTAGAGATGGGTGTGGGGCTCTTAAATATCCTGAGTTTCTGGAAGGCCATAGTCAGGCTTTCTGTTCCAGGAAGAGTGACGTTAGATGCTTCATTACATCCAGTAAGTCTATTAGTCTCTGTATCAGCTCTCTGGAGATGGCTGGCCCATCAGAGCCATCATATTGTTGGCTCTCAGCAACTGCTGTCTCTGACACTCACCTTAATCCAGAAAGCAAACTGGGGCCAATAAATCTGTAGAATTATGATGGGCTCTTTGAAGGGAGCTGCTCTTGTGCAAGTGACCCACTCAACTGGATGGTTAAGGGAGACCAGCACCCTCAGGCTGGAGGTCAGAGGCACATATGGAACAGGATTTAGCTACTCTATCCTCGGGCTTTGTACCAAGATCTGAATGCCAGCTTGTCTGTCTTGGTTTTTTGAATCTAACACTTAAATGTCATGTGCATCAGTAGTGCAGCTCAGGCATTTTCCCCTTATCCTTTTAAATCACATTTATTTACGTGTGTGTGTGTGTGTGTGTGTGTGTGTGTGTGTGTGTGTGTGTGTGGTATGCCACTGCATGTTTGTGGAGCTTAGAGACAACAGGTGTGAGTGGGTCTCTCTTTCCAACATGGTAGTTGCAGGGACTGAATTCACTTCAGCAAACTTAGTGGCAAGTGCCTTTACCCTTACCAGCAGTGACATCGTCTTACTGGCTTTCTCCCCATCTTCAAATGAGAAGATGAGATTCAGAGACATTAAGTTCAAGGACAGTATAGTACTTTTCTTACATTTAATTTTTTTTTTAATCTATGTGTCTGTATGTCTATATTCTCACACATACCTAGGTGCACATACGGAGGTCAGAGGAAACTTGAGGAAATTGGTTCTGTCCTTCCACTATGTGGAAGGAAGAATAGGGTTTGAACTCAGGTCATCAGGCCTGACAGAAAGTGCCTTTGCCACTGGGCCATCTCTCTGGCCCATGGCCAATGATGGGACCAGTATTAAAAAGGGTATCTTTAAACATTAGCATCTTTAGCAGTATAGATCAATAATTGTAGGGGAAAGCATGGTAGTATGTTTAGCAACACCTACCTCTTCCCCCAATATTTGTATCCCAAGTTGCCTCCTATGGGGGCAAAAGCGACCTTATGTAGCGACATACTTTCTAAAGCTAGTCTTTCTGCCTCCAGAGCCCTTGAACACCCACAATTGTGCTGCCACTCACACGTACCATATACTTTATTTCTAGCAAAGATGCAGAGGTACCGTGGGTAGGGCCAGGCATGACAGGAGAAGCTCAGGATAGAGTGCGTGGTCAACACCCACCCCACACAAATAACACAAAAGAGAAATGCAAGCAAGCTCTCTATTTTATAAAAATTAAGTCATATAGTAGTCATTGGATTCAACCTAACTATGAATTCTGTCCCTTTTGCCTGTCACTATATTGTGATTCTCTTTGGATTTTTTTTTTTTTATATCTTTTAGGATCCTCACTAGGCCTATTCACTCCCACACTCAATGTCCACTTGTTTCCTGGTTTCCCTAAACTTTGTCACAATCCTGTTAAAGCTAGGCAATGTGTGTCTGAGTCAGCAGGGCCAAGATCTCTGGGATGCCGCTGTGGATATCCCTGCGTGTTTGCTGACAATACAGACTCTCCATTTTTCCAGTATGGATACTGTTTACAGATGTAGTGTTTCTCCTGGATGCAAAGGCAAAAGCAGACTTATTTCTTGCCTATTACTAATATATGAGTAAGTACTTTAAAGTGTATAACTACTTCGATTTTCATTCCACCAGGGAAAGAGAACTGACAAGACACATAGCAAAGTAATGAACATCATTAAAAAGTCAGGCTGTTCTGGAAAGATCAGAGTAAATGATCTGCCTTGTTTCATATGACAGCAAATATCAAGTGCTTGGGGTATCACTAGTCTCGACAGAGGGGCTTGGAAATGAAAATACACACTGGGTTCCAAACTCACCATTAAGAAAAGAAACTTTCTTATCAGTCCATATATTGAATTAGTTACATGCTAAAATATTTTGGATATATTTTACTATATAAAACATTATTAAAATATTTGTTTGTTTTTGTTTTTTGGAGATAGGACTTCACTGTGTATCTTGGGCTGTCCTGGACCTAGCTATGTAAACCAAGCTGGCCTTGAACTCATGGAGATCTGCCTGCCTCTTCCCCTGAGTGCTGGGATTAAAGGCATGCACCATTGGGACCAGCATGTTATTAAAATTTTAAACAGGGCCAGTGAGATGGTTCAGCAGGTAAACACACTTGCAACCAAGGCGAATAATCTGAATCCAGTATCTACAAGGTAGAAGGAAGGTCTAGACTACTGCACACTGGAGTTCCACACATGTGCTTTGATCTATGTATGTCCCCCAGCAAAAATTAAATAGATTAATTTTAAAACATGAAAATATAGTAAATATATATTTTTTTAAATTGGTATTTCACTAACTTGCTGTACTAGCCCAGCCTTTCCTACTATGACAAGATATTTGAGGCTGGGTACTTCATAAAGAAAAGAGCTTATTTAATTCACAAGGGCTTTCCTACTATGACAAGACATTTGAGGCTGGGTACTTCATAAAGAAAAGAGCTTATTTAATTCACAAGGGCTGGCTTCATTAATTCATGGCAGATGGCATCATACTGAAAGCATAAGTGAGAAGAAGCAATCACTTCGCAAGATAGGGAGCTAGAAAGGGTGCCTGGAACTAACTAGGGTTCACAAAAGCTTATCTATCTTTTCAGTGGGCATGCCCCTAATGATGTAAAACCTTCCATGGGCTCACTGAAGACTAAGATTCCAACACACAAGTCTTTGGGCTCACACATCCAAACCGGGGCCCATGTCTTGGGGTGTGCTTTCAGCCTCCACACCAGCTCCCTCAGTTACAAATTTCCTAAGACATTGCTTCATTTCCCTGGGAGAAACCCTGAGAGTCTTGAACACATAGCCAAGACCTTGAAGAGGACCCTGCTCAGCCTGCTCTTGAGAAGGGAGGAACAAACTTAACTACTCAAGAGGCATTGCGTATAGACAAGCTGCACATGAGGTATAGAGACCGTGTGCAGAGAGGAGTGGCAGGCCTCTGCACACTTGGTGTTTGCCAACATCTGGGAACACAGAGGCAGGGAGGTTTGCTTCCATTCCCTAAATGCTGAGAGAACAGCCCTAAGGGCTTGTGTAAATGATTGCTTTTATGCTGAACATCTGCCTCCCTTCTGCAGCTATTGTTTGAATGACAGGTTTTTTGTTTGTTTGTTTGTTTGTTTGTTTGTTGTTTATCTTTCAGACCCAAACCCTAGGATCTGCCATAGAACTTTTGTCTTTGTTCATAGCTGCTTTGAGTATGCAGAGGCATGTGCCCCAATCATGACCAATGAAGCATGGCGACGACTAGGGCATGAGCTTCATTCAGAACCGACTAGGGCATAAGCTTCATTCAGAACAAGTCTTTGGCTTGTACGGTGTGGCTCACAGAAGGTTGTTTGTTTGTTTGTTTGTTTGTTTTTTCTGACACTGGATATGACTATGGTGACTTCCAGATCTACATCTGCTACATCCACTCCAGTAGTGACTTGCTTGGCAGGCCTAAAAACCTGGAAGCAGTCCTGAGGCAAAGAGTTTCAAGGAAACTCAGCCTCCTGGAACCTTGGCATTCCCATAGCTAGAATGCCCCAGATTTATCCCTGCAATATTGTGGAGGGTCTTGCATGCTTTCTTACAGTATTTTACTGCATAAGAGTTAGAAATCTCAGGGCAAGCTTAGCAAAGTATACTTAGAATCTTCAGTACAGCCAGGTATAGCAGGCTACGTTGCATATTAGAAGGAAGTTGTTGAATTCTTCTGACAAATGGAGATTCCCTACAGATACTTAAAAGTACAGCCAAGTTACCTTCATATGCAAGAATTTACCAAGGCCTAGGAAATAGGGGGGTTGTGGTATTGCATTATTCATGAGAAGATCTGCTAGAGCAGAACCCCCTGGTGCTAGCTTTCACAAGGCTCAAAGGAGTAGCACAAATTGTGACTAGGGTATGAAATCCTTACCTGTCATTAGCTGACCCTAGGCAGGGATGTTTTATCTTTACTGTAAATATTACCTGGTTCCTGTAAGTCCTTTGGAAGTCATTCCTTGGTTTTGTGTCAGGTAATTTCAATATACTTTTGCCTACTGTGACATCCTACCCCTTTGTTTTCTGTATTATATAAGACTGATCTTCACTTTGTGACATTACACTCAGATTCTACACACTCTCTCATGTAGTCTCTGTTTGTCATTCTTTCACCCATTCCTTGCCCACCTGCAACTTGAGACCCGTTCCACGCAGACAGGAGACCAAAAAGGGTCTGTGGCATACATCACATCCAGATGAACAGGAAATCACCTGGGTGAAGTGGGCAGAGCAGGAAGACCAACTTAGGTCTTTGATGAAGTGTTTGAGTGCTGTTGTAAAACAACATTAAAGTCATGGCAGTGATAGACTTCACAATATGTGCCTTAATTTAACCTATTGTTTAAGTGATTTTAAGTAAAATGTCTCTCATTGCAGCCCAACTGTCCTTGCAGACAATGGGGATATAATTATAATACCAGCTAAGTGAATTTAGTTAGTAGTTTTTCAGGAAAATGTATTTATGCATTTTAAAAATGAACCATTTATAGGATTTTTTTCACAGAAAAGAAGTACATTCAAACAGAATTTTTAAGTCCATAGTTGATACCTAAATAAATATGATATGAAACATCTCAAGTCAAATTAGAAGCTACAACATAATGTTGGTGTTAGATGAATTGTTTTATACAAATGCTATTCTGAACTCATGTTATTTAGGATATAAGTTACTTCAAAGCCCTCAGTAGTGTCACATTCATGTCCTACTGTCCAGAATTGGGGCATATCTTCACTGAAGCTTAGAGCAGTGACTACACCCACACAAACACACCCACACAAACACACCCACACAAACACACCCACACAAACACCCCCCACACACACACACAAACAGCACCCACCATGACAAACTAAGGTTTGAAAGATCTGGGCCTTTCAGAGAGGCCCCAGTCTCATGCTCATGCTTATGATTCAGGAGTGCTGTGGTTTAAGGTGTTGCACACAGGTGGGCCGTCAGAGAAGCTCCTTCCGTATGCCTGATCTTGAGTGCACTCCTAATGACTTCCTTTCACTCTTAGGAGTTATGTAAGCTACCTGCTCATGAAAGAAGTAGATTTGCTACCAGGTAAACAAGCAGGTTTTCTGATAGCCAGTAGCTCACTGTGTAATTAGATATGTCACTGTGTGATATGGGAGAGGATGGGATAGACCACAGACTGCTACACTGCTATAACACATCAACAGAACCAGGGCACAAGCCATGTAAGAAAGGCTATGGCAAAAAAGTTTTCTGGAGATGCCTCACCATTTTGCATGGCTGTGATGGGTGTGCTCTAAGAGGCATGGACTCCAGAGATTTTGCCCCAGGATTGCTTCTCATTGCTAATATGCCTTTCCTAATATGCCTATTACATAGCCAGACGATTGATGGGCATCAACCCACCCTATTGAGCAAATTTCCTACAGATCAACACGAAGATGAACTTTCATGAATTAATGCTGTTTAGATGTATTATTGACTGTAGAACTCCTCAATTGATTCAAATAGTTTTAGTTGTTTTACCAGAAAGATATAATAAAAGTTATGATTACGAATAGAATGTGCCATCTCTTCAAAGAATAGTAAGTAAAGGTTGCACAAGGAAGGGAATGCAAAGAGCTTTCATAAATTACACTAAGAAGAGATTTGGAAACAGATTTGTGATCAAAGAGAAGCATTCTAGGTCAGGTCCAAGAGTGAGGACACAGGTGTGCACTATGGTAAAGCTAGGCCGTGTGAAACTGTTGCTTTGAATTTATAATGAGCTTATAGAATGAAACACTGCTTTGAACTTACTGTGGACATCCTTCTGTAACTCCCTTTTGTGTGATATATTATCTGTGAAGTAATTTTATAAAGAACTTTTTTTCTAAGAAGGTATAAAAAGGCTGAGAGAAAAAAATAAAGCGTGGTTGTTGGGGCTCTTCTCCATCTACCAAATGTATATGTGTGTGTCTATGTATATATGTCCATATGTATGATGTGCATATGTACATATGTAGGAATATGTGTATGTATATAAGTTTGCATGTGCAACTGTAAAATTGATGAAATGGATGGTTGGGCCCCACCGAGTGTGTAGGGGTGTGTGTGTGTGTGTGTGTGTGTGTGTGTGTGTGTGTGTATGCATGACTTTCTCTTTCTCTTTTTCTTTCTTTCTGGTTCACAAAGAGTTAATGAGCTCCAAGCCTCTTGCTTTAAGGCCAGTCAGAGGCCCCTAAGTTAAAGAGTAAAGAACCCAAACAACTTTCTTTTCTTAATCCCCTGCTGCTGTCCTTTGCCAAGTGCCATCAGCTTTTGACTCCCAGAACAGTAAGAGAGAGTTAATGGCCAAAGGTCATCAGCCTCTGGTCTACCTGCTCTGCTCCTACCTCAGTACCTGGGTGCCAGGGTGGGACCCTGACAGAATCAGGCCCCAGGAAAACAATTTCAGTTCTGAAGACACAATCAGTAACTTCTTTCTCAGAATTTCTCTAAGAGGAACAAATGGGAAGATGATTATAATAGAGATTGATCAAATCTCCTTGGCATCTACATTAGCTGATGGTATTACTACTTTCAATTCTGTAAATAGTCACGACTTTACTGTGAACTTCATTTGAAAATGAAGAAGGCCAAGAGATAGTTCAGCGTTAAAGAGGACTGGCACTCTTCCAGAGGACCCCGTGTTCACTGCCAGCACCCACAGGGCTGCTCACAAACATCTGTGACTACAGTTCCACAACATCCAATGCCCTCTTCTGGCCTTTGGGGTGCCAGGCATGCAAGTAGTGCCCAGATATGTAGGCAAGCATGCATGCAAAACACTCCTGCATATAAAATAAAATAGTACTTTTTTTTTTAAATGAAGAAGCAACGTTTAAAACTTGACACTAGATGCTACTAGCTGGGATAGGCAGTGTTCCAATCTAGTTCTTTGTATTAAAAGTGTAGATATTTCTAGGGTGGCACAAGTTGCTGATATCATGCCCTGTTCATCGTTTTCACAATGATCACCTTGGCAGATTTATGACTTTAGGTTGATAATCATGGCACAGCAATTAGGGAAACTTACACAATATCAAGTCAAACAGAATTCATGTGAGCTTATCCTAAAATTACATCTATATGAAAAAATATTAGAAGGAAACACTGAATAATGGAAGAGATTTTTGTAAGTGACATTTATAGGCATTTTTATTCTACTTGACTCATTGTTTTTTGGTTTTATTATTGTTTTGCTGTTATTTTGCTGTACTTTTTTTTTTTTCAGCAAGAAAAAGAAACATGTAGTGGTACTAGGAATTGTGGTACTAGGAATTGAACTACGGTGTTCTGCATGGCAGTCAAGTACCTTATCACTAATCATTATTCCCAGTCCCCTTTTACTTTAATTTTGGGGCAGTAAACTGCCCAGGTTGGCCTAGAACTTGTGTCCTTACTGCCTTACCCTCCCAAGTATCTGAGGTTATGGGAGAGCCTGATGCTCACACCAGGTGAGGCATGCACCAGTACCTGCGTGTGAGTACTCGAGTGCATGAGGCATCAGCGAAACTATACATTCAGAATCAGTCCAGAAAGCTCCACTTACTTCTTCAAGAAAGGGACTCCAGGTGCTGATATGCTTCATACCAGTGGTTCTCAACCTTCCAATGCTGCGAGCCTTTAATGCAGTTCCTCATGTTGTGGTGACCCCCAGCCATAACATTATTTTGTTGCTACTCCCAAACTGTAATTTTGTTACTTTTATGACTCACAATGTGCATATCTGATATGCAGAATATCTGGTATGTAACCCCCAAAGGGGTCACAGCCCACAGGTTGAGAACCATCGATCTAGGCTAAGTACACATTCTTCACAGGCACATTTATTTGCAGCTCCAAAAACTCAGTTCATTGTTTTAGGCTTCTAGAAGAAAGGGGGCATCATAGTTTCTTCCTCTGAAGAGTTAATTTCATCTGAATATGGCATCCAGGTTCTGGGGGATCAGCAGGGGACTCATGTGCAAGTTACAGGACCCAGGGACCAAAGCACTTTCTTTAGATGGAACCCTATGTCTCAAGAATACTGTGGAGAAATGAAGAGACCTCTGAAAAGGTGCCAGCCACTTCACGGAAAGGTAGAAGTAAAACTTCTATAGGTTTCTAGTTTTCATCTCTGTAAATAGAGAAATGTCAGTGGGGTGGCAGGATGGACATAGAGAAAGGAAGGCCCCTCTTCATCTTCTTATATCATAATGGAGTTGATGGGACTCTAAGAAACTGGGACATATATTAAAGGAAAAAGGATAAAATAAAAGTCACAAAACTTGTAACCTTGGCGACTGGGCAGTCTTCAAGGAACCAGCATCTTTCTACTTTCAGCTGTCTGGTAGCGTCTTTCTAGGACTGGGCTCTGAGCAGTCATGTCCTCGAGGCCCGACATGGGCAGCCCCTGCTAAAGGTCACTTCTCTGCTATTCCTTTTATTCTTGTGATAAATATTTGAAGGCTCACCTACCACTAGCTGCTGAAGCAGGCACAGGAAGATGAATGATACTCCATCCTCAAGGAGACAGAAATTGATCAGAAAATGGTGAATACAATCTCAAACTGTAGCCCGTGCTGTCAAAATAAATAAGCACACTCCAAACAAAACAAACCTCCCAGTCTCAACTAGAGCAATGACAGGCTGTGTGGGAGGACTTCCCTGAAGAAGGGATGACTGAAAGAGGGCTAAACAATGAATTACCACTCACAAAGGAAGAGAAGGAACGGCACATGCTGGATATAGAGAAGGAACACATGCGCCAGGACCTGTGTCAGGAAATAACAGAATGAAGAGGCAGGCCAGTGTAGAGAATGGAAGGGGGTAAGGTGCCTGGCCATGCAGCATCCTAAGAACTGCTCACAGTGTGTGTCTTCATCCTGAGAGCAATAGGAAAACCATGGGAGAGTTCTATGATTGGAGGGGTTTGCAAGCACCTCTCCCCCACATTTAAACATTTGCTTTAGAGTAGAGAATGGCTTATAGGAGTGTCTTGGTTACTTTTCTGTTGCTGTGATCAGATGCCATGACTAAGGCAATATGGAACGAGTTTATTTGGGGCTTCCAGTTTTAGAGAGGGAGACTATGACTAACATGGTGGAAAGTGTGACAAGCGGCAGGCATGGAGCTGGAACAGCAGTTGAGAGCTTACATCTTGATCTGTAAGCAGTGGGGCAAGGGAGAAAGAGCTAAACATGGGGGGTAGGAAAGAAGGAAGGAAGGAAGGAAGGAAGGAAGGAAGGAAGGAAGGAAGGAAGGAAGGAAGGAAGGGTGCAAGAATGAGAGAAAAAAAGCAAGCAAGCAAGCTGAGCCTGGGAATTAACTCAGAGGATAAAAGTTCTTGCTGCTCAAACCTGAAAACCTGAGTTTCAGCCCCCAAATCTACATGAAAAGCCAAATACGATGTCCTGTATTAATAATGCCAGTATTCCTATAACAAGATGGGAGACAGAGACAGTGTAGTAGAGCAGCTCAAGAACAAGCCAAGCTGGGCTACATAGCACAAAGAATGGCCCTGTTTCAACAGGGTGGAAGGTGAGAAGCAACTCTTGAAAGTTGTCTTCTAACTTGCACATGCATGCATGGAACATGCACATCAGCACTCAGTTACATACAGGTCTATCTGCCTCTGTCTCTGTCTTTCTCATTCTATCTCTCTGTACATGCATGTGTGTGTGTGTGTGTGTGTGTGTGTGTGTGTGTGTGTGTCTGAAATGAGAGATGCTAATGGCTTGGTTCATTCAACTTGCAGTGCTAAGATTGGACCCAGGACCTTGCACATCTAGGCAAGCACCTTCCAACAGTTTTAGCCCCAGATAACTCACTCAGTTTCTGATCCATTCCCTCTCATGTGTATAGACAGCACAGAGGTCAGAAAGATAAGAATTGCATTTACAGGCCTCTCTTGCAGCTAGATTTGCAGGTGTGATTGGAAACATATCTATCAGAGGCATTCCTGTAGAACATGGGCCTAGAAATGATATAATAAGGGGGAACAACAGGATTTGAAGCACACATTCTGCTGGTGTGGCTTGTAACAGAAGGAATGTTCTGGCACTTCTGCCAGAATGTTCTGATTTGACAGGCAGACTCGTGATAGTGGCAGGAGTGGTGGCAGTCTTGGCAGCTCAGGTTGGCAGCTCAGTGCCTGGCAAATGAATGCTTACTATAATTCATGTGGGCTGTCCTTAGTATTTACAGTAGATAACATGATCCCGTGCATGTGTTCCCACAGTTGGTACTTAGAGATAATTTGATAGTTCAGTCCTGAAGGAAATTCTGTCCCTTTATGTCCCTCTCTTCCTCTAATGTTAATTTTTATATTTGTTCATATAATGATATAAACAAGTATAACATGCTTTAAAATCTGGTTCTGCCAAACGCTTGAGAGAAAGCTGAAAGCTCTCTTGTTCTAAAGGTGAGCAATCTGGAACATTCCAGAAATGTTAGACATCTGATTTAAAAGATGACTCATTTAGAATTAAAATAAACTTTGACCTTAAGTTCCACAGATGATACCTCTGTACACTGAACAGGACTTAGATCTAAACCAAGAACTCTGACAATGTGGCAGTTTCCTTTACAAGGAGAGCTTTACTGTAATAAACACAGATTTTTAAATCAAAAGTTAAAAGTGTCAACCAAGCCATTCTGGAAGTTACTCCCTGCTTCTACTTCTCAAAATAATTCATCTTTGTTTCCCTGAACACACTTTCGGTGCCTCTCTTAGGTCAGCTTCCAGTCTCTTGTATCTGGCTCTTGAAGCTTGTACTGTAGCTATTTATATGCATGTTTGATCTGACCTATGGAGTCTGTAAAAACATTGAAGGCAGAAACACCTTCTGATCCACTTTTGTATGTCATAAAGTGCCTGCTAAGAATGGTCCTTTATACAAAGGTGGTTCATGATCTATATTTAATCAAGGAATAGATGAATTCTTGTACAATCTTTGTCACGCGCTCACTAATACTCTTGAATGACAGCTTCTAAGGTGATTCTATGCAACAAAAACCACTTTAATACATTTTTCAGATAAAAGTGAAGGGGAGAGATGAGTAGGACATACCTCCTCCTCCTCCTCTTCTTCCTTCTCCTCCTCTTTTAGAGACAAGTTTCCCTCTGTAGCATGCATGGCTGGCTGACCTGGACTCACTATGTAGACCAGGCTGGCCTCACATTCAGCCTTGGGATGTCAAGTTTCTCCAGCCCTGGATGCTCCATCAGCACTCTCTTTCATGATCACACTGTTCTTTCTGTAATAGCTTTCTAGAATTCAGGGTTAAGAATTTTGAGCCCTAATTGAACTTGCTGATAAAACCAGCCTTGGCTTCCTCCTGTGGTCTGCCATGAGTCAGGGAAGGGAGTAGCAGGAAACAAAGCATGCAGGCCAATGCTCACTCCCCACAGGAAGACAGTGAGCCCATGTAGGACCGTGGTGGCTGCCTACAGGAAGACAGTGAGGCCAATGCCTTTTCTCCATAGGAAGACAAAGAGGGCAGAAGCTTCGTTCTGTAGTGCCTTCATACCAAGGTACTGCACGAATTGCTCTTACACAATCATATTTAATTCTTAGACAGCCTCAATCAACGGTATTATTAGGATTGCCATGATGCAAATGGGTTTAGGGAAGCAAAATTTGTCCTAGGTTCACGACCAGAATCCTAGCCCTAAGCACAAACTTCTGCTGTCTCCTGATCTGTGGCATTGGCTATGTGCTGGGCCAGTAGTTTTCGGTCAGGAAGGCTCCAGGGGTCTTTGGACAGTGTCTGGAGACTTCGTAGTTGCTACAACCTGGTAGGACGGTTGTTCTTTGTGTCTGGTGGGTAGAGTGCAGCTTCCAGGCACTGAACATCCCCACATGCAAACAAAGAATTATTGGGTCAAAAATGTCAATCACACTGAGGTTGGTGGGGACTCTGTCTTAGTCTACATGGCAATTGTTTCCAGATTGTAAAACTCTTCATGTAGCCCAATAAGTATAATGACTATTTTCATCTCACAAAGTAGGAAAGGTGATTGCTTAACTAGGAGGTATCATGGCAAGATAAGAAGCCAGGGGCTCTCATTCTAGGAGCCTATGGAGTTCTTGCCTACACTCCATTATGACCAGCTTCCTTTACTGTGAAAATATGCAAGTTCAGGCAGCACTTGCTTAACTCCTAGGAACTTCAGAGGCTTAAAAGCTCCAGCCAGACCAGGGAGCTGTCTCACGGGGTAAAGACAGTTGTCACTAAGCAGGAGTTTGATCCTCAGGCCTCACATGGTGGAAGGAGAGAACCAACTCCTGCAAGTTGTTCTCTGGTCTTCACATTTATGCAGTGGTGTGTACACACACACACACACACACACACACACACACACAAGTACACTTGATAAATGTAAAAAAAAAAAAGAAAGAAAGAAAAGAAAGTCATTAAGCCAACGTAGAAAAACCTTGCAAGGTAGTGGAGCCTCTAGAAAGATCAACAGCATTTGTTCAGATCTTCAGAGAAGAAGACTCTAGAAACTTACTATATGCAACCATTGATCTTTCTCTAGTACATTCAGATCGTTGTGCTAAAATAGGACTGCGGGGAAAGCTAATTTTAGGATAGTAACGAGCTTTTGCAAGATAATTAACTCTGCGTGGGTTTCAACTTTAATCTTTCCCCTCTTGATTTGTAGGAGCGGAGCGCCTGGAAGTTTATTTAGAAGAGGAAGTGAAACTGAAAAGACTCGCTGAGATTCCTCTTTCTTGGAGGCAAAGCATTTTGAATATGAACAAATCTCTCATCTTGACTCATTAACTGCCTTCACTACCAACAGGGAACACACAGTCAGCTTGGAAGAAACTGAAGAAAAATCCAAGGACAGGATGCCAGTTTAAACAATAAAACCAGAGCTTTCTGTCTAGCCTTGGCTACCAGGCCATTTGGTAAAGGCTACAACCTCATTGGGTTCCGAGTAGCTATGAATTAGGCTCAGCACAATATGTTGTATGTATATTGCTATGTGATTGTATAATCTAGCGTGTGAACTTTGGAAATGATAAACACCGTTTACAAAGTCCAAAGGTTGGATTCCCCTGAAGCAAAAACATTTCTGTGGGATAAAAGGCATGTCTACGGTAGAAAAGCTAACCCGGATGCAACAAGATGATTTGGAGTGGGGAGGAGAAAGAGAGGATGTTTTAAGAAAGAGCTGCTGGACACAAAGTGAGTGTGACTCAGGCACCTGAGCTGGGCGTGGGCAAGGTGCCTCAGGCCTGCTCCTTGGTGCTCCTTCCGGTTTGGTGTAGTTTAGGAAGCCCGGGACCATTTATATTGGGATTGCTGAGTGCTAGGGCTCAGAGCATCGAGAGACTCTGCCTTCTTAGCCAAACTTCCCCGGCCACCTTCCAGAGCCAAAGACAGATCCAGAAACTATATCCATGGAAGGTTTCAGAAAGTGAATATCCAAACGTAGTGAATGAAACATGGTTTATACAGATGTGGGAAAGAGCCTCAGAGACGTTCACACAGGGTCAGCCTGACAATGTCAGCCGCGGGTGGAGGCTTGCACTTGGCATTCTGGAACATCTAGACTGTCAGCAGCTGAGCCAAAGGAGACAACATGCCTAGTTCGGTGAGGCAGGCCAGATGGATCTTAAAGGGGTTAAATACATCTGCTGTTCCTAGTGCCCAGAAGCCTGAGCCTGAGAGCTGCTGAGTCCTTCCTGCTTTGGGAGCCTGTTTGAGAGCCTCCTCCCAGAGGACTTATGGGGCCTGAGCTTCTTCCATCACCCTTTCTTCGGAGGCTTTCTGCACGGCACTCTCTCAGTGCCAACAGTTCACCAACGTTTTCCTGATTATTCACATATATATACTCTCTTTGATTTATCGTCTGCGTCATCTCTAAAATGTAGGTTCTGAGAGGGCAGAAACTCTGCGTGCTTTTACCTCAGATGCAGGATCACATCTGTTCCTGGCATTCATTATTCCCTGCCCACCGGGCCACCTGCGGCGCTGCACTCATGTGCGGTTTGCAAATTGACCTCAAATTATCAGTGGCTGGCATCCAAGCTAGGATTCTGGCAAGTGGGCGGTGTAGTCCGATGGGCCTGGACATCTAGCCAGATGCTCCTGTGTTTCGATCGCAACTGCATCTCCTTTCCTAGCCTATGAACGGGAAACTGTAACAACAACAACAACAACAACAACAACAACACCTTTCTCCCTTCCTGCCTCCTCTGTAACCCCGCACTAATCTGGACAACTGTTTCTGGAGGCCAGGTCCCCAAAGTCCAAGTTTCTAATATCTTGTGTCTAACCCTTGGCTCGCCACACATTTACCCTTATTTATTCTCAGCTCTTTTCAGTGTTCGAGTGATTATTGCCCGGTGGACTACTTGAGTCCCCTGGAATCTTCTTAAAACAGATCCTTTCGAGCGAACCTCAACTTCCTCCTAAGTCATTCAATAAACATTTACTGAAAGCCTAAGGGGCACTCATTGCACTGGGATGCTGGGAGCCACTGCCCCGCCCAGCCACACCTACCATCACTCTCCACCCCTCCACACGCCCTGAACCCTGGCTAGCGTCACGGAATCCGCCTGCAGCTTCCAAGTCCAACGCCTCACCGCCTTCCCCCGATGACTCCTGATTGGTGGGAGTGGGAGCCACTCTGCTGCCCCCCCCTTCCCCGCCCTTTTCACGTTATTCCGCCTGGTGGAGAACTCAGGCTCCTCCTCTTAGCTCCCTCCCCTCGCTCCAGCTCTTCAGCTAATTGCCCGGCGGCGCGCGCCCTAAAGTTCTAGGCGAAGTACTGAGAACTGGTCGCGGGATCGCACACCGGCCAGTCGCAGGGGATCAGGGACCTCAGCACCAGGAGAGCTGGTGCGCTGCGCGGGCTCTCGCCCACCATCTGTCTGCAAGCAGTGCTCGGCGCCCCAGTCTCCTGCGGCTGGTGCAGGAACTGCTGTCGGCTGAGACTTGCAGGGACCCAAGAAGCCGGGTTTGCGTCCTTCTTGGTCTGAAGCAGGCACTGGGGAACCGAGCAGCGTCCCCAACAGCGGAATACTTAGGTGAGCAACAGGGCGTCCGCCAGGCTGGGGTTGAGGTGTGGTGGAGGCCCCAGGAAGGTTCTGGGACGCAGCCATTCTCTATAGTTCAGACTGTGTCTGTGGTGGTCCCTGGAAGCCCGGGTCCACGGGGTAGCCCTGAGACTAGGAGGTCGCCTGCCGAGTAAGTGCCAGTTTTCTGGGAGGAAGCACTCTGGTGCTGCTCACCCTGGAGCTGTGCCCCTCGAGTTACAGCCTGGCGGGGATGGACGCGGAGAAGGAGCGGGTCTCAGGAGCCTGCGTGCGGGTGCATGAGGATGCCGCGCAGAGGAGCTGTCCCGGGCACAGCCTGGCGCTGTGCCGGGCGGGAGGCACAGGAAACCTGCTTAATTCAGCCAGGAGAGAGGCTTTACCACATCCGCGAGCTTGGGGCCCTGCGGTGTAGGCACCTCGCTCTTCGGCCTCCCCAGTCAGGTCACACCGCTCGACAGTGTCTGCACTGGGACCGAGAGCACCCTTCCCTTGGGGCTTCAAGCACTCAGCGGGCGATTGGTGCCTCTGGCGTCTCTCGTGGCATTGTCTTGTGTCCTTCAGACACTTCTTAACCAGCCGCGCGCGCCTCCCAGACTGTTGGATCTGAGAGGGACATAAAGTTGCCTCTCAGCTTGTGTCAGGGAACGGGGCTGGGGCATTGGAGCCCCCTCGTATGTCTCGGTGCCCTAGGAATCTGATTACTAGATGAGGACGTTTGGGTAGTGTATTTTATTTACACTGTAGCTGCAAAAGATGGTTTCAGAGATAGGTAAGCATGGGTCTGACTTTGGGTCATTCACACTCAACACTCAAAGCATCATGCAAGGTGAGGACCTCCTTTTGGCCGCCAGAAACCTTCAGACAGATTGCAGTGCATGCAGGCGAAATGTCCATTCTGTCCATCAACTCCACACTGCCCTGTTTGCAGCTCTTCACAGAGCCTAAAGCTGTCTGGAATCATCTGCTTGTTTTTCCATCTGCCAGCCTTCTTCCGCTGCTAGGATGCAAAGTCCTGGGCAAGGCAGAGACCAGGTCCTATTTCTCGGTCTGTCTATCCTCAGTGTTCAGAAGGCAGCCCACCACACTGCAGCCTCACACTACACATTTATGGAATGAGTAAATGTTAACTTCTTCATAATCTGGAATATGGATTTTATAGTTGGTTTGGATTTTTGTCTTTTTTCCTTTTTTATCGGGAAAATTAATAAATGGCAGTAACTCCTGCTGATGAGCATGCACTAACCATCAAGGTGTTTGCTGGGAGCCCTGTAGACGCATATAGATGATCACTAACATCGTAATAGTCTGATTAGCTAGATTTTTTTAAAGTCCCCTATTTTAGATGTGTGTGTTCACAACCCCGTGATTGTATATACAGGTGTGTGGTAGTGGGAGGACTTTAGGAGTTGGTGTTCTCTCTTTCTCTCTCTCTCTCTCTCTCTCTCTCTCTCTCTCTCTCTCTCTCTCCCTCCCTCCCTCCCTCCCTCCCTCCCTCCCTTCCTCTGCCCACTGTGGGATCCAGGGAGCAAACTCCCGTAATCAGGTTTGCTAACAACTGCCTTTTACTCAAGGACCAGTCTCCCTGACCCAAGCTACGCCCTTTTGGTATTTAAGGCTCTTGCAGGTTACCCAGTTGTCCTAAGGTTATTAAGCAGTACTATGACTCTAGCCTGTTTTTATTTTGTTAGGTTACTTATTTTTAAAAATTAATTACATCCTAAATGTTGGCCTCTCCGCCCCCGCAGAGTTCCATTCCTCCAGTGTTAGATTACTTCTAAGAGACGAAAATATGGTTTCCACTTTTACCGGCAGTCGATATGTTGTTCAGCTAAGAGTCGCCGTTTTATTCCTGAGATCCATTTTCAGTAATGACTACCCATTGTAGGCCAGATAATACCAGACTGCACAGGACGAATTATGTCATAATCTTCACCATCTTGATAAGCTCTGTCACCGGAGGAGACTGCAGCTGGGTTCAGGAATTTGCCTGGGCTCAGTAGCAATTCCCTGAGCTCTTCATTATTTCTCTGACTCTAAACCCTTAGCACCTTCCCTCGGACTCTGATGTCTCTTCTCCTGCTGTTTAATCAGTTAACCCAGTGATGGAGCCCAGTGCTAGTGCTATCTGAGACTACACTCTTTGTGAGTGGTCCAGGGTCTCACTGCCATTGGTTTCTGCGGTTGAGTACATGGTTTGTGGGCCTGGTCCATCAGGGGCTTTTAATAGGGAGGAAAGGATATTCCCCCTTTCATCTGGATCCAGAAAGGAATCAGGCTGTTTCCTCCCACTGTGGTAAATGAGCTCCCACTGTCGACCATCTCCATCCCTTTCAGAAAGTGCTGGAAAGATGAGAAGTTCCTCTTAGATGCAGAAGCCAGTCACCCCAGAAGGTTCTGAAGTGACTTTTCAGTAATGTAAGAGCATTTAGCTCTTTCCACCCTTGCATGAAACTGAGGGTGTAGAGAAAATTGGAAAGAGATGGTATTGGTACTCCTAAAGGGCTAGTGGCAAAGAGGGAGGAGGAGGACTGCAGGCATCCCTCTTCCTTCAGCTTCCAGACAGTTTTGGGATAATACAGTTCTCCCTGCATGAGGGTCTGAGTAACCCATCATTTGTTTTATAATGTACTTCTTGGCAGGGCTACCTTTTCTTAATTGTCATTTGCATTTAGAGAGCTCCAGCTCTTGAGGGCTGGATTTGAATGCCCTGGAAGTGAGGGGTGTGTGTGAGAGAGACCTCAGGGACTAGTGGGAGCTGTTAAGCTGAAAGCGCTTGCCATGCATAATTGAGAGCCATACAGTTTCCTGCAAACTCCAGTTCTGCCTAAATCCACTTATTCATCTGCTTTCTGGCCTTCTCTAGAAACTTCTGTTTTGCCTTCTCAGTTACAGCTGTTCAGACCACATTCCTGCTTCCTTCCACCAGCCCTTGTCTCAGGATCTTTCTTGGTCTTTTTTGGTCTTCTGCAGTGATGTCACTCTGCCCTAACATTGTCTACAAGTGGCTTCCCCTTCCTTTCTTTTGTCTAGTGTGTGTAGTAAGGCAGACTGTTTAAGAACTGTCAGTATTGCATTAGTAAACACTCTTGGGTGGTTTTTAGAGTTACTAACAATATTAGTTTTAGCAGCCCTTTGGACTTAGATGTGGAGAGTCCTGCCGTGGAGGTTGGCCACCCGTGCATCACCTCTCTCTATTTTACAAGCCACATCAGAGCCACTGCGCTTTCCCTCAGTGACAAGGTGAGTGCAGGGAAGGCTCAGTTCTCTTTGCTGTTAGTAAAGGTTGGAGCTGAGAGTCAAACCCAAATCCCTTTCACTACCCAGTTAGTGTAGACTCCTTAGCCCAGCTTGGGATTTGGGATCGGAGGCTCAGCCTTGGCTTTCGTTCCAGTCTTCCTGGCCTGTGTGCTGGTAACCTGAACCTTGTCACCAGAACCTCTGGTCTTTGCCCATGCGTGCCTGTTGCCTTCTGTGCTCTCCCACTGCCTTACTCTCTGTAAGAACTGTCTTAGTCAGGGTTTCCATTGCTGTGAACAGACACCATGACCAAGACATCTCTTTTAAGGACAACATTTAGTTGGGAATGGCTTACAGGTTCAGAGGTTCAGTCCATTACGGTTGTAGCAGGAAGCATGGCAGTTTCTAGGTAGGCATGGTGCTGGAGAAGGAGCTGAGAGTTCCACATCTCCATTCAAAGGAAGATACCAGGATCAGGCTGTCACCCATGTGGCTAGGAAGAGGGTCTCAAAGCCCACCCCCACACTAACACACTTCCTCCAACAAGGCCACACCTACCCCAATAAGGCCACACCTCCTAATAGTGCCACTTCCCGGGGCCAAGCATAAGTCATATCACCACAAGAATGAAAGTCTTTCAAGCTGAGCTCAGAAACTGCTTCCGAAAGTATAATCTCTGTGAACCCAAACTCTCAGAGCACTTAAAAGCAAAGACAAAAACAAGACCGCTGTGTATTCCTGGCTGGCCTGGGACTCTCTGTGTAGATCAGCATGGCTTCAAACTCGGTGTTCCACCTGCCTCTGTCTGCCAGTGCTGGGATCAAAGTGTGCACTGTGACTGGTCTTGTCAAAACATTTTTTTTTTTTTAAAGTGGGAATGAACACCGAGTTCTGACCTGACCATTGAAGATGCTGTAGGTTTCCTTCTTTCCTTCTTCTGTGCCTTTATGTCTTCTGGTCCTTTTATCCCCTTGTTTTCTGGCCCACTCTTTATATTTAAATGTATTACACCTCTCTTTTATGTACATTATGAAGATGCTGCTGCTGTGCATGTGTATGTATGTGTGTGTATGTATGTGTGTATGTGTATGTATGTGCGGAGCATTTGTGCATGCTCATTCAGATACACATGCATGTACATATTTCTCTCTCCTAGTGCTGAATTTGGTGTAGGTTCTGGGAATCTTAACTCTTCATTCCCCATCCCCCATCCCCCTCTCCTAGATTTTAAATGTCTTGAAGGCAAGGTGAGTGGATTGTTTCTATTCTTGATGTAAGGATCTGGTGTCCTTTTGATAGAAAGGACTCAATTAAAAACAAAGAATATTAGACAATTATATTTGGTTACATTGCGTTAAAAAAAAGGCAGTTGGAATGTGTCATTTTGTTTTCTAGTTTTGTGTTTGTTTTGTTTTTTAAATACAGGGTGTTGTAATGTGGCTCCAGGCTGAACTTTCTCTTCTGCCTCTTCTTGCTAAGTGCTGGGATTGTGGACATGAGCCATCCTGCCCAGCCCTGCTTTCTAGTGCTTGATCCATACTACTTTAATGCATACCTTTATAAGTGTATGCTGAAGCAACAGACCATCTAGTGAAATCCACGGGAAGCACTTATCTTGAGCCCTTTTAAGCCACAGAGGGGATCGTAAATTCTTACATATAACAAGGCTGTGGAATAAATACCATGTATGTGGTATACACTTGTTTTCTAGTTTGTTGAGGTTTGGACTGTTGCTATGTATTGCAATGCTAACTACTGGCCCTTGTTGCCTCAGGGAGGAGGGAATCCTCATGTACATCAAATAATGATATGTGATCTTGCTTCATAATTTAAAAGTATTGGTTGAATAAGGATCCTGATAGCTGTTAGCTGGGCTGAAGAGAGATAGGTGGGTTTGGTTCTCTGGCTTGAGGTCTAAGGAGGACCATGAGGAGAGAGAGAAGAAGGTGGAGAGAGGAGAAGATGCGGTGGGGTAGATGAATCATGAAAACATAGCCATGAGGGCAGGCCAATTGGAGTTAAGAGTGGCCCAGATGGAACATGGCAAGTTATAATTTAGGCTTATGGCTAGTGAAATAGATACTAATAGCTTAGAGGGTGGATATCTGCTCAGCTCTAATGCATTTAAGGGTTTTTTTTATAAATATAAAAGTTTTGTGTCTTTTATCTGGGAACTGAATGATCCAAGGCGGGGGGGGGGGGTAGAAACCCCTGACTGAGATTAAATATTTATTACAACATTTCTTATCTGTGCTAATGTTACTCTTATTATAAGCCTATTATTACAGGGGGTGTGAGATGGTTTGTTTGACAAAGTGCTTTCCTTGCAACCACGAGGACCTTAGTTTGAGTCCCAGAAACCTAATGCTGTGGCTGCTGATTGTAATCCTAGATCTGGGGAGGTAGAGACAATTGGATCTTGGCTGGGAGGTCTGCCTTGGTTGTCGATCTCCAAGTCAGAAGACCTATCTAGAAAGGAGAGGGCAGTGCCCAAAGGATGACATCTCAGGTTATCTTCTGACATCCATATTCATGTGTACACATACACTTGCTCTCTCATACATTCTCTACCTATCTATCTATCTATCTATCTATCTATCTATCTATCTATCTATCTATCAACACACACATATTACAGACACTTTGGAATTCATTCTTTTTGTGGATTTTTATTTATCAATGAATATTTTGAAGTTTAGTATGATTTCTGTAGTCTCTCTCTGAATCAGGTCCAGCCCCGGTCCAATCTTATAGCTGGATCAAGTGGCTTGGACTGAATTGGTGACTTTGTGTAAGCAGTTTTGTGTTACATTTGTATTACGTTTGTATTTGTCATTTTGTATTACATCTAGATAATGTAGTATAAACACCTTGTTTATGTAGCATATTTGGCCACTACCTTTTAAAACAACAGTGTTGGAGCCCTAATTCATGTGGGGTGGTTTGAGTGAAAATGGCCCTCATAGACTCATTGGGAGTGGCACTATTTGGAGGTGTGGCTTTATTTGAAGAAGTGTGTCACCGGGAGGGTGGGCTTTGTAGTTTCAGAAGCTCAAGCCAGGCCCAGTGTCTGTTTCTTTTCCTGTCTGTCTGCCAATCCAGATGTAGAATTCTTGGCTCCTTCTCCAATATCATGTCTGCCTGCATACTACCATGCTTCCCACCATGATGATAATGGAGCTCTGAACTGTCGGCCAGCTCCATTGAAACGTTTTCCTTTATAAGAGCTGCTGTGGTCATGGTGTCTCTTCATAGCAGTATCCCTGAGACATCATGTGTCATACAACCATAATTCATGTATCATGTAATTCATTCTTTGAAGGTACACAATGTAATAACTCCTAGTATCATGTTGTGCGACTGTCACCATAATTAATTTTAGGACATGTTATTACCCCTATTTGTGTCTGTATTTTGTTTTCAAGGTTCATTCCTGGGATGATAGGAGTCAATACTTCATTATTTTTTACACTATTTTTAATTATACCATATTTAAGTTAGGCATAATGCCTTTAACCCCAGTACTCAGGAGGCAGATGCAGGCAGATTTCTGTGAGTTCCCCACTATATTGTATATACCATGTTTTATTACCCATTCACCAGTTGGAGGAGCTGGCGGATTTTTTTTGTAACACTTTCCCCAGTTCTGCTCGCTCTTGCCCTTGATTGAATGGCAGTGCCCTTCGAATCTTGATGCCACACTGTGTGACAGGAGATGGGTCCTTAGGAAGCAGCTGATTGATAAAGTATTGTAGTGAATCTGTCATGTTGGAGTCCTCAAAGCATCTTGGTTTCTTGTGGTGCTGGGGCTCTATCTCATGACCTGTGAGATGCTAAGCCTATATATACTCGATGTCACTGAGCTTACAAATCCAGCTTGATTAATTAGACACCAACTCAAAAACACCAACAGTCAAAAAAGAGCTAATCAAGGAGCTGTGACTATGGATGAAATACTGTAACAGTGTAGAGAAGACAAGGTCAGCAAATGCGTGGTGGCCACGGAAGTGGGTGCCGGGCTTCTGGGATGTTCTTCGTGTCTGCACTGTCTCCCGAGCAGCCATTGGTTGTGTGTGGCTGATGGATACTTGAATTTGACTATTCTTTTACCAAGATGTAATGTCTGTGTAAAATGCATACTGAATTCTGAAGACCGAATATGAAAGAATATAAAAATGTCTCAGAAACATTTTTATTAATTACATGTTGAAGTGATACTATTCCAATCATATGAGGGCACAGATTCAACAATGATCTCATTTTCTTTTATCTTTTTTTTGCTTGATGGCTTAAGTTAAAATTATGTATAGGGATCATACTGTAGTCTGTTGGACAGTGCTGGTACTTATGGATTTTGTTTGTTTTTCAATTGTTTGTTTGGTTGAATTTTGTTTTTTCAAGATGAGGTTTCTCTGTATAGTCCTGGCTGTCGTGGAACTCAACTTATAGACCAGGCTGGCCTTGAACACACAGAGATCTGCCTGCCTCTGCCTCTTAAGTGCTGGGACTAATGGTGTGTGCCATTATGACTGGCTGCTACTCATTTTTTTTTGTGTGTGTGTGTTTGAACATTTCATATTAGTATGTTTTAAAACATCTAAGGACATCTGACATTTTAAAAAAGCATACAGTGGAATATTTTTGTAAAAAGTCCTTCATATTTGGAAAGTTTAGGGAATATGGGTTCATTTCAAGGTGCTTTGGCCTTCAAGTGTGGCCTTCTACACCCATGTGAAAATTTGAAAAAATTTTTTACAGTGCTTGGACTAGCAGCCTGGGAGGCCAGAATTGCTTCTTTGTCTGTTTATTGGATTCTTTTGAAGTTGATGAAATATTTTCTTTATTTTAGAAGAATATAGTAAAGTGATATATGATTTTATAGTTTTTGACTACATTATTTATACTCCAATTTTTTTTTCTGGACCTGCTTTCTAATGGCCTCTGTTGAGCATGCATAGAATATAATGCTAAATGATAATGTGGAGATTTAAAGCCAAGAAATCGGTTGCTTTCCTACAGAATTTATTTAGATGAAAACTCTATCTCTGTCTAGATGTCTGTTTACTCAGAGAATGATAGGGGAGCTAATACGTTCAGGTCTTGGGGAAGGTGTGGGCCAGGTGAATTCCCCTAACGGACTCATCCACTTTGTGGAAATGGGAAAATCAGTGCTTTAAGTCCAGTTGCTGTGGTTCCTAATGAAGGGTCAGGAGAGGATCACAGACTCTTAAGTTTCTGTGAGTTTTTTTTTTTTTTTACTCTTTTTGGTTAAAGTTCTGAAATTAGTTTTTGCGATGTGGTGTTGGCCAAAGGCTCTGCTTAACAGAATTTGTTCGCACTTGTGTGTCAAAGCACAGCGAAGTAAAGAGCTCCAATCCTGTGTCCTGGGTTACTGTCAGACATTCATAAGACTCTTAATTAAAGTTAAATCTTCTAAAACAAACTTCTCTCTCTGAGTCATAAGTATTGGGCAATGATCTGCAATGCTTAGAGGCAAATACTAAATAATCAATGTGAACACCTCACTAGAATGAATGCGTGAAGTAAGATTTTATGTTCATTCGTTTCGAAAGCATTTGTGGATCCCATTCCAAGTCTCAGGTGCCATGCTGGAAACAGAATGTGGTGGGGGAATTACCAGTAGACTCTACCTTCAGGACTTTACAGGCTAGAAGAGGATGCAGACATTAAACAGAGAATTCATTAGTTACCATGGTGATATGTGGCTCAAAGGGAAAGAGTCTGGATTTTAATTGGGACCCTGGGGAGCAAAGTTCTATTTTCCTGTGGGTCATGATTCAGGCTGCAAAGATCTGAATGAGGAAGAGAAGAGAGACTGGCTGGGATCCTCCCAGGAGAAGGAGACATGTGCCAAGTCCTGTCCTTTTGTACCTTGCAGGTTGTAGGAGGCCACGTAGACCTGGGGAGAAGGGTTTGAATTTTTCTGATGCTACACACAGATTTGTTTATTTACTAATTGGGATTGAGTCCAAAGTTGAGTTTCTGTTACTTCTGTAACTGAAGCTGAACAAAGTCTAACAACCAGAGTTGACTGGTGTAGTCCTCAGAGGAGCTTAAAATAAGTTACTTTCAATTACCTCATTTGTCAGGGACCGGGATGAGTTAGGGGTATGAATTCCTTTTCCCATGGCGGTGACAAAATGCCTGATCTGAAGCAAGCTAAAGTAGGAGATGTTTATTTGGTTGGTGATTTAAGGGATGCAGTCCATCGCGGTGGGGAAGGCATGGCGGCAGGAGTGTGCTGGTCCTGTTGTGTCCAGTCAGGAGGCAGAGAGATGCTTGCTCATGGTCTCCTTTTTATTTAGTCCTGTACCCCAGCTGGTAAGATGGTGTTGCCTACATTTAGGGATGGTCTTTTCCTCCTCAGCCAGACCTCTCTGGAAATGCCTTCACAGACACAGCCAGAGGTGTGTCTTCTAGGGGACTCCAACTCCAGTCAAGTTGACAGTGAAGATGAACATCATAGGTATTTGAGGGTGTGACAGTCTGATGTGGATTTTGTTCTCACAGGTTCAGATCAGTTTTCAGCTAGTTTCTTATGTGGGTGGACATAGCAGCTTTGCTTCCTGTGGAGCTTGGGACTCTAGAGAAGGACCCGTGCTGCCATTCAGGGTGCTGATGAACACAAAGAACAGACAACAATGGCAGCTGGTGACTGTGGTAAGCTGAGTGTCACAGAAAAGCAATTGGGATTGGTAGTAGAGGTCAGAGGCTGGGACCAGAGATACACGGAGATACACAGTTGGAGAAGAGTGGAGAAATGTTATTAATTTTTTTCTTTTTCAGAGACAAGGTTTCTTTGTGTGACTTTTGGCTGTCCTGGAACTCACTCTGGAGACCAGGCTGGCCTCAAACTTACAGAGATCTACCGGCATCTGCCTCCCCAGTGCTGGGATTAAAAGTGCCTGCCACTACTGCCCTGCTATCAAGATATTTTTAAAGTTAATATGATAGTTCCTAGGACCAGAGTCTGGTGGCAGCAATTGAGAGAAAGGCAAAGATGGTTCTATAGGGGAGATAATGTAAGTGGAATCTGTGTTCTGTCTTCTACTAAAATAAGTCCCAGATGGAGCAAATAACATTGAAACAGCTAGTAAAACGAGAACCCCACTCCAGTAGGTAATGGAGATAGGAAATCCTTCCTAGGTACGATACAAACCCGGAAGATTTATGCGTATAATTTTTTTGCAAGACCAAATCTTTTTAGTTATTTCAAAGGACAACAAAAGCTTTAGGAAAGAGTACCATTGTGTGCTAACAGTGTACTTTTATCAGTATATAAAGAGTTTCAACAAATCCACAAGAGAAAGGCTAAGAACTCTGGAGTAAAGAATACGAGTGTACAGTTCAGAAAGCTGTACAGAAGTGACTTTTTCTTTAAGGTTTATTTAATGTATGTGAGTACACTGTTGCTCTCTTCAGACACACTAGAAGAGGGCATCAGATCTCATTACAGATGGTTCTGAGCCATCATGTGGTTGCTGGGAGTGGAACTCAAGACCTCTGGAAGAGCAGTCAGTGCTCTTAACCACTGAGCCATCTCTCTAGCCCCCAACCCCAGCAAATTTTCCGAGATAGGGTTTCTCTGTGTAGCCCTGGCTATCCTGGAACTCACTCTGTAGACCAGACTAGCCTCGAACTCAGAAATCCGCCTGCCTCTGCCTCTGCCTCTGCCTCTGCCTCTGCCTCTGCCTCTGCCTCTGCCTCTGCCTCTGCCTCTGCCTCTGCCTCTGCCTCTGCCTCTGCCTCTGCCTCCCAAGTGCTGGGATTAAAGGTGTGCGCCACCACACCCGTCTTCCCGCGATGACTCTTAAAAATTCCGAAATTTTAATCACTTTCACAAAACCTTAATAAAGTGCTATTTTTCACATGCCAGATTGGCATACTTCACGGCAATGAAAGTACTGGCAAAGGATCGAGGAAATGAGGGCTCAAATACTGGGTGGAAGTTTAAGCTAATCTAGCACCTATGATTTATCAAAATTACAAACATATTCATTGCCTGAATCAGCAGTTACAATTCTAGGAATTTTATCAGACTTAGAAATGTGTAAGCCTTATCATTTAAGATACAAGTAACATGTAGAATACATAGGTGTGTGGTATGCATAGACTATCAACAAGGGGATTATATACTATCTCTTGTGTAAAAATATACCCCAATATAGTATATTTCTTATATCTCTATGGATATATATGGATGCCTATATTTACACATGCACACATCCACAAAGCTGGTGGTCCACACAGTTAGCCTCCAAGGCATGTTTGCCTTTTCCCAGGTCCTTGCTGATGAACTCTGTGGTGCTGCATGAATCCTTCCTGGTGGGAGTAGGTACAACATGGAGATCAACAAGCAGGTCTAGTCAGGATGCTTTCCCAGAGAGCTACTTTGTAAACATTCACTTTTTCTCTCTGTATATATATATACAAATATAAAATATCTTGAAAGATACACAAGAGATTGCTAATGCTAAATTCCCCCAGGAAGGAGTAGCAGGAAACAGGAAGATTAATGATGAGGTTGGAATTGTGTTTTTTTGAATTTGTTACAAGTAAATGTGTTACTTATTTTTAAGTAAGAATCTAAAGTAGTCAGAGAGTCATTGTAGACTTTCATTTTCATGAGTGTGTTATTTATGATGTGGTGTTCCTGTCTGGGAGAGCAGAGACAGAAGCTCTTAGAGGAAAGGGTGCTTCTGGTTGTGTCCTGCCTAGCTGGCCCTGTTATCAGCATGGAATGTTCAGTAGCAACTTGGGAAAGAGGCAAAGCTTGTGATCCTATCTGGGTCAGCAGTTTAGTGGATATTATGACAGCTGAGGAGGTCCCTAGGAGGTCCCAGTCTCAGGCAGGTCCCACCCTCAGGCAGGTCGTAGTCTCAGACAGGTCTCAGGAGGGACAGCAGGATGCATGCTGTTCCTTGGGGACAGTAAGCCAAAAGTCGGGTAGGAGAAGGAAAACCAGCCACATGGGTAGGACCACACAGCGTAATGATAGTCATGGGTCTTATGGAGTAGCAACTAAAAGGTAGTGCTGCCCCCTGTATTTACTGACAGAACATTACCACATTTAGCTCTGAAAACCAGTGTTTAGATGGAATTACGTTTCCAGTATACTCTTTGAGCTGAGGAGGATAATTCTAAACAGGATTGATCTGGACTGCAACAGGGCCTCAGAGCAGGGTGTGATTTCAGAAAATGGGGAGGAAAGGAGAGAAAGACATTTCAGGTGAAGATAGCGGTGGGCCACAGTCGAAAGCAAGTTATCTTTTGTAACTGGAAGGTGGGATTTGATAGGAATTCCAGGGTGTGCACGGCTGTTCAATTCTCAGCAAGCTGGAGCACCAACAGATGGTTTGAACACGGGATTGTGTGTTCCCCAATAAGACTGGCAAAGGGTAAACAGTATATTCCTGGAGGACTGCTTGTCGTGGAAAAGAGAGACTAAGAGGGTCGGGTGTGGTGGCGCACGCCTTTAATCCCAGCACTCGGGAGGCAGAGGCAGGCGGATTTCTGAGTTCAAGGCCAGCCTGGTCTACAAAGTAAGTTCCAGGACAGCCAGGGCTGTACAGAGAAACCCTGTCTCGAAAAACAAACAAACAAACAAACAAACAAACAAGAGGCAGAAAAATCACAATAAAGGGGGAGCTGGATGATGTAGTGGTCCATGAAACAAAGGGTACTGAGATGGCTTTTACACACCTGGTCTTTTGGTATTGCCTTGGTTTGTTTGAGACTATGTACCCTAGGCTGGCCTGGAACTCATGTAGACCAGGCTAGCCCTGGAATCACTGAGATCCACCTGCCCTTGCCTTCTGACTGCTGGGGGTTAAAAATGTGTGCTCCCACACTCAGCCCAGTCCTTTGGTGTTTGATGGAAGCTTTATTGGCCTGCGTGGCAGTATATTTGTATTTTTATCTGAGAGTAGTTTATGGAAGGGAGGCTCTATCTCTAGACCATTCTACATGGGAATAAGCAAAGTTTGGTGATTTGCTGACAAATGTATGTGCATTGTTTATACATTGTATCTGGTAGGTTTCACAGAGACTCACTGCCTCTGTCCTTAGAAGAAGGGGGTTGGTATGGTCGAGTCTCTGAGTCTCTTGTCTTACAAGCATGCATATGCGCATAGCACAAACTGTCGGCCCCTTAGGGCTCCATACTCAGAGTGATCTTAACCTTGTACATGTATTACTTAGGGACCATACCAATAATAAGGAGTCAGAGAGGAAAAGGTGGTAGCCTAAACAAGATTCAGAAAAAGGGCTGCATGTATGGACTTTCCCAAGGTAGTCTGCTCATGACTGGAAGTTCCTGTTCTTCTAGTCTTTGGTCTCAGGGCCGGAAGAGCATTAGGACTGGTTTGTTCCTTTGAGTTCTGCATGCCTTAGACCTTCGTTAGTATTCAGAAGCCTTTTTGCCTCTCTGGCATCTGTCCAGCTCCTTTGTCACAATGCAGATCAGATGTAGGTAGACGCTTGTGTAAGAGAGCTAGCTGCCTTTTCTAATCCACAGGTGGCACTTTTGCTCATGGGATAGAGTTTGGATTTCCTCTGTGAAATGCGATGTGGGGTTGCAGCAGATGCTGAGACTCTCCTTCACTGCCAGAGTGTCCTAGGCTATCCAAGCTTTAGGAGGTGAGGTTCTGAGACTTGCAGTGGCTGTGTAGCCTACACTGAGGTTTACAAGTCATGGCCCTGCCTATGTCCTCGAGGGTATTGAGCACTGCTCCTCCTTAGCCAACTGTTGGTACATGTGAAAGAGCCGTAGGAAAAAGCCTGGCCACTGCCAGCTGGGCAAAAGACCCAGCTAGAGGAGGGGATCATGTGACTAGGAAACAGCGATAAGTTTGTCTGGTATACTGCTTCTATGCCTCAGCAACATTGTAACGCCAGGTTCAAAGATTGATTGTGTGGCCCTGTTGTGTAACAGCTTCCTTGAGATTGAAACATTCCATCCTTCTGGGAAGCTCCTGAAGGAGAAAGGTAAACAACTCAAACTAGTTTCAGGAAGTCCCTGAAACTGACCAGATCCACCATGCCCCTCTCTACCAGAGTAAGCAATTAAAGTTGAGAGTCCCGCCCAGAGGAAGTGACACTGAACTGCAAAGAAGATTTTCAGAGGAGAAAAACTACAAAGACTAAAAGAGCAGACCAGCTGCCTGGAAGAAGTAGAGATCAAACCAGATGACGAGAAGAAACAGAAAGCAGCCAGGCTGCCTCTAAGTGGTTTAGACCAGAGTCACTTGGACACTTTGCAATCTGACTGTGCAATAAGTTCCAGGTTCGCAGCTATGTGAGCTGTCACCCATGCTGGGTTGGGCCTTGGTGATGCAGATGTCTTTGAGTCATTTCTGCTCCTGTAAGTAACCTCTCACTCATATTCCTTTAAGTAACCCCAATAAAATTCACTGGTTCACCAAGTTGGACTTTGGTGGTCTTGTATGGGACCCCTGCCAGGGATGAGTAAATGTGTTTCAAACAACAGTTCTCAAACCTGACTTTCACATTTAGTGAGGCAGGAATCATAATTGGTGTCTGAACAGGGACCTGATAGAACCAGAGATGAGTGAGGGAAGAGCAAGTGCATGGTCCTGGATAAGGATAGCAAGGCCTGTTCCTGAGGTTGTGACGCCGGAGATGGAGCTTCCCTCTTCCCTGGAGGAAATTCCAATACCGTTGTCATTTCCTGTATGGTGGGTGTCCTTGTGCCTTTGTGCTATAAGAGTGGTTGTATGGTAGGTAGTGAGACATACAAATAAGGCCGAGCCATCAGGATTTGGAGTGTCTGTGGGAGGCAGTCTCAGAATAGCAGCCTTCATCTGTGTGGTATGGGTGGCACGCCAGCTAGATGAATGAAGTTCACTGTGTGAATGTAGAGACACCCTGAAAAAAGTTAAAAAGGTAGAGGAAACGTTACAGTCTTTGAGAGGAGGAGGCTGCCTGGCCAGCATTGTGCTTAGTTAGAAATATACATGAGGCCAAGATGGCGGCCAGGTAGGAGCTTGTTTGTGTAAAGGTGTGGTTGTAACAAGAAAGAGAGATGTAGCCAGTATTCTCTGTTAGCTCCTGATTTGGCAACTAAATTAGATTAACAGGAGCGAGAGGTGGTCAAAGCAGTAAAAGATAAGTAAGTCCAACCTTTAGTAGAAAAAGAGGAAAAATCTGTAATCTAGCATGTAGATGGGGCATTAATTAATGTTGTATCAGGAAATTGTTAGCACTTGAATTGCTAGCATTAGGGAAGACTTCTCAACAACTAGTGAAAGAGCCTGACTTTTGAGGCTAAGGGATACAGGAGCCAGTGGGATCAGTCTTAACTGCTGTGGAGTTAGAAAAACTAAGTAATGGAACTTCCCATCCCCTCCTTAAGGCAAAGGCTGTATAACCCGAGACAGTATGGAAAAGAGCAATCCCGGATGGACTGGCTTATGAAAGCCATTGGGAACATTTGGAAGTCCCCATAAATATCAGGAGCTGGAGGACCATAGAGGAGGGTCAGGTGGTAATGAGGGAACTAGCAATAAGGTTGGCTGTATTTGAACCCTGGCTCACTGGCCCAGACAGAACTCTGTTTACAGAGGAGTTAAAGGTTGATCCAGAAAGGACCTCAAGGTATCAAGCTTTAATGGCTGAGTCCTTTGGTGGTACAAGATCTTTATTAAGCAGGAAAGGCTTTGGCAGATCTCAGTGACTTAGAACAGCATGTGAGGAGTATCCTCAAAGTAAAAGAGCCACCCAGAGGAGATCATTAAAAGGTAAAGTTATGTGGCAGGATTTGTGTAGAGCTGGAGTTCTTAGAAAGTCTGATAGAAAGGCATTTGTGTGCTAAGTAGCATCTGCCTGAGGAGAAGACATCCTTGACAGATGAATCATATCAGGCCTGTCCCAGGAGTGGGTAATCCCCCAGACCAAGGAGGGACATTTTCCTCCAGCAAAAGATAATGCTAGGGGTGTAGACTGTTAGCCCAGCTAGAACTGTCCCAACAGCCAGGGATGGTGAATGAGGAGGCTAGAGGCGTGTGCCATCAGGGCCACTCAGATCTAGTGAGGCAGAGGTGAAGCGGGAAAGCAGGGCCACATTTACCTTTGGTCCTGAGTATGTCTGAGCAGACTAAGTCAAATCCACTGAGTTGATGAGGTGTGGAGAAATGTAGGAAGGCTCCCAGAACAGGCTTCAGGTCATGTAAACACAATAGTTCAGAGAGAATCGCCAAGGATTACAGAGAACAAATTAAGTTAGCACCTCCTATCTATGTGTTATTAGTCAGGGTTCTCTAGAGTCGCAGAACTTATGGAATGTCTCCCTACACTGAGGGAATCTATTGTGATGACTTTCAGTCTGTAGTCCAACTAACCCGACAATGGTCAGCTGTGAATGGGAAGTCCAGGAATCTAGTAGTTGCTCAGTCCCATGAGGCTAGCTAGTTGTTTCAACTGGTCCTCTGTAGAAGTAGGTTCAAACAGGTGTGCTGGCAAGTAAGTGCAAGCAGTTGAAGAATGAATCTACCTTCTTCCAAAGTTGTTATGGAGGCCTCCAGCAGAAGGTGTGGCCCAGATTAAAGGTGTGTACCACCCACCACACCTGGATCTGGGACTTATCCCAGGCTGACCTTGAACTCCGAGATCTCCTTGCCTTAGTCTCCTGATATTAAAAGTGTGTACTACCTTGCCTGGGCCTAAGTTTTTCATGGCCACTACCACTCAAGATCTCCATACCAAGATCCAGGTCAGGAACTTGTGTCTTCAGACTCAAGATTTGGATCACAGGTGAGCCTTCTAATTCTGGACTGTAGCTCATTCCAGATATAGTCAAATTGACAACCAGGAATAGCCATTCCACTATGCTTTGTACCTGACCTTGATCTCTGGAGGAAGCAAATGATACAAATGGATGGAACCTGTCCCTGCTGTATTAGACCTCACTCCTTTCAACTCCTGGTTGGTTGCCAGACCCTATTGCTGAAGACACTGCACATCCGTGCTTGGACTTAGAACATGGAGAAATTAATCTGGGTCTGAACTGGAAACTTGCGTCCTGCTGACTGGCTTTCATAGTGCCAGAGGGGGACGTGCCAGCTGCAGGTGAACTGTCAACAACATTCCTGCTTGGCTATGAACTTTGTGTTCTAAAAATACTGACACACAAGATCGCATGTGCCTGCTTGTGCAATAGTGGCTTGGCTGTTGTGGGTAAGACCAACATCCTTCTGATTGCATCTAAGGCCAGCTGCACAAAACAGAATTCAAACCTAGTACTGAGAGCCAGAACAAAACCTGTAGCTGGGGAGGTCAAAGGTTCCTCTGGGGAAGCAACTTCTGCGTTTTGTTTTGTTTTTTAATTTTTGATGGATGTGATGTGCCTGTTAAATTGCCTTCTAAACTTGTGTTTACCGCCCATAAGCATTATCAGTCTGTCTCATAACCACTGGGGAGCTCCTGAGATTAAATGGCTGTTACTATGATGTGGTGGCCTGTTTCTTAGTCATAGGTGGATGGATGCCTATAGTCATCCTCTCCAGGGCTCAGGGATCATTGAAGAAGATGGGACAGAAGGAATGTAAGAGCTGGAGGAAGGAGTGCCGAGTCTTACGTAGCAGTTTCCTCCCAGATTGAAACATTTCATCCTGCAGGGCCATTGCTTGTCTCGCTTTGCTTTCTGACTACCACAAGGTGAACAGGCTCCCTGTGCCACACATGTCCACTATCACCATACGTTGTCTGCTACTGGCTTGAAGGCACATGTGCCAAGTGACTGTAGAAACTCTTCTGCCTTTTCAGGGGCTTTTCTCATTTCTCCTCCTTCACATTAGTGGAAAGCTGACAAAGGCAGTGTGCTGGCTACTTTTATGTCAACCTGACACAGGCTAAACACATTCCAGAACAAATAACTTCATTTGAGGAGGAAATGCCCCCCCCCCATTGGCCTGTGGGCAAGTCTGTGGGGGATATTTTCCTGATTAATGACTGATTTGGATGGTCCCTGCCCACTGAGTGAACAGCACCCCCAGACTAATGGTTCTGGGTCTATAAGAAAGCAGGCTGGGTAAGCCATGGAGCAAGCCAGTAAGCAGCACCCCTCCATGGCCTCTGCTTCAGTTCCGGCCTCTGCTTTCAGTTCCTGCCTCTTTGCATGTATCTGCTTTGAATTTCTTCCCTGACTTCCTTGGATAATAGACTGTGATGTTGAGCTGTTAGCTGAATTAACCCCTTGTCCCCGAGCTGTTTTTGCTGATAGTGTTCTGTCATGCTAATAAGACACACTGCTACTCAGAACAGGAAGATAACCCTGAGACAGGATGTGTACTAACTTTAATTGAAGGGGTGTGAGGAAAATGGCCTTGAGAACGGATGAAAGACTCCCCCTGGGGGTAAGTGGCTGTGCCGAGTTGAGCTGGGCAGTCACAGCCCTTCAGCCTCATAAGACATAGAACTCAAACTTGCCCTATAAGCACAGAGACCATACTCATGTTTGTGTGCCTTAATCACACTCTGCCGACACACAGAGACAAAAATCGCTTCTAACTTTAGAAAGGTTAGGAGCAATAGAAAAGTCGAGGAGAGAGCGCAGAAAGCCCTTGTCTGCCCCAACCAAGTTTTCCTTAGTAGTAACATCTTAATGTTATATGATCCATCTATAAAACCATCGAGCTGGTGCCGGCTTAGTAATTCTGAATGTCCCTTTGCTGTCCTAGAGTCCCAACCAGCTTTTCCTAGTATGTTAAATTGTGCATCTCCCAGGTCCTTTTGACTGAGACAGTTTCTCAGATGTCTTTGTGTGTATTGTGATGCTCTAACTGAAAAACCTTAGTTATTTCATTATTAATTAAAATTTTTATTTTGTCTGTACGGTTGCTTGTCTGCATATATGTCTTTGCACCATGTGTGTGATGGATGCCTTCAGAGATCAGAAAGAGGGCATTGAACCTCATGGAGGATGTTAAGTCTCCATGTGGGTATTGGGAATTGAACCTTGATCATCTGGAAGACCAGGCAGTGCTTAGATTATGACTCTGGACCATTAGTGGTTCAGTTGCAAAAGTACTTGCTGTTTAAACACAAGGACCTGTATTTGGAGTCCAGATGATCATGTAAAAATTGTATGGAGTGATACATGCCTGTATTCCTGGAGCTTCTGAGAATCAGATCCCAGGCTTTCACTGGCCACCCAGACCAGCAGAATCCATGAGCTCCATGTTCAGTGACATATGCTATCTCAAAAATAACATGGAGAACAATCAAGGAAGGCATCTGTTATTGACCCCTGACCTCCTCAAAAGAGCAGGCAAATGTGTATGTGGAGCACACAGAGATCAACTTATTTATAAAGAGAAGAAGTGTATCCTTGTATAATTTGGGAGGATGGGATACCCAGAATCCAGGTGCTGACATCTAGTGTGGCTTCTTACGGCACTCTTACACAGTGGTAGATTCCAGAGAATCTGCTCTTGGAAATCCTTTAAAGATCCATTTGGAAAGGGTTGTTTTTATGATGGAACCACTTCCAAAGCCCGCCTTCCAAGATTTGAGAGGGATGTGGGGGTGTGTTTTATAGAGTGGCTGCTACTGGGATTTGGTGACGCTTACGAGTCTGAGGAGGAAGTGGCTTTCCCATGATGCCCTGTGGAGGCCATGTGGTACCATGACCTGTGTTTGTGTTCCTGTTGCATCCTGAAGGAGTGGAGACCTGTTTTACCTCCTAAAGTGTGGAGGATCTAGCTAAGAGTCATGACATTTGTCTATGTGGAAGATTTCTCTCTCCCTTTTTCCTATTTATTTACTTATCATTCATTCATCCATTCATTCATTCATTCCACTACTTAATACTTACTTATCATACATCTCTGTGAACACACAGGTGTTTATTTCTACTTGAGGTTCTAGTCTGGGAGTACAGGGTGGATGTACTGTCTCTCAATTGTCCCAATTTCAGCCATGAGGAACTTCATCAGCTGGCTCCCACTGCCTTTGATGTAAGTCCATCATGTGAACTTGCACGTGATCTTTCTTACCGGTGTATTTTCTGGTACTACAAGGTGCTCCAGGTTCACCTTGTGCACTCTGTGTCTCTGCCCTAGAATCATCTGGCTGTAAAGTTGGTCCTGGTTCATCAAGTCAACTTTCCCACCCACCACCTGGATCACGACCCACAGTGACAATCGCTGATCTGTTTGCCCCCATCCCACGTTAAAGAGAAGAAAAGTAGACCTCTCAAAGAAGAGGCAGCTTAGCTAAGACCATTCTCATGTAGCTAGGACTTTTATCTTTGACTCTTCCTACAACTGCATATGAGCCGATGTCCCCATTGAGGACCAGGTTCAGCATAGCACCATCTCTTCCAGGTTGTTGTGTGAGATATTCAGATGTGAATTCCCCTGCATGTGCCCAGGGCAGGGTCGGCAGAGAAAGAGCTGCTGGTGCGTTCTCTGTGGAGGCAGCTGAGATAGATGTGTGCTGTCTGGCATGTACAGGATTTTATAATGTGAACATGTTGCAAACAGACTCTGACTACTGATACAGAAGCACTTGGAGCAGGCTTGCCCACATGACTGTCCTGGCTTCCCTGGGCAGGTGGGCCAAAGGAATGCTTTAGATTCCAGCATATTCTTTTGAGTGCATCTCCTTTCCACCAAAGAGGGTGAGATTCAGGAGAGATATAAATGCACGCATAAACCTTTCTGACTTTATCCAGCGAACCTCAGAGAGCCACCAGTGCTGAATTGAGCAGGTGCACATTCAGTGTTCTCAGACCTGAAGCTGCTTGGTAATAGGATCAGGCATAAATAACCATTATACCAGGGACATTTTCCTGTTTTAAATTTAAATTTCATGTGTATATGTGTTTTGCCTTTAAATGCCTGGCAGAGGCCAGGAGAAGGCATTGGCATCTGGGATCACAGATGGTTGTGCGCCTCCAAGTGGATGCTGGGAATTGAACCCTGATCCTCTGGGAGAGCAGTCACTGTTTTTAACCTCTGAACCATCTCTCCAACCCCCAACATTTTTCTTTTTGAATGAAGAAATAATCTGGCCACCAGGAAGCTCCTCAGATTCAGAGGCTAACACAAGGCAGGCCAATTTGATATTGATTTTTCAGTGTTCCATTTCAGAAGATTCTATTTATTTTATTTATATTTATATTTTATTTATATTTATAATCAAGTGTGGGCTATCTGGCTGAAAAACTAATCCTTTAAAAGTTTTGAAAGGAATGAGGAAGCAGTAATGTCTGAGGACATTTGTTTGCAAATGACAGACATTCATCTAGTGTCAGAACGATAAAAAAAAAGTGTTTGGTTTATGTTGCTAAGAAGTTCTCAGTTGCAGCATTCAGGAGGCAGAAGCAGGCAGATCTCTGAGTCTACAGAGTGAGTTCCAGGAAGGCCAGGGCTGTACAGAAAAACCATGCACAGTAAGATTAGTTTCAGAGCCTGAGCTCTGCTGTCTCGTTGGCTGCCACAGACTGTACGTTTCCATCTGGGTTTGTCTCAGGCAGGCTTTCCCCTCGTCAGCGCCTCTTAGCAGTCCACACTCGAGCAACGGTTGCATCCGTCGATGTTTCTGGGCTGTTGACTTGTTGCCTGGGTCATGGGTCTAATCCACATTGCTTGCTGGGGGCTGGATTAGCTGCTGCTTCTTTCTGGAGCGACACCCACTTGGGGACGCATCCACGCAAAGCCAGCTTGGTCCATCGACCAATGGGAGTTGGAAGGAGTCGGTCCGTTGACTAGTGTGATTTGGAAGGAGTCCGTCCGTTGGCCAATGGTAGTTGGAAGGAGGGGTCCTGTTAGAGAGTCCAAGGCTTGCCATCTCCTAGTACAGTGGAAATGGAGGGAGACCTCCTCCTGGTGGTTGCCAGGATGCTCAAGTTTTGTTTATTTCTCCCCTCCTGAGTCCTGTGGGAATCCAATTCAGAAAGAATTAACACCTAGTTAGAAGAGACAAGCCTTTGGGTCTGTTCATGGCCTCAGAGTGCCCATTATTTCTATATTTCCTAGCTAAATATGAACAATCTTTAAAAAAAAAAACTGTCCTCACTACCATTGTATTGATTTTGGGTTGTCCAATTTCTCTGTTTATTTTAAGCCCCGCTGGCCTGGTTCGTAGTATCATGTCTTCTTGGATTTTTTTTTTTTGTTTTGTTTTGTTTTGTTTTTTGTAATCTTCAAAATAATTGTGTCTGGGCTGTGGTCAAGATTCACAAAAACCCCTTTGATTAAATTTCTCATTCATTTATGCGGCACCCATGCCTTTGTATTTGAGACTATTTTTAGAACCCTAATGAGGCGGAAGGATTTGTGTTTCATTTCCCTTAGCTTCCCTCTGTTCAGACACCTGCGCTTGCCAATAATTATAACTGCCTCAGGCACATTCTTGCTTTTTCTGTTGCATGGCGCTTTAAAATAATATTGGGGGAAAGCTAGGTATGGAGGCATATATCTGCACTGGAAAACATAGTTGTTGTTTTTTCTTGGTAGTTCAACAAAAGATGTTTCTAAAGAGTAAAAGCTAATTTAGTACCATTTAAAGGCTGGTATTTTCTTCTCATCTTTTTTACCACATTACTTAGTAGCCTATCTCCTTGTTTCTTTTTTGTTTCTTTTCCCCCCCTTTTCTTTTTCTTTTTTTTTTTTTCTCCTTTTTAGTATTTCAAGACAGGGTTTCCTATGTTGCCTTGGCTTTCCTGGAACTTTCGCTGTAGACCAACCAGTCTGGCCTTGTACTCACAGAGATCTACCAACCTCTGCCTCTCAAGTGCTAGGATTAAAGGTGTGTGTCACCACTGCCTGGCTGGTCATCATGTTTCTTAATAAAAAAAAAAATTTGAATGACGTTTGTGACTCCTGCTGTTTTTCAAAAGTTAAAAAAAATCACTTTGTGTGACATCTCTTGACAATGACAGTCTCTTGGTCAAACCAGTATAAGTCAATTCATTTTTGCAGGTGGGTGACAGTCACCACAGCGTTTTAAAAACATCTATTCATGAAAGGCATTTCAAAGAGAACATACTCTCTTTGCTAGAGAGTTAGCCCATTTCCCGTTATGGAGGTAAAATTTTCATTGACTGGAACATCCATGCAGAAAAGTATGAGCTCATTGAGCTTTCACAAGCTGGATGCATCTCGGCGACCAGTTTCCAGATTAAGAAGCAGAACATCACCAACGTTTCAAAGCTCCACTCTGTCCTGCAGCGCTCTAAGGCTGTCTGGCTCCTCTCTGTCCTGCAGCGCTCTAAGGCTGTCTGGTCAGCCTTGCTTGGTCTTGCACCAGGGATGTAAACTGGGATGTGCTGTAGGTTCACTCTGTGCCTCGGTATGTCTCTCTCTGTGTTTTGGTGTGTGTATCTGTGTATGTCTCTGTGTGCCATTGCCATTTGTTCAGTCTGGATGCTGTTAGAATTCTGTTGTCTGCTTATATGACCGTGTGCCCATTCTACGACTGACAGATGTAGGGTTTCCTCCTGGGGTGCCGTTGCTGATTCGTGTGGCTATGAGTATTCCTGGACCTTGCTTTGGTAACTACACAAGTACATACCTAGTCATAGAGTTGTTAGCCACAGGTTCGAGTATGTTCCTCTAATCAGGGTCGACTGGTGGCTGCGCTGGCATACATCCCCTCCAGTAGCACAGAGTGTTTCTGTGGCTCAGCGTGGGTGATTGCTACTGCTTGTCCAGTTTCTTTTCAACCAGTCTAGCCACTGTTTAACCGTGTCTTGTTAAGCTGCAAGACCTTGGTTTAGTAAAGAAGTTGGTGATCTTCTTGTAGAGCCACTGAGCCTTAATACAGTGGTTTAAGATATATTTTGAACCCAGTTATATACCTTTTAGTCATTTAAGTCCCTGCCAACGTGAGGATGACAGACTCGCATAAGCTTTGTTAGGATTCATGGACTTGTGGCATGCACTTCTAGACCAATGGGTCCCTGGAGCTCCATCTGACTTTTCTCATCACTAGATTTGTAGTGTTGTTTGGGACACTTGAGAACACATATTCATGAGGGATGGAGAGATGGCTCAGTGGTTCAGGGCATTTATTGTTCTTCCAGAGAATCTGAGATTAGTTCCCAGCACCCATGTCACATGGTTCACAAATGCCTGTTAACTCCAGCTCCAGGGACCTGACACCCTCTTGGCTTTCTCATCCACCCACACACATGTGTACACATGTGGCATGTATATATACACACATGTGGCATGTATACACAATAGAGCAAATATTTTTAAAAAGAATATGTATACAGTTATGAACTCATTCTTCCCACCAATCTGCCATCTCATTCTGGAGTGAGGATACTGGACACAGTGGAGGATGATGCTTTAGGAAACAGCCTTGATCTCCAGCGAGCTTAGAGGAGGATGCAGGTGATGATGTCACAGAGCTCTGGAGACTAGCTCTGGGGTCCAGAGGGAGGGGAGGAGACAACAGTGTTGCATAACCACTGACAGGCCTGCCCACCTGAATCTGAGGCAGTTTTGTAAAGGGAAGAGGGAGGGAAGGCGCTTTCCTGGATGTCTTATCTACTCAGCATGGCCACTGTGTGTAGGGGGATCTAGATGAAGAAAGTGGCAGAGTGAGGTATGAATCTCCCTGAAAATATATGTGTATTTGATTTGCTATTATTGTATGTGTGGTGGATTTATTTGTTGTATGTGTGGAGTATGTGTGGAATCTGTTCTCTTTCCACCATTATGTGAAGTATCTGTGATGACTCAGACCATTAGGCTTGAGTGGCAAGTGCTTTATTCGCTGAGTCATCTCACCAGACTCGATTTTGTTAATATTTAAAGAGAAACTACTTTTTCTCATGTGTACATATGTGTGGTATTGTGTGTGTGTGTGTGTGTGTGTGTGTGTGTGTGTGCAGGCTAGAGATCCTCATGGGTTGTCATCCTCAATCACCCTCACCTTATACAGTGAACCCAGAGCTCACTGGCTTGTCTATTCTAACTGACCAGTGTGCCGTGAAGCTCTCCTGGCTTTACCTCTGGGGTTGCAGGCCACCATGCCTGCCAGGCATCTGTGACAGTGCGGAGGATTTGAACTCAGATCCTCACACTAGCTTGGCAAGCACTTTACTGAGCCATCTTAGCATCCCTGAGAAACTTAATTTAAATTTAAAAACATTTTTTGAGATTATCACATAATTATATCATTTCTCCCCTCTCCTTCCACCCTCCAAATCGTCCCCTTTACTCTTTCTTACTCTTTTTCAAATTCTCTTTCTCCTATTTCATTAGTTGTTGTTATGTACATAAATTCAACCTGCTTGGTCTGTATAATTAAAACACTAGAAAAAAACTTTTTAAAAAATCTCATAAGAAGAAGCAATTAAGATACAGAGATACAACTTTCTGCTCTCCCATTGGCGGAGAGTTGGCCTTCATTCCGTTATGGATACATGTATGGAGCCATAACCTGCTTAGGGCTGGCAGTGAGTGGGTCACGTGCTTCAAGCCTCTCTGGAGGGTAATCTGGAAATATTTTTCTAAGTTGAAGATGTGCATCCTTCGGATGCAGCTGGTCTGCTTGGGCAAATGCACCTCCCACCTGAGCATAACCTCTGCAGAGGCTGTGATCTTTGCGACTGTACATAGCTGGGTGTGGGAGTGTGGTAAGGAAACAGTGGTCTGTTCCTTTAATGGCTTCCTATAGAGCTCATAATGGCTTGAGACAGTTTCCTGTCTCATGCATATCTCTGTGGTTCAGTCCTAAAGATGTGGACAACAGCACTTTGTGTGATACATTTGTTTAGAAATTAGGGGAAATGTATGCACTTTTTTTTAACCTGAAAGAATATAGAAATGGCATTGGTTATCTTAATTTCTTCCTAAGAGGAGAGCTGTGGCTGGAGGACCAGAGTGTCCAGTTTTAAAACATATAACTGAATCATACCCTTCTTGCAAAGAAGGAATGAGATTTCAGTTGCCTTTGAGTGACAGGCAAACCATTAAACGGTTAGCGTTTACAACATCTGCTAGCAAGTTCTGTCTCTTGATTGTTCCACAGTAATCAGATGAAGCCACAATTTTTGCTGCTTTTCAGATAAGGAAACTCAGATCCATTTTTTTTTAAATAGAAAAACACAACAATTTGCATGAAATCATTCAGTGGCTGATATTCTAATTGAGAACATTAAGTGGATTGTTCAAGTAGTAACTTCATCTAGCATGTACAAATTAAAGCACCAGGACAAAACCCTGAAGCACTCTTTAGGTGAAATGAACTGATAGCGGATGGTAGTAAGGCCTGGAGGTTTATTAACTAACGCTTTGCTCTGGATCGATGTCTGCTCTCCTTGTTGTCCTCACGGCTCCCTCTCAGCTCATCAGCCTCCATCAAGGCCGAGTTTCACACTTATTAGCACTGAACAGCAAACTTGGAATTCATTAAGTGGTGGTTGAGGGCGCGATGAGCTCCTGCTTTATGCAACATGTGGATCGGGACAGGGAGTCTCTTTAGAGCTGTCATCTTCTTCACTGCTGGGAAAGGGTGCTCTAGTGATGGCCCTTGTTTTTCACTTTTCTTTGTCAGGTCTGCCCTGTGTCAGCAAAGACCAAGAGAAGGGAGTAATGCAACATTGATACTACCACCTGCCTTCTTTCAGAAGCACTGAACTTATTCAGGTATAGTCACTGGAACTTTCTAGAATGCTTTAATGGCAGTTCTACTGATTTGGCGTTTGCCCTTGACAGCGCTGGCTAACGCAGATAGAATGTAATTTATTCCAGTTATGCTAATGAGCAGCCAGAGCTGTGTGGGGGGAGGGGAGGCACTCAGGAGCTTACCAAGACTTTCACTGGCGAAACAGATCACAAACCAGGTACTGAAGATACAACAGAACAAGGGATTTCAGCCAATAAGAGACACCAGGAGGAGAAAGTGATACCTGAAGGCTGGAAGAAGGAAGAGTCAAAAGGCTAGGTTTTCCCCATAAAGAAACAAAATAGTCTATCTGCAGTGAAGAATACAGTTATAGTCCTATAAGGCAACTATGTAAGTCGGCTAACGCAGATAGAATGTAATTTATTCCAGTTATGCTAATGAGCAGCCAGAGCTGTGTGGGGGGAGGGGAGGCACTCAGGAGCTTACCAAGACTTTCACTGGCGAAACAGATCACAAACCAGGTACTGAAGATACAACAGAACAAGGGATTTCAGCCAATAAGAGACACCAGGAGGAGAAAGTGGTACCTGAAGGCTGGAAGAAGGAAGAGTCAAAAGGCTAGGTTTTCTCCATAAAGAAACAAAATAGTCTATCTGCAGTGAAGAATACAGTTATAGTCCTATAAGGCAACTATGTAAGTCGTTTAAGGCAGATGCTAAGGTCAGAAAATACAAGGAAAGTTCACATTGCAGGGACAGGCAAAGTATCTGAACAGTTTAGGTCTAAGGGAGAGACTTGGTTTATTACATGACCGCTTGTCTACGGGGTTGGGTGGGGGGCGGTGGCCATTGCGTGTCAGTGCCTTCCTGCGGCTTTGCGGTTGTGAGGTGTGAACAGGTCGACGCTGCAGTTTTATCCTTCAGTTTTCATGTCTACATCAGATGAGCAGGTGGGGAATAAAACCAGGGTGGAGAAGAACGGTGGAGGATTTTCGTTTAAAACTTAGCTATATTCTAGTCTGACTGGCCTGATTGCTTAATGGCCCAAACGAGGCTGCGCCTGGAAAGAACAGAAAAGGATTGGTTAGCTGGGGGTGTGGCAGCGCCAGTGATCAGCCTGGGGCAGGCTTGGCAGTGCTTCTCTCACTCAGAGAGGTTTTCCTGAAGCCTTCAGACCCAGTGCCCAGTGCTACAAAGCAGGTACCCGAGTGACTGTGGGACTCACCCTCATTTCACATGCAGATGTTGGCTGTGGTTTACCCTTATCCTGCGGGGAGTCAGAAAGTGCTTTACATGGAGGATGCTCCTGGTCTTGATAGAAATGGACCTATTAGTGTTCTGGAATGTGAAGTGGGAATTACACTCTGATAGTCTGCAGATGGTGTAACCGGTTGGTAAGTTAGAGGCAGTTGGGAAACGGCCTGGCATCATAGCTGCACGTGCAGGGTTTTCTTTGTAGGGTCAAGAACTAGGTTGAATGAAACTGCACGGCAGTGGATGTGCTAAATGAGTGTGGCTCATTGCAGTTGGATGTTTAAAGGAGGACATCCATTCTGTAGATACTTATCATATGCCTGTGAACTCAGTTCCCTGTCCCTTGAAGGTCCTAGAAATGTAACAGGAGGATGTGACCTTCACATTATAAACAAATTAGTTAAGTGTGTCAGGTCTAATGCATTCTATGGAGGATGTTAAGAAGAGACGAGAAACCTGGGAATGTATAGGGACCAGGAGTTGACATTCCATTCAGTTTTACATAGGATGGTCAAAAGCCTCTCTACTAAGCATCATTTAAGAAGAGCTCTGAAGCCACCAATCCCAGGTCTCAGAAATGTCTCATTATCCTGTTAGAGGAAGTAAAAGTGCAGAGGCCCCAAGGCCACTCTCCAGAGGGTTGTGCTCTAGCCCAAAGCCAGGGAGAGTGACCAGAACAGAAACTACAGCCGTCTTGCTGACGAACACTGTGTCCCAGTATTCCATCCCAGGACAAGAGTCCTCAGATGACACAGGAAAGGAAGGACTCACTCTCTCTGATTGTGGGAAATTTCTAGTTTTTTGCCTGATTGGTGATGACCATCAGCTGGTGAATTTGCTGCTGTCTTTAAGAATATTTTTGCACAAAAGAGTTATAATAACATGTTCATTACAAAGTGAGTTCCAGGACAGCCAGGGCTATACAGAGAAACCCTGTCTCGAAAAACCAAAAACCAAAAAACAAAAACCTTATTACAAGCCAGGCGTGGTGGCGCACGTCTTTAATCCCAGCACTCGGGAGGCAGAGGCAGGCGGATTTCTGAGTTCGAAGCCAGCTTGGTCTACAAAGTGAGTTCCAGGACAGCCAGGGCTATACAGAGAAACCCTGTCTAGAAAAAAACAAACAAAAAAAACCTTTCTAGATTGTTATACTTTCTGAGTCTTAGTCCTTGGCTCTTTGTACTGTACTATTAGGTAGACTTTAAGGCGTTAAGTCTCAGCCTTCCTAGTGTCGTGACTCTTTAAGACAGTTCCTCATGTTGTTTTAATCCCCAGTCATAACATTATTTTTGTTGCTACTTCATAATCTGTGTTTGCCGATGGTCTTAGGTAGCCCCTGTGAAAGGGTTGAAACTCACAGGTTGAGAACCAGTCACTCTCTCTGTGTTGGTTGCTGTATCAGTTACTTTTCTGCTGCTATGATAAAACACCATGACCAAAGAAACCTGAAGAAATGTTCATTTGGGCTCATGGTTCCATAGAGATGAGTGTTCATCTTGGCCAGGAAGCATGGGAGCCAGCAGAAGGTATGGGCAGGAGCAGGGGGCTGAGAAAGTACTTTTATTTATTTATTTTTTTTATAGAAAGCACAAAGCAGAGAGAGAACACTGTCCCATGATGTGCTCTCTGCAGCTTCTGGACTTCTCCAGATAGTGCCACCAGCTGGGGACAAAGTGCTCAAAAGCCTGAATCTTTGGGGGACGTTCTTTCAAATACCCACAGTTCCCACAGTTTTTTTTCTCATTGCTGGGACAAAATACACAGCAGTAGCAACTTAAGAGAGGAAGGGTTTGTTCGTGGTTTTGGGGGGGTTTATCGTGGAGTAGGAGGCATGGTAGTGGGAGTCTCCCCTGGCGGCTTGCTCACGTCTGTTTAACCAAGAATCAGAGAGCTCTAGGCAGGAGTCAGAGGCAGGCATAACCTTCTAAGTCTTCTACCCCAAACTCTTAGTAGCTTATACTACCACATCCCAGAGGATCCATGATTTCCTAAAATAGTGTCACCACGCTGGAGACCAACTGTTCAAACTCTGACCTTATTGGGGCACATTTCGTCCTCAAACCATAACACAACCTCTCTGGTTGGTTTATTTGTTTGTGCTATGAGAGCGACTGGCCAACAGTACTGACTTCATATACTTGGAGTGGAGAGAGCACTTCCTTATCTAAATACTTTCTTTGCAGCCGATATGCCCAGGCTCAGTGTGTTACTCTAGTGGGTGTTTATGTGCATTCAAGGCATGTAAATGGCTCTTAGCATATTAGTAGCTATAAAGCCTCCATCTCCATCGTTACGCAGGTGGTTTAGAGCTATTTTGGTTTGATGACTTACCTTGGGATTTGATATCCTTATGGAGAAAGGATTAAAAGATAACTGTCTTTTGATGAAGGGAATGATAACTTCAAGTCTAAAGATACTTTAATTTGAGTAATAATAATAACAATGATAAACCTGAGTGTTTGGGTAGACAGATGGCTGAGCAGAGCAGCATGTGGAGAGTGTGTGTCACCTGAGTCACTGAGTACTTGAACAATTGTTAATTTGTTTCCCATGAAGTCTGAGGGGTTTTTTTTTGGATGAAGCAGAGTGGAATAAATGCGGTGAAAGAGAAGAGAGGCATTTTATGGATGGAAACTTGGTGCGGCTGTCTGAGACTCCATCCCTACACCCCTTCTCTGGGAGTGCTCAGCACCTGAGTAACCCCACTCCCACCCCCACTCTCACCCCCACTCCCACCCCACTCCCCCCCCACTCCCACCCCCACTCCCACTCCCACCCCC